>CM017188.1:39035622-39293122 GCA_004837865.1 Musa balbisiana
TGCGGGGATCTTGGTAGAAAACAGGTGATATTTTAGAGGAAAGTAACCACTCAGACCGCAAACGAACGTCGTATGATCCAGAGGATAGCATTATTAGAGCCATATTGGAATTCAGGTATCCACCGCAAAAGAAACTTCTCAAAAACTACGATAGGGAAGAGGTCGGTTATGATGTGAGATGATCCGGAAAAAGGGGGGGGGTGAGGTGTAATTCGGAAATGATTGTGTATTATATTCACAGAAAAGTGACAAATCACAAGTAGGGTGATAAAGTGTGCGACGAATGGAATAAGGGTACATTTCAAAAATTTTTGCCTACGACAAGAATATGCCTATTGCAAGATGGAACACTGTTGATTGGTCTTAACCCCTTGGAGTACCATGCACGACATGAATGTGGAAGATAATTTGAAGGGCTCGCCGGGTAGCGGGGGATTGCAAAGAGACATTATAGATACACTTTGATGAGAGATATTCGGCAAGAGGCTCTTTTTGAGAAAACTAGTGTTTCCGATGAATGAGCCAGTAGCAAAACAAAAAATCCATGGTATTTGAATCCGAATATCCGGGAAAAAACAGAATATTTGTGGCAGAACAGGAAAGCCTTTTGCACAACCTGTCTAATAGGAAAGTCTATATTTAAAATTAATTCATTCAAGTGATTGATAAAATCCACTGGACGTTCTAGTGGACTACGGCACTTGTTACACAAACAACCCCTTAGAGGAAGGGCGAAGCAAGGGGGACAACGAGTAGGGGACCTCTACAAATGCAAACCAATGTACATAACACTAACTCTATTAAAGTACAATTATATTATTAGCTACTAGGTTTCGAAAATGAATAACGTAGTCACTAGTTAAATGAACAAACTCTTAGTTCATGTTACTAGCATTTACCAAGTTGAAGCATTTCTATAAAAAGAAACTCTCATTACATTATAATTTACCTATAATAAATAATCTTAGAGCATTAGAATTTGCTCATCTTGAAATTAAAGTGATTATAATGTCAATGTGCGGCAAAAACAAATATTCAAGATATTTTTATAAAATACAAAATTTATCTTCTTAGATTTTCATTATGTTTGACTTTTTAGTTCACACCGTATACAATTTATTATTAAAAATTTATCTTTTAGATTTTCAGAAATTACAAGAAAGTTGATCGTCAAAAAAATTAAAACCTTATGCATAACGTTTAATTCATCCTAATCTTTAAAGCAACTCACTCTTATGACAAACAATTCATCCATCAAGATATATTACTTCAATATTGAAATTTTTTTTACAAATATTTCTAAATTTGCCATACTTGTTTAGATTTTCAGAAATTACAAGAAAGTTGATCGTCAAAAAAATTAAAACCTTATGCATAACGTTTAATTCATCCTAATCTTTAAAGCAACTCACTCTTATGACAAACAATTCATCCATCAAGATATATTACTTCAATATTGAAATTTTTTTTACAAATATTTCTAAATTTGCCATACTTGTTTAGATTTTCAGAAATTACAAGAAAGTTGATCGTCAAAAAAATTAAGTTGATTTTATTTTCGAATAAGATTTCTATATGTGGAGTTTAGAACCATGCCTCGTGTAATTTATCCCAAAAAGAACATAAAGTATTGGATGGCTAAAGGATTATTAGCCAATTTGCAAAAGAGATGCTTATTCCTTTCTCATTATATTTATGCATTTGAAGGATACGGAATAGATTTTTTTCAACTTACCATATGACAATCTTAGATTGTTACATAAAGTATAAGTATTATGTTAAAAGATGACATTATTTCTATAAAATATTTGATTAATAAATATAACAAGCTAGTGTATAATGTTATACGTCATAATCTTTATTTAATTTAATACATTTTACTTCTACCCTGAGATTATGTTATTGCATATAAAGAAAGTTACAATATACAATAAGATTTCAGTTTCTAAACGACCATGGTCAGTTTCAAAAAATTAAAACCTTATGCATAACGTTTAATTCATCCTAATCTTTAAAGCAACTCACTCTTATGACAAACAATTCATCCATCAAGATATATTACTTCAATATTGAAATTTTTTTTACAAATAATCAAGTGGTGGCCCATCATGTTTCTAAGACAACTTCTCATTAGCCTAATAGTCTTCCTCCTTTTAACGACAATGCAATGTTTCCCGGTAGCGTCTGATGAGCTTGCACCAACATCGTCTTCAGCATTAGAAGAGTTGGCAAAATCTTAGGTTAGTAATAGTTATTATTTATTTGTTTATAGTATTTGAAATAGTGTATGATCCAGCATTATTTAGTTTTGATATTAAAACTACTGGTAAATAACACTAAGTTTTACTAAATGTAGATCATATAGGAAATATGTAACGTGAATAGTTATCTTCAATTCTTTTCATGCAAATCTAAAAGCTTATTTCTTTTACTAATTTTGCTATATTCAACAATAGTTTTTATTGCTTCGTATGCTTGTTAAAATTTAGATCTTGTTTCAAAATATTTTACTAATTGAATTAATTTTTTCTTTAGCCATTGCTATCAAAGAGGCTATAGCCGGAGATGACATCAAATCATTCGATATAAAACCTTTTATCATTCCTCCTCTACATAATCCTGTAGTCCCTATACACCTATAGACTTATTGTCTTAGTATCATAAACAATAAACTGTAATGCATTATGCATTTCATTATTTTACTTCGAGATGAACTTAAAAATTATTAAAATACATGTCTCTCAAATATTATCGATAAAATTGAAATGGTTAAATGTGAGCTTGTAGAAAAGATAACCCAAATGAAATTTCAAATATTAACTTTCATCCGTGAAAAGCATTATTATAACAATCGGTTCTCTGTTTTCTTGAAAAGAAGGTTCTATATAACTATTACCACAAAAAATACAGTTATGTCATTATATTACATAATTGTTCCAATATAATGTATTATTTTTTAATATTATTTAATTATATAGTCTATTACATAAATTGAAAATTCGGGTTAAAATTCTAATTTCCACTACAAAAAAAAAAAAAAAAAAAAAAAAAAAAAAAAAAAAAAAAAAAAAAAAAAAAAAAAAAAAAAAAAAAAAAAAAAAAAAAAAAAAAAAAAAAAAAAAAAAAAAAAAAAAAAAAAAAAAAAAAAAAAAAAAAAAAAAAAAAAAAAAAAAAAAAAAAAAAAAAAAAAAAAAAAAAAAAAAAAAAAAAAAAAAAAAAAAAAAAAAAAAAAAAAAAAAAAAAAAAAAAAAAAAAAAAAAAAAAAAAAAAAAAAAAAAAAAAAAAAAAAAAAAAAAAAAAAAAAAAAAAAAAAAAAAAAAAAAAAAAAAAAAAAAAAAAAAAAAAAAAAAAAAAAAAAAAAAAAAAAAAAAAAAAAAAAAAAAAAAAAAAAAAAAAAAAAAAAAAAAAAAAAAAAAAAAAAAAAAAAAAAAAAAAAAAAAAAAAAAAAAAAAAAAAAAAAAAAAAAAAAAAAAAAAAAAAAAAAAAAAAAAAAAAAAAAAAAAAAAAAAAAAAAAAAAAAAAAAAAAAAAAAAAAAAAAAAAAAAAAAAAAAAAAAAAAAAAAAAAAAAAAAAAAAAAAAAAAAAAAAAAAAAAAAAAAAAAAAAAAAAAAAAAAAAAAAAAAAAAAAAAAAAAAAAAAAAAAAAAAAAAAAAAAAAAAAAAAAAAAAAAAAAAAAAAAAAAAAAAAAAAAAAAAAAAAAAAAAAAAAAAAAAAAAAAAAAAAAAAAAAATTGAAATGGTTAAATGTGAGCTTGTAGAAAAGATAACCCAAATGAAATTTCAAATATTAACTTTCATCCGTGAAAAGCATTATTATAACAATCGGTTCTCTGTTTTCTTGAAAAGAAGGTTCTATATAACTATTACCACAAAAAATACAGTTATGTCATTATATTACATAATTGTTCCAATATAATGTATTATTTTTTAATATTATTTAATTATATAGTCTATTACATAAATTGAAAATTCGGGTTAAAATTCTAATTTCCACTACAAAAGTAGACCAACACACAAAATCCTCACTCCATTATATTATAACAATATTCTAAGCTCTTATATTTTATTGATGAATAACTTGCATGATAGTTAAATGAAAAATTTTTAATTTCAAGTCATTAGTTGGTAATGAGTTGAAACATTGCTATAAAAAGAGAGTATAAATACTTTATTAGTTGCCCATGATAATTAGCATTGGTACCATTAAACTCCACTCATCCTTGCACTCTAAGTATTATACTCTTCGAGTAGGCCAAAACTAAAGTGTTGGTGTAAAATTGTTATACAATTGTGACATTTTAAGTCATTTTTTTAATTATGTTGACTTATTCAATTCACTCCTTTTAACAATACATTATTAAAATTTATCTTTTTTAGGATTTGAGTAAAAGAATTACATAAAAGCAAAGATAAATAATTGTAAATATTTTAAGGTTTATATCCATAAATACAATATTGATAATGTATATTTTGATTTAAAATTATCATGAGAAATATATGTTTATTTAAAATATTATTCTTCTGATATGAAATAATCAACAAAGGATTTGAACAAGTCAAGTGATAATTAATTTATCATATTTTTAAATATTTTTAACCTGTACGAAGAGGATCATCAACTCTATTCCTGAACAAGGTGAACAAGATATTATTCAAATATAAAATTTTTAATAGTGAGAATTTTTAATCAATATTATATTTTTAACATATTACAAGAATACTAAATTGACAGCATAAATAATCAAGTTAGGACTCTTTTCAAATAAGAATTCTATGCGAGGAGAGTTTTACACCATGCTTTATATACTTCATCTCAAGAAGAGCATAACATATTAACTACTATGGTATTAATTATTAATTCACAAAATAAACTTTAATTCCTCTCTTAGTTACTTTTATGCACTTGAAAGATATTAATATATTTTTTTTTAATTTAAATCTTAATAGTGTTATATAAATTGTAAGTTTAATGTCAAAGATGATAATAAAATATTTACTTTATGGATATAACAAGCATAGTTTATAAATTGTATGATGTCACGAATCTTTATTCACTTTTATACATTTCACTTCTTCCATTTTATACATTATTAGATACTATGGAAGTTGCTATATGTAATGAAGATTTCAGTTTAAATGAAAAGTGTTAAAATAATATAGCCTTATGCATAAATTCAATTGACCCTAATCTTTATATACCTCAATCTTGTGTGAATAATTCATCCATCTACACATTACTTCAATAATACAAAATTTATTTTTTTTTACGAATAATGAAATGTTTAGTCCATCACGTTTTGAAGACAACTTCTATGGCCTAACGATCTTCCCTTCTTTTAACGACAATGCAATTTTTTTATATAAGCATATATAGAGATTACTCCAACATCATCTTAAGATATTAGATAGTTGGCTAAAATCTTATATTAGTAATAATATAGTTTCACTTGCTTAAGATATTTGGAATAATATACGATCATGCATTATGCATTTTTGAAGGTAAAACTTATGATTAATACCACACAGTTCACTTCAATGTAGGACAACCCAAAAATAAGTAGTTTGTGTAAATTTGTCTAGTTTCTTTAATGCCATCAAGATAGCTTTTTTTTAAACTAATTATGCTATAGTATTGACATTTTAGATAATATCATATGATTATTAAAATTTAGAACTTCTTCAAAATATTTTACTAACATGAATTACTTTATTTTTTAGTCGTTGCTCTCAAAAGGGTGATAATTGGGGATGAGCTCAAATCTATGATAATAAAACCTTTAATTAAAACCTCTCATTATAATCCAGTACAAGTTAATCTCCTTGAGCTAATTTTTTTCTAATATCATAAAAAATAAATTTTAATGCATTATGCATTATCATTATCATAATACGTGACGAATAAAAATTGATAAATATTAAAGTCTCTAATACTATCGATAACATTGATATGGTTAGATGTCAACGTGAGGAAAAATTACCCTAATGAAATCTAAATATCAATTTTGAGAGTTATCGATTGTCTATAATCATGACAAGTATTATTTATTCAAAATAATACTCTCTTTTATTCTAGAAATAGAAACATCCAAGTTTATAAGAAATGAAGTTTTGACATCCTATTACCACATGAAATAAAGTTATTTCATTATGTTTGCAGAAATTTTCCAACAAGATGGATATTTTTTTCGTTATTATTAAATTATATAGTTTATTATTATAAATGTGAAAATTTTGTTATAGGGGTAGATTTTCAATTTCCTCTACAAATGCAAACCAATGTACATAACACTAACTCTATTAAAGTACAATTATATTATTAGCTACTAGGTTTCGAAAATGAATAACGTAGTCACTAGTTAAATGAACAAACTCTTATTCATGTTACTAACATTTACCAAGTGAAGCATTTCTATAAAAGAAAACTCTCATTACATTATAATTTACCTATAATAAATAATCTTAGAGCATTAGAATTTGCTCATCTTGAAATTAAAGGATTGTAATGTCAATGTTGGCAAAACAAATATTCAAGATATTTTTATAAAATATCAAATTTATCTTCTTAGATTTTCATTATGTTTGACTTTTTAGTTCACACCTTTATACAATTTATTATTAAAATTCATTCTTTGTTATTAGCATGAGGGAAACAAATTAACAAAAACGAAGATATTTTTTTACAACTATTTCTAAATTTGCCATACTTGTTTAGATTTTCAGAAATTACAAGAAAGTTGATCGTCAAAAAAATTAAGTTGATTTTATTTTCGAATAAGATTTCTATATGTGGAGTTTAGAACCATGCCTCGTGTAATTTATCCCTAAAAGAACATAAAGTATTGGATGACCTAAAGGACTTACTAGCCAATTTGCAAAAAGAGATGCTTATTCCTTTCTCAATTATATTTATGCATTTGAAGGATACGGAATAGATTTTTTTCCAACTTACCATACAAACAATCTTAGATTGTTACATAAGTATAAGTATTATGTTAAAAGATGACATTATTTCTATAAAATATTTGATTAATAAATATAACAAGGCATAGTGTATAAGGTCATAATTCTTTATTTACTTTATATACATTTTACTTCTACCATGAGATATGTTATTGCCTATAAAGAAAGTTACAATATACAATGAAGATTTCAGTTTCTAGACGACCAAAGGTCAGTTTTCAAAAAATTAAAACCTTATGCATAACGTTTAATTCATCCTAATCTTTAAAGCAACTCACTCTTGTGACGAACAATTCATCCATCAAGATATATTACTTCAATATTGAAATTTTTTTTACAAATAATCAAGTGGTGGCCCATCATGTTTCTAAGACAACTTCTCATTAGCCTAATAGTCTTCCTCCTTTTAACGACAATGCAATGTTTCCCGGTAGCGTCTGATGAGCTTGCACCAACATCGTCTTCAGCATTAGAAGAGTTGGCAAAAATCTTAGGTTAGTAATAGTTATTATTTATTTGTTTATAGTATTTGAAATAGTGTATGATCCAGCATTATTAGTTTTGATATTAAAACTACTGGTAAATAACACTAAGTTTTACTAAATGTAGATCATATAGGAAATATGTACGTGAATAGTTATCTTCAATTCTTTTCATGCAAATCTAAAAGCTTATTTCTTTTACTAATTTTGCTATATTCAACAATAGTTTTTATTGCTTCGTATGCTTGTTAAAATTTAGATCTTGTTTCAAAATATTTTACTAATTGAATTAATTTTTTCTTTAGCCATTGCTATCAAAGAGGCTATAGCGGAGATGACATCAAATCATTCGATATAAAACCTTTTATCATTCCTCCTCTACATAATCCTGTAGTCCCTATACACCTATAGACTTATTGTCTTAGTATCATAAACAATAAACTGTAATGCATTATGCATTTCATTATTTTACTTCGAGATGAACTTAAAAATTATTAAAATACATGTCTCTCAAATATTATCGATAAAATTGAAATGGTTAAATGTGAGCTTGTAGAAAAGATAACCCAAATGAAATTTCAAATATTAACTTTCATCCGTGAAAAGCATTATTATAACAATCGGTTCTCTGTTTCTTGAAAAGAAGGTTCTATATAACTATTACCACAAAAAATACAGTTATGTCATTATATTACATAATTGTTCCAATATAATGTATTATTTTTTAATATATTTAATTATATAGTCTATTACATAAATTGAAAATTCGGGTTAAAATTCTAATTTCCACTACAAAAGTAGACCAACACACAAAATCCTCACTCCATTATATATAACAATATTCTAAGCTCTTATATTTTATTGATGAATAACTTGCATGATAGTTAAATGAAAAATTTTTAATTTCAAGTCATTAGTTGGTAATGAGTTGAAACATTGCTATAAAAAGAGAGTATAAATACCTTATTAGTTGCCCATGATAAATTAGCATTGGACCATTAAAATACACTCATCCTGAACTCTAAGTAGTTATAATCTTCGAGTAGGCAAAACTAAAGTTTGGTAAAATTTTTATACAATTGTGACATTTTAGATTTTTAATATGTTTGACTTTTTCAATTCACTCCTTTTAACAATACATTATTAAAATTTATCTTTTTTAGGATTTGAGTAAAAGAATTAACATAAAAGCAAAGATAAATAATTGTAAATATTTTAAGGTTTATTATCCATAAATACAATATTGATAATGTCATATTTTGATTTAAATTATCATGAGATAATATATGTTTATTTTAAAATATTATTCTTCTGATATGAAATAATCAACAAAGGATTTGAACAAGTCAAGTTGATAATTAATTTATCCATATTTTAATATTTTTAACATGTACGAAGAGGATCATCAACTATATTCCTGAACAAGGTGAACAAGATATTATTCAAATATAAAATTTTAATAGTGAGAATTTTTAATCAATATTTATATTTTAACATATTACAAGAATACTAAATTGACAGCATAAATAATCAAGTTAGGACTCTTTTCAAATAAGAATTCTATGCGAGGAGAGTTTTACACCATGCTTTATATACTTCATCTCAAGAAGAGCATAACATATTTAACTACTATGGTATTAATATTAATTCACAAAATAAACTTTAATTCCTCTCTTAGTTACTTTTATGCACTTGAAAGATATTAAATATTTTTTTTAATTTAAATCTTAATAGTGTTATATAAACTGTAAGTTTAATGTCAAAGATGATAATAAAATATTTACTTTATGGATATAACAAGCATAGTTTATAAATTGTATGATGTCACGAATCTTTATTTAACTTTTATACATTTCACTTCTTCCATTTTATACATTATTAGATACTATGGAAGTTGCTATATGTAATGAAGATTTCAGTTTAAATGAAAAGTGTTAAAATAATATAGCCTTATGCATAAAATTCAATTGACCCTAATCTTTATATTACCTCAATCTTGTGATGAATAATTCATCCATCTACACATTACTTCAATAATACAAATTTATTTTTTTTACGAATAATGAAATGTTAGTCCATCACGTTTTGAAAGACAACTTCTTATTGGCCTAACGATCTTCCTTCTTTTAACGACAATGCAATTTTTTATATAAGCATATAAGAGATTACTCCAACATCATCTTAAGAATTAGAATAGTTGGCTAAAATCTTATATTAGTAATATATAGTTTCACTTGCTTAAGATATTTGGAATAATATACGATCATGCATTATGCATTTTTGAAGGTAAAACTTATGATTAATACCACAAAGTTCACTTCAATGTAGACAACAAAAATAAGTAGTTTGTGTAAATTTGTCTAGTTTCTTTAATGCCATCAAGATAGCTTTTTTTTAAACTAATTATGCTATAGTATTTGACATTTTAGATAATATCATATGATTATTAAATTTAGAACTTCTTTCAAAATATTTTACTAACATGAATTACTTTTATTTTTTAGTCGTTGCTATCAAAAGGGTGATAATTGGGGATGAGATCAAATCTATTGATAATAAACCTTTAATAAAACCTCTCATTTATAATCCAGTACACGTTACATCTCCTTGAGCTAATTTTTTCTAATATCATAAAAATAAATTTTAATGCATTATGCATTATCATTATCATAATACGTGACGAATAAAAATGATAAAATAAAGTCTCTAATACTATCGATAACATTGATATGGTTAGATGTCAACGTGAGGAAAAAATTACCCTAATGAAATTATAAATATCAATTTTGAGCAGTTATAGATTGTCTATAATCATGACAAGTATTACTATATCAAATAATACTCTCTTTTTATTTCTAGAAATAGAAACATCCAAGTTTATAAGAAATGAAGTTTTGACATCACTATTACCACATGAAATAAAGTTATTTCATTATGTTGCAGAAATTTTCCAACAAGATGGATATTTTTTCGTTATTATTAAATTATATAGTTTATTATTATAATGTGAAATTTTGTTATAGGGGTAGATTTTCAATTTCCTCTACAAATGCAAACCAATGTACATAACACTAACTCTATAAAGTACAATTATATTATTAGCTACTAGGTTTCGAAAATGAATAACGTAGTCACTAGTTAAATGAACAAACTCTTTATTCATGTTACTAACATTTACCAAGTTGAAGCATTTCTATAAAAAGAAACTCTCATTACATTATAATTTACCTATAATTAAATAATCTTAGAGCATTAGAATTTGCTTCATCTTGAAATAAAGTGCTTGTAATGGTCAATTGTTGGCAAAAACAATATTCAAGATATTTTTATAAAATATCAAATTATCTTCTTAGATTTTTCCTTATGTGTTGACTTTTAGTTCACACCTTTATCCATTATATATTAAATTCATCTTTGTTATTTAGCTGAGGGAAACAAATTAACAAAAACGAAGATAGTTTTTTTACAAATATTTCTAATTTTGCACATACTTGTTTTAGATTTTCAGAAATTACAAGAAAGTTGAGCGTCAAAAAAATTAAGTTGATTTTATTTTCGAATAAGATTTCTATATGTGGAGGTTATGAACCTGCCTCGTGTAATTATCCCTAAAAGAACATAAAGTATTGGATGACTAAGGATACTAGCAATTTGCAAAAGAGATTGCTTATTCCTTTCTCAATTATATTATGCATTTGAAGGATACGGAATAGATTTTTTCAACTTACCATACAACAATCTTAGATTGTTACATAAAGTATAAGTATTATGTTAAAAGATGAACATTATTTCTATAAAATATTTGATTAATAAATATAACAAGCATAGTGTATAAGGTCATAATTCTTTATTTAATTATATACATTTTACTTTACATGAGATATGTTATTGCATATCAAAGAAAGTTACAATATACAATGAAGATTTCAGTTCTAGACGACCAAAGTCGTTTCAAAAAATTAAAACCTTATGCATAACGTTTAATTCATCCTAATCTTTAAAGCAACTCACTCTTGTGACGAACAATTCATCCATCAAGATATATTACTTCAATATTGAAATTTTTTTTTACAAATAATCAAGTGGTGGCCCATCATGTTTCTAAGACAACTTCTCATTAGCCTAATAGTCTTCCTCCTTTTAACGACAATGCAATGTTTCCCGGTAGCGTCTGATGAGCTTGCACCAACATCGTCTTCAGCATTAGAAGAGTTGGCAAAAATCTTAGGTTAGTAATAGTTATTATTTATTTGTTTATAGTATTTGAAATAGTGTATGATCCAGCATTATTTAGTTTTGATATTAAAACTACTGGTAAATAACACTAAGTTTTACTAAATGTAGATCATATAGGAAATATGTAACGTGAATAGTTATCTTCAATTCTTTTCATGCAAATCTAAAAGCTTATTTCTTTTACTAATTTTGCTATATTCAACAATAGTTTTTATTGCTTCGTATGCTTGTTAAAATTTAGATCTTGTTTCAAAATATTTTACTAATTGAATTAATTTTTTCTTTAGCCATTGCTATCAAAGAGGCTATAGCCGGAGATGACATCAAATCATTCGATATAAAACCTTTTATCATTCCTCCTCTACATAATCCTGTAGTCCCTATACACCTATAGACTTATTGTCTTAGTATCATAAACAATAAACTGTAATGCATTATGCATTTCATTATTTNTAATGACTTTGAAATCAGTGTATAACACATTATTGAAAAAAAAAATTGAGAACAACCGTCTAAAAGAATAGTGAAGGAGTTTGAACTTAGAACAATTGAAGACCACCTAAGCAAAAAGCAACGTAATAGTGAAATTGAATCCTCACTATGAAATAAAAAGTGTATTAAAATGAAAAATTAAAGAACAAAAAGAACGCAAATACTTGTTATGAACTCAAGAAGAAGAAAGCACTTTGGAGGAATCGAGGTCCTTTAGAAGATGACGGAGATAATCAACAATAGCGAGATGACAAACCTATGGCTTATCGACTTTCAACGAGATGGTTAATCAAAATCCTCTTAGTTATTTCAAAATATATGATGCTTTAATGAGTTATTTTTATTTTCATTAGAATAATTATTTTTCTTGAAAATTACATGTTTAGTATAAATGGTTGATGTCACGATTCTTTATTCAACTTTTATACATTTCACTTCTGCCATTTTATACATTATTAGATATTACGGAAGTTGCTATATACAATGAAATTTCAGTTTACATAAAAATGTTAAAATAATATAGCCTTATGCATAAAATTCAATTGACCCTAATCTTTATATTACGTCACTCTTGTGATGAATAATTCATCCATCTACACATTACTTCAATAATACAATTTTTTTTTTTTTTATGTATAATGAAATGTTAGTCCATCACGGTTCAAAGACAACTTCTTATTGGCCTAACGATCTTCATTCTTTTAACGACAATATAATTTTTTGCACTAGCATATAAAGAGATTCCTCCAACATCATCTTGAGAATTAGAATAGGTGACTAAAATCTTATATTAGTAATAATCTAGTTTCACATGCTTAAGATATTTGGAATAATATACGATCACACATTATGCATGTTTCGATGTTAAAACTTATGATTAATAATAGTAAGTTCACCTCAATGTGGACCATAAAAATAAGAGGTTTGTGAAATTTGTTTAGTTTTTTTAATGCCATCAAGATAGCATTTTTTTAACTAACTGTGCTAAATTATTCAACATTTTAGATAATATCATATGATTATTAAAATTTAGATTTTTTTTCAAAATATTTTACTAACATGAATTACTTTTATTTTTAAGTCATTACTATCAAAGAGGCGATAGTTGGGGATGAGATCAGATCTATTGATATTAAACCTTTAATCATACCTTCACTTTATAATCTAGTACACCTTACATCTCCTTAAGCTAATTTTTTTAACATCATAAAAAATAAATTTTAAGGCATTATGCATTATCATTATCATAATATGTGATGAATAAAAAGTGATAAAATAAAAGTCTCTAATACTATCGATAAAATTGATATGGTTAGATGTCAACTTGAGGAAAAAATGACCCAAATGAAATTAGAAATATCAATTTTGAGCAGTTGTAGATTGTCCATAAACATGACAAGTATTATTATATCAAAGAATGCTCTCTTTCTATTTCTAGAAATAGAAACATCCGAGTTTGTAAGAAAAGAAGTTTTGACATCACTATTACCACATGAAATCAAGTTATATCATTATGTTACAGAAATTTTCCAACCAGATGGATATATTTTTTGATATTATTCAATTATATAGTTTATTATTGCAAATGTGCAATTCTTGTAATAGGGATAGATTTTCAATTTCTTCTACAAATGCAAACTAATGTACATAACACTAACTCTATTATAGTACAATTATATTATTATCTACTAGGTTTTGATAATGAATAACATAGTTGCTAGTTAAATGAACAAATTCTCAGTTCAAGTCATTAGCATTTACCAAGTTGAAACATTTTTATAAAAAGAAACTCTCAATACATTATAAGTTACATATAATAAAATAATCTTAGAGAAATAGAATTTGCTCATCTTGAAATTTAAGTGATTGTAATGTCAATGTTGGCAAAACAAATATTTAAGATATTTTAATAAAATATCAAAATTTTCTTTTAAAACTTTGATTATGTTTGAATTTTTAGTTCACACCTTTATATAAGCTGTTTTTTTTTACTAATTTTGCTATATTCGATAATAGTTTTTATTGCTTCGTACGCTTATTAAAATTTAGATCTTGTTTCAGAATATTTTACTAATTTAATTAATTTTGTTCTTTAGCCATTGCTATCAAAGAGGCTATAGCTGGAGATGACATCAAATTATTCGATATAAAACCTTTTATCATTCCTCCTGTACATAATCTTGTAGTCCCTATACACCTATAGGTTTATTGTCTTAATATCATAAATAATAAACTGTAACACATTATGCGTTGTTATTATTTTACTTCAAGATGAACTAAAAATTATTAAAATACATGTCTCTAAATTATTATCAATAAAATTGAAATGGTTAAATGTGAGCTTGTAGAAAAGACAACCCAAATTAAATTTCAAATATAAACTTTCATCCGTGAAAAGTATTATTATAACAATCGGTTCTATGTTTTCTTGAAAAAAGGTTGGATATAACTATTGCCACATAAAATATAGTTTTATCATTATATTGCGTAATTATACCAATATAATGTATTGTTTCTCAATATTATTTAATTATATAGTCAATTGCCATAATTTGACAATTCGTGAGAGCGGGTTAGAGTTCCAATTTCCACTACAAAAGTAGACCAATACACAAAATCCTCACTCCATTATATTACAACAATATTCTAAGATCTTATATTTTAGTGATGAATAACTGACATGATAGTTAAATGAAAAAAATTTAATTTCAAGTCACTAGTTGGTAATGAGTTGAAACATTGCTATAAAAAGAAAGTATAAATATCTTATTAGTTGCCCATGATAAACTAGCATTGGACCATTAAAATACACTCATCCTGAACATTAAGTGGTTATAATCTTAGAGTAGGCAAAACTAAGTTTTATAAAATTTTTATACAATTGTGACATTTTAGATTTTTAATATGTTTGACTTTTTAGTTCACTCCTTTTAACAATACATTATTAAAATTTATCTTTTTTAGGATTTGAGTAAAAGAATTAACATAAAAGTAAAGATATATAATTGCAAATATTTTCAGGTTTATTATCTATAAATACAAAATTCATAACATTATATTTTAATTTAAATTATAATGAGATAATAGATGTTATTGTAAAATATTATTCTTCTGATATAAAATAATAAATAAAGGACTCGAACAAGTCAAGTTGACAATCAATACATCCATTTTTTAATATTTTTAACTTGTACGAAGTGGATCATCAACTATATTCCTGAACAAGGTGAACAAGATGTTATTCAAATATAAAATTGTAATAGTGAGAATTTTCAATCCACATTTAGATTTTTACATATTACAAGAATACTAAATTGACAACATAAAAAATTAACTTAGGTCTCTTTTCAAATAAGAATTCTATGCGTGGAGAGTTTTACACCATGTTTTTTATACTTTATCTCAAGAAAATCACAACATATTAAACTACTAAGGTATTAATTAGTAATTCACAAAATAAACTTTAATTCCTCTCTTAGTTACTATTATGCATTTGAAAGATATAAATAATTTTTTTTAAATGTAAATCTTAATATTGTTATATAAACTATAAGTATCAAGTCAATAGATGATAATATTCTTATAAAATATTTACTTTATGGATATAACAAAGTTTTAACATCACTATTACCACATAAAATCAAGTTATATCAATATGTTGCAGAAATTTTCCAACAAGATGGATATTTTTTTTGATATTATTCAATTATATAGTTTATTTTTGTAAATGTGCAATTCTTGTAATAGGGGTAGATTTTCAATTTCCTCACAAACCAATGTACAAAACACTAACTCAATTAAAGAACAATTATATTATTAACTACTAGGTTTTGATAATGAATAACATAGTCGCTAGTTAAATGAACTATTTCTTAGTTCAAATCACTAGCATTTACCAAGTCGAAACATATCTATAAAAAGAAACTCTCAATACATTAAAAGTTACCTATAATAAAATAATCTTAGAGCATTAGAATTTGCTCATCTAGAAATTTAAGTAATTGTAATGTCAATGTTGGCAAAACAAATATTTAAGATATTTTAATAAAATATCAAATTTGTCTTCTTAGATTTTGATTATGTTTGACTTTTTAGTTCACACTTTTACACAATTGATTATTAAAATTCATCTTTGTTGTTTAGCATGAGAGAAATAAATTAACACAAAATGAAAGAATTTTTTGTACAAATATTTCTAACTTTGCCATGCTTGTTTAAAATTATGATAACATCATATTATGACTCAAATTAACATGATATACTTGATGTTTATTGAAATGTTTTGTACTTTTGATAAAAAATAATGAACAAACTTCTCCAATAAGTCAAATTGACAATAATTTCATCCATATTTTGATATTTTTAACTTGTACGATGAGGAACATCAACATGGTTCACGGAGAAGGTGAACTAGATATTATTCAAATCATAATTTCTAAGTGTGAGAATTTTTGCACCATGTTTAGATTTTCAGAAATTACAAGGAAGTTGATCGTCAAAAAAATTAAGTTGGTTCTATTTTCAAATAAGATTTCTATGTGTGGAGTTTAGAACCATGCCTCATGTAATTGATCCCAAATAGAACATAAAGTATTGGATGACTAAAGGATTACTAGCCAATTTACAAAAGAGATGCTTATTCCTCTCTTAATTATATTTATGCACTTGAAGGATATGGAATAGATTTTTTTCAATTTACCATACAACAATCTTATATTGTTACATAAAGTATAAGCATTATGTTAAAAGATGACATTATTTTTATAAAATAATTAATTAATAAATATAACAAGCATAGTGTAAAATGTCATAATTCTTTATTTAATTTATATACATTTTAGTTCTACCATGAGATATGTTATTGCATACAAAGAAAGTTACTATATACAATGAAGATTTCAGTTTCTTGACGACAATGGTCAGCTTCAAAAAACTAAAACCATATGCATATCGTTTATTTGATCCTAATCTTTAAGGCAACTCACTCTTGTGACGAACAATTCATCCATTAAGATATATTACTTCAATATTATAAATTTTTTTCCGAATAATCAAGTGTTGGCCTATTATGTTTCTAAGACAACTTCTCATTAGCCTGATGGTCTTCCTCCTCATAACGACAATACAATTTTTCCCGGTAGCATTTGATGAGCTTGCTCCAACATCATCTTCAGCATTAGAAGAGTTGGCAAAAATCTTAGGTTAGTAATAATTATTATTTATTTATTTATAGTATTTGAAATAGCGTATGGTCCAGCATTATTGTAATTTTGATATTGAAACTAATGATAAATAAAACCAAGTTCTACTAAATGTGGACCATATAGGAAATATGTTACGTGCAGAGTTATCTTCAATTATTTTCATGCAAATCTAAAAGCTTGTTTTTTTACTAATTTTGCTATATTCGACAATAGTTTTTATTGTTTCAAATGCTTATTAAAATTTAGATCTTATTTTTGAATATTTTACTAATTGAATTAATTTTGTTCTTTGGCCATTGCTATCAAAGAGGCTATAGCTGGAGATGACATCAAATCATTCGATATAAAACCTTTTATCATTCCTCCTCTACATAATCCTGTAGTCCCTATACACCTATAGGCTCATTGTCTTAATATCATAAACAATAAACTGTAATGCATTATGCGTTGTTATTATTTTACTTCGAGATGAACTAAAAATATTAAAATACATGTCTCTAAATTATTATCAATAAAATTGAAATGGTTAAATGTGAGCTTGTAGAAAAGATAACGAAAATTAAATTTCAAATATTAACTTTCATCCGTGAAAAGCATTATTATAACAATCGGTTCTATGTTTTCTTGAAAAAAAGTTTGGATATAACTATTGCATATAAAATATAGTTATGTCATTATATTACATAATTGTTCCAATATAATGTATTGTTTCTCAATATTATTTAATTATAGAGTCTATTGCCACAAATTGACAATTCTTGAGAGCGGGTTTGAGTTCCAATTTCCACTATAAAAGTAGACCAACACACAAAATCCTCACTCCATTATATTACAACAATATTCTAAGCTCTTATATTTTAATGATGAATAACTAACATGATAGTTAAATGAAAAAAATTTAATTTCATGTCACTAGTTGGTAATGAGTTGAAACATTGCTATGAAAAGAAAGTATAAATACCATATTAGTGGCCCATGATAAACTAGCATTGGACCACTAAAATACACTGGTTATAATCTTAGAGAAGGTAAAATTAAAGTTTTATAAAATTTTTATAAATTTTGATATTTTAGATTTTTAATATGTTTGACTTTTTAGTTCACTCCTTTTAACAATACATTATTAAAATTTATCTTTTTTTTTATTTGAGTAAAAGAATTAACATAAAAGTAAAGATAAATAATTGCAAATATTTTCAAGTTTATTATCTATAAATACAACATTGATAACATCATATTTTGATTTAAATTATCATGAGATAATAGATGTTTATTGTAAAATATTATTCTTCTAATATGAAATAATCAACAATGGACTCGAACAAGCGAAGTTGATAATCAATACATCCGTATTTTAATATTTTTAACTTGTACGAAGAGGATCATCAACTATATTCCTGAACAAGGTGAACGAGATATTATTCAAATATAAAATTGTAATAGTGAGAATTTTCAATCCACATTTAGATTTTTACATATTACAAGAATACTAAATTGACAACATAACAAATTAACTTAGGTCTCTTTTCAAATAAGAATTCTATGCGTGAAGAGTTTTACACCATGTTTTATATACTTCATCTCAAAAAAAATATAACATATTAAACTACTAAGGTATTAATTAGTAATTCACAAAATAAACGTTAATTCCTCTCTTAGTTACTTTTATGCACTTGAAAGATATTAATAATTTTTTTAAAATGTAAATCTTAATAGTGTTATATAAACTATAATTATCATGTCAATAGGTGATAATATTCTTAGAAAATATTTACTTTATGGATATAACAACTTTATAAATTTGATGATGTCATGATTCTTCATTCAACTTTTATACATTTCACTTCTTCCATTTTAAACAATATTAGATACTACGGAAGTTGCTATATACAATGAATATTTCAGTTTACATGAAAAGTGTTAAAATAATATAGCCTTATGCATAAAATTCAATTGACCCTACTCTTTATTTTACCTCACTCTTGTGATGAATAATTCATCCATCGACACATTACTTCAATAATGCAAAATTTATTTTTTTTACAAATAATGAAATATTAGTCCATCACATTTTGAGAACAACTTCTTCTTGGCCTAATTATCTTCCTTCTTTTAACGATAATGCAATTTTTTGCACTAGCATATAAAGAAATTGCTCCAACATCATCTTGAAAATTAGAATAGTTGGCTAAAATCTTATATTAGTAAAAATATAGTTTCACTTGCTTAAGATATTTAGAATAATATATGATCACGCATTATGCATGTTTCGATGTTAAAACCTGTGATTAATAACACCAAGTTTTTTAATGTGGACCATAAAAATAAGTGGTTTATGAAAATTTGTCTAGTTTTTTAATGCCATCAAGATAGCTTTTTTTAAAACTAATTATGCTATATTATTCAACATTTTAGATAATATCATGGGATTATTAAAATTTAGATCTTCTTTCAAAATATTTTACTAATATGAATTACTTTTATTTTTTAGTGATTACTATCAAAGAGGCGATAGTTTGGGATGAGATCAAATCTATTGATATTAAACCTTTAATCATACCTCCACTTTATAATCCAGTACACCTTACATCTCCTTGAGCTAATTTTTTCTAATATCATAAATAATAAATTTTAATACATTATGCATTATAATTATCATAATATATGATGAATAAAAAATGATAAAATAAAAGTCTCTAATACTATCGATAAAATTGATATGATTCGATGTCAACATGAGAAAAAATGACCCAAGTGAAATTATAAATATCAATTTTGAGCTGTTATAGATTGTCCATAATCATGGAAAGTATTATTATATCAAAAAATGCTCTCTTTCTATTTCTAGAAATAGAAACATCCAAGTTTATAAGAAACAAAGTTTTAACATCACTATTACCACATAAAATCAAGTTATATCAATGTGTTGCAGAAATTTTCCAACAAGATGGATATTTTTTTGATATTATTAAATTATATAGTTTATTATCGTAAATGTGCAATTCTTGTAATAGGGGTAGATTTTCAATTTCCTCTACAAATGCAAACCAATGTACAGAACACTAACTCTATTAAAGAACAATTATATTATTAGCTACTAGGTTTTGATAATGAATAACATTGTCGCTAGTTAAATAAACAATTTCTTAGTTCATAGCATTTACCAAGTCAAAATATATTTATAAAAAGTAACTCTCAATACATTATAAGTTACCTATAATAAAATAATCTTAGAGTATTAGAATTTGCTCATCTAGAAATTTAAGTAATTGTAATGTCAATGTTGACAAAACAAATATTTAAGATATTTTAATAAAATATCAAATTTGTCTTCTTAGATTTTGATTATGTTGGACTTTTTAGTTCACACCTTTACACAATTGATTATTAAAATTCATCTTTGTTATTTAGCATGAGAGAAACAAATTAACACAAAATGAAAGATATTTTTTTACAAATATTTCTAACTTTGCCATGCTTGTTTAAAATCATGATAAAATCATATTATGACTCAAATTATCATGATATACTTGATGTTTATTGAAACGTTTTGTGCTTTTGATATAAAATAATGAACAAACATCACCAATAAGTCAAATTGACAATAATTTCATCCAAATTTTGATATTTTTAACTTGTATGATGAGGATCATCAAAGAGGTTCACGGAAAAGGTGAACTAGATATTATTCAAAATATAATTTCTAAGAATGAGAATTTTTACACCATGTTTAGATTTTCAGAAATTATAAGAAAGTTGATCGTCAAAAAAATTAAGTTGATTCTATTTTCAAATAAGATTTCTATGTGTGGAGTTTAGAACCATGCCTCGTGTAATTAATACCAAATAGAAAATAAAGTATTGGATGACTAAAGGATTTCTAGCCAATTTACAAAAGAGGTGCTTATTCTCTCTTAATTATATTTATGCACTTGAAGGATATGGAATAGATTTTTTTCAACTTACCATACAACAATCTTAGATTGTTACATAAAGTATAAGCAATATGTTAAAAGATGACATTATTTCTATAAAATAATTAATTAATAAATATAACAAGCATAGTGTGTACGGTCGTAATTCTTTATTTAATTTATATACATTTCAGTTCTACCATGTGATATGTTATTGCATACAAAGAAGGTTACAATATACAATGAAGATTTCAGTTTCTAGACGACTATGGTCAGTTTCAAAAAATTAAAACCTTATGCATAACATTTAATTGATCGAAATCTTTAAAGCAACTAAGTCTTATGATGAACAATTCATCCATCAAGATATATTACTTCAATATTGTAAATTTCTTTTACAAATAATTAAGTGTTGGCCAATTATGTTTCTAAGATAATTTATCATTAGCCTGATGGTCTTCTTTCTCTTCACGATAATGTAATTTTACCCAGTAGCGTCTGATGAGTTTGCTCCAACATCATGTTCAGTATTAGAAAAGTTGGCAAAAATCTTATGTCAGTAAGAATTATTATTTATTTATTTATAGTATTTGAAATAGCGTATGATCCAGCATTATTATAGTTTTGATATTTAAACTAATAATAAATAACAATAAGTTCTACTAAATGTGGACCGTATAGGAAATATGTTATATGAAGAGTTATCTTCAATTCTTTTGATGCAAATCTAAAAGCTTATTTCTTTTACTAATTTTACTATATTTGATAATAGTTTTTATTGCTTCATATGCTCATTAAAATTTAGATCATGTTTCAAAATATTTGACTAATTGAATTAATTTTTGTCTTCAGCCATTGCTATTAAATAGGCTATAGCTAGAGATGACATCAAATCATTCGATATAAAACCTTTTATCATTCCACATCTACATAATCTTGTAGTCCCTATACACCTATAGGCTCATTGTCTTAATATCTTAAACAATAAACTATAATGCATTATGCGTTGTCATTATTTTACTTCGAGATGAACTAAAATTTATTAAAATGCATGTCTCTCAAATATTATCAATAAAATTGAAATGGTTAAATGTGAGCTTGTAGAAAAGATAACCCAAATGAAATTTCAAATATTAACTTTCATCCGTGAGAAGTATTATTATAATAATCAATTCTATGTTTTCTTGAAAAGAAGGTTGGATATAACTATTACCACATAAAATATAGTTATGTCATTATATTACATAATTATTCCAATATAATATATTGTTTCTCAATATTATTTAATTATATAGTCTATTACCTTAAATTAACAATTCGTGAGATTGGGTTAGAGTTCCAATTTCCACTAGAAAAGTAGACGAGCACACAAAATCCTCACTCCATTATATTATAAAAATAATCTAAACTCTTATATTTTTATTATTACAAAAGTAGGACAATAAGAAGTTGCTATATACAATGAATATTTCAGTTTATATAAAAAGTGTTAAAATAATATAGCCTTATGCATAAAATTCAATTGACCCTAATCTTTATATTACCTCACTCTTGTGATGAATAATTCATCCATCTACACATTACTGCAATAATACAAAATTTATTTTTTTTATGAATAATGAAATATTAGTCCATACGTTCCGAAGATAACTTCTTATTGGCCTAACGATCTTCCTTCTTTTAACGACAATGTAATTTTTTGCATTAGCATATAAAGAGATTGTTCCAACATCATCTTGAGAATTAGAATAGTTGGCTAAATCTAATATTAGTAATAATATAGTTTCACTTGCTTAAGATATTTGGAATAATATATGGTCACGCATTATACATATTTCGATGTTAAAACTTATGATTAATAACACCAAGTTCACCTCAATGTGGACCTTAAAAATAAGTGGTTTGTGAAAATTTATCTATTTTTTTAATGCCATCAAGATAGCTTTTTTTTAAACTAATTATGCTATATTATTCAACATTTTAGATAATATCATATGATTATTAAAATTTAGATCTTCTTTTAAAATATTTTACTAATATGAATTACTTTTGTTTTTTAGCCATTGCTATCAAAGAGGCAATAGTAGGAGATGAGATTAGATATATTGATATTAAACCTTTAATCATACCTACACTTTATAATCCAATACACCTTACATCTCCTTAAGCTATTTTTTTCTAATATCATAAAACATATATTTTAATGCATTATGCATTATTATTATCATAATATGTGATAAATAAAAAATGAGAAAATAAAAGTCTCTAATACTATCGATCAAATTAATATGGTTAGATGTCAACTTGAGAAAACAATGACCTAAATGAATTTATAAATATCAATTTTGAGCTGTTATAAATTGTCTATAATCATGACAAGTATTATTATATCAAAGAATGTTCTCTTTCTATTTCTATAAATAGAAATATCCAAGTTTATAAGAAAAAAAGTTTTGATATCACTATTACGACATGAAATCAAGTTATATCATTATGTTGTAGAAATTGTCCAACAAGATAGTTATTTTTTTCGATATTATTCAATTATATTGATTATTATTCTAAATGTGCAATTCTTGTAATAAGGGTAGATTTTTAATTTCCTCTATAAATGCAAACCAATGTACATAACACTAACTCTATTAAAGTACAATTATATTATTAGCTACTAGGTTTTGATGATGAATAACGTAATCGCTAGTTAAATGAATAAATTCTCAAATCAAGTCACCAGCATTTATCAAGTCGAACCATTTCTATAAAAAGAAACTATAAATACATTATAAGTTACCTATAATAAAATAATCTTAGAGTATTAGAATTTACTCATCTAGAAATTTAAGTGATTGTAATATCAATGTTGGCAAAACAAATATTTAAAATATTTTAATAAAATATCAAATTTGTCTTCTTAGATTTTGATTATGTTTGACTTTTTAGTTCACACCTTTACATAATTGATTATTAAAATTCATCCTTGTTATTTAGCATGAGAGAAACAAATTAACACAAAATGATAGATATTTTTTTATAAATATTTCTAACTTTGCCATGCTTGTTTAAAATCATGATAACATCATATTATGACTCAAATTATAATGATATACTTGATGTTTATTGAAATATTTTATACTTTTGATATAAAATAAAGAACAAATATCTCCAATAAGTCAAATTGACAATAATTTCATCCACATTTTGATATTTTTAACTTGTACGACGAGGATCATCAACAAGGTTCACGAAGAAGGTGAACTTGATATCATTCAAATCATAATTTTTAAGATTGAGAATTTTTGCACCATCTTTAGATTTTCCGAAATTACAAGAAAGTTGATTATCAAAATAATTAAGTTGGTTCTATTTTCAAATAAGATTTCTATGTGTGGAGTTAAGAACCATGCCTCATGTAATTGATCCCAAACAGAACATAAAGTATTGGATTACGAAAGGATTACTAGACAATTTACAACATAGATGCTTATTCCTCTCTCTATTATATTTAGGCACATGAAGTATATGAAATAGATTTTTTTCAACTTACCATACAACAATCTTAGATTGTTACATAAAGTATAAGCATTATGTTAAAAGATAACATTATTTCTATAAAATATTTAATTAATAAATATAACAGGCATAGTATATAAGGTCACAATTCTTTATTTAATTTATATACATTTCAGTTCTACCATGAGATATGTTATTGCATTAAAAGAAAGTTACAATATACAATAAATATTTCAGTTTCTAAACAACAATGGTCAGTTTCAAAAACCTAAAACCTTATACATAACGTTTAATTGATCCTAATCTTTAAAGCAACTCACTCTTCTGATAAACAATTCATCCATTAAGATATATTACTTCAATATTGTAAATATTTTTTACAAATAATCAAGTGTTGGCCCATCATGTTTCTAAGACAACTTCTCATTAGCTTGATGGTCTCCCTCATCTTAACGATAATGCAATTTTTCTCGGTAGCATCTGAAGAGTTTGCTCCAACATCATCTTCAGCATTAGAAGAGTTGGCAAAAATCTTACGTCAGTAATAATAATTATTTATTTATAGTATTTAAAATAGGGTATGATCTAGCATTATTGTAGTTTTGATATTAAAACTAATGATAAATAAAACCAAGTTCTACTAAATGTGGACCATATAGGAAATATGTTACGTGAAGAGTTATCTTCAATTATTTTCATGCAAATCTAAAAGCTTATTTTTTTAACTAATTTTGCTATATTCAATAATAGTTTTTATTGCTTCATATACTTATTAAAATTTAGATCTTGTTTCAAAATATTTTACTAATTAAATTAATTTTGTTCTTTAGCCATTGCTATCAAAGAGGCTATAGCTAGAGATGACATCAAATCATTTGATATAAAACCTTTTATCATTCCTCCTCTACATAATCCTGTAGTCCCTATACACCTATAGGCTCATTGTCTTAATATCATAGACAATAAACAGTAATGCATTATGCGTTGTCATTATTTTACTTCGAGATGAACTAAAAATTATTAAAATACATGTCTCTCAATTATTATCGTTAAAATTACAATGGTTAAATGTGAGCTTGTAGAAAGATAACCCAAATGAAATTTCAATATTAACTTTCATTCGTGAAAAGGTTAACGACAATGCAATTTTTCTTGGTAGCGTCTGATGAGCTTACTCCAACATCATCTTCAACATTATAAGAGTTGGCAAAAATCTTAGGTCCGTACTATTATTATTTATTTGTTATAGTATTTGAAATAGCGTATGATCCAAAATTATTATAGTTTTTGATATAAAACTAATGATAAATAACACCAAGTTCTACTAAATGTGGATCATATAGGAATATGTTACGAAAAGAGTTATCTTCAATTCTTTTCATGAAAATCTAAAAGCTTGTTTCTTTAACTAACTTTGCTATATTCAACAATAGTTTTTATTGCTTCATATGCTTGTTAAAATTTAGATCATGCTTCAAAATATTTACTATTATAGCTAGAGATGACATCAAATCATTTGATATAAAACCTTTTATCATTCCTCCTCTATATAATCCTGTAGTCCCTATACACCTATAGGCTCATTGTCTTAATATCATAGACAATAAACAGTAATGCATTATGCGTTGTCATTATTTTACTTCGAGATGAACTAAAAATTATTAAAATACATGTCTCTCAATTATTATCGTTAAAATTGAAATGGTTAAATGTGAGCTTGTAGAAAAGATAACCCAAATGAAATTTCAAATATTAACTTTCATTCGTGAAAAGGTTAACGACAATGCAATTTTTCTTGGTAGCGTCTGATGAGCTTACTCCAACATCATCTTCAGCATTAGAAGAGTTGGCAAAAATCTTAGGTCCGTACTAATTATTATTTATTTGTTTATAGTATTTGAAATAGCGTATGATCCAAAATTATTATAGTTTTGATATTAAAACTAATGATAAATAACACCAAGTTCTACTAAATGTGGACCATATAGGAAATATGTTACGAAAAGAGTTATCTTCAATTCTTTTCATGAAAATCTAAAAGCTTGTTTCTTTAACTAACTTTGCTATATTCAACAATAGTTTTTATTGCTTCATATGCTTGTTAAAATTTAGATCATGCTTCAAAATATTTTACTAATTGAATTAATTTTTTTCTTTAGCTATTGCTATCAAAGAGGCTATAGCTGGAGATGACATCAAATCATTCAATATAAAACCTTTTATCATTCCTCCTCTATATAATCCTGTAGTCCCTATACACCTATAGGCTCATTGTCTTAATATCATAAATAATAAACTATAATACAATATGCGTTGTCATTATTTTGCTTCGAAATGAACTAAAAATTATTAAAATACATGTCTCTCATTTATTATCGTTAAAATTGAAATGGTTAAATGTGAGCTTGTAAAAAGATAACCCAAATGAAATTTCAAATATTAACTTTCATCCGTGAAAAACATTATTGTAACAATTAGTTCTGTGTTTTCTTGAAAAAAAGGTTGTATACAACTATTACCACATAAAATATAGTTGTGTCATTATATTACATAATTGTTCCAATATAATGTATTGTTTCTCAATATTATTTAATTATATAGTCTATTGCCATAAATTGATAATTCTTGGAATAGAGTTCCAATTTCCACTACAAAAGTAGAGCAACACAAAAAATCCTCACTCCATTATATTATACCAATATTCTAAGCTCTTATATTTTAATGACTAATAACTTACATGATACTTAAATGAAAAAATTTTAATTATTATTTATTTATTTATCATATTTGAAATACCTTATGATCCAACATTATTGTAGTTTTGATATTAAAACTAATGATAAATAACACCAAGTTCTACTAAATGTGGACCATATAGTATGTTACAAGAAGAGTTATCTTCAATTCCTTTCATACAAATCTAAAAGCTTGTTTCTTTTACTAATTTTCCTATATTCGATAATAGTTTTTATTACATCGTATGCTTGTTAAAATTTAGATCTTGTTTCAGAATATTTTGCTAATTGAATTAATTTTGTTCTTTAGCCATTGCTATCAAAGAGGCTATAGCTAGAAATGACATCAAATCATTTGATATAAAACCTTTTATCATTCCTCCTCTAAATAATCCTATAGTCCCTATACACCTATAGGCTCATTTTCTTAATATCATAAATAATAAACTGTAATGTATTATGCGTTGTCATTATTTTACTTCGAGATGAATTAAAATTATTAAAATACATGTCTCTCAAATATTATCGATAAAATTGAAATGGTTAAATGTGAGCTTATAGAAAAGATAACCCAAATGAAATTTCAAATATTAACTTTCATCCGTGAAAAGCATTATTATAAAAATCAGTTTTATGTTTTCTTGAAAAGAATGTTTAATATAACTATTACCACATAAAATATAGTTATGTCATTATATTACATAATTGTTCCAATATAATATATTGTTTCTTAATATTATTGAATTATATAGTCTATTGCCTTAAATTGACAATTCGTGAGAGTGGGTTAGAGTTCCAAGTTCCACTACAAAAGTAGACCAACACACAAAATTCTAACTCCATTATATTATAACAATATTCTAAGCGCTTATATTTTATTGATGAATAACTTACATGATAGTTAAATAAAAAAATTTTAATTTCAAGTCACTAGTTGGTAATGAGTTGAAACATTGCTATAAAAAGAAAGCATAAATACCTTATTAGTTGCCCAAGATAAATTAGCATTGGACCATTAAAATACACTCATCCTGAACTTTAAGTGGTTATAATCTTAAAGTAGGCAAAACTAAAATTTTGTAAAATTCTTATACAATTGTGACATTTTAGATTTTTAATATGTTTGACTTTTTAGTTCACTCCTTTTAACAATACATTATTAAAATTTATCATTTTTAGGATTTGAGTAAAAGAATTAACATAAAAGCAAAGATAAATAATTGCAAATATTTTTAAGTTTATTATCCATAAATATAATATTGATAATATCATATTTTGATTTAAATTATCATGAAATAATAGAAGTTTATTGTAAAATATTATTCTTTTGATATAAAATAATAAACAAATGAGTCGAACAAGTCAAGTTGACAATCAATACATCCATATTTTAATATTTAAAATTTGTACGAAGTGGATCATCAACTATATTTCTGAACAAGGTGAACAAGATATTATTCAAATATAAAATTATAATAGTGAGAATTTTCAATCCACATTTAGATTTTTACATATTACAATAATACTAAATTGACAACATAAAAAATTAAGTTGGGTCTCTTTTCAAATAAGAATTCTATGCATGGAGAGTTTTACATCATGCTTTATATACCTCAACTCAAGAATAGCACAACATATTAAACTACTAAGGTATTAATTAGTAATTCACAAAGTAATCTTTAATTGCTCTCTTAGTTACTTTTATGCACTTGAAAGATATGAAATTTTTTTTTTGAAATTTAAATCTTAATAGTGTTATATAAACTATACGTATTATGTCAAAAGATGATAATATTCTTATAAAATATTTACTTTATGGAAATAACAAGCATAGTTTATAAATTGAATGATGTCATGATTCTTTATTCAACTTTTATATATTTCACTTCTTCCATTTTATACATTATTAGATACTACGGAAGTTGCTATATACAATGAAGATTTCAGTTACATGAAAAGTGTTAAAATAATATAGCCTTATGCATAAAATTCAATTGACTCTAATCTTTATATTACCTCACACTTGTGATGAATAATTCATCCATCTACACATTACTTTAATAATGCAAAAAAAAAAAAATTACGAATAATGAAATGTTAGTCCATCACGTTTTGTCACGGACTTAGCTGGTTTTGCCTAAGTCATGCGGCACCCTTGCGTGTCCGTCCGCAAAGGTCAGCCTCCCCAAAACCTCTCATGGTCCCTTAGGACCTACAAAAGAGAAAACGGGTTAGAGAAAACGCCTCACTCAGGATCCACAAGCAATTATCTCCGTAAATACTTCTTAGCCAATGCAAATTACAAACAAACTTTACAAGCTCTGAACGGTTGCACAACAAAGGGGTAAAATGGTCCACTATAGACCGACATTAAAATGGGACTATTAAGCCTTCGGCCGTCCCTCTACATGCTATGCAAAGCATGAACATACTAAAAGACATGGACATACTTAAGCATTACATCAAACATCCTGTTTTGAAGTTTGTCCATGACATTCTCCCTCACTTATTCCTTTGACGTCCTCGTCGATGCCTTTGTAGACACTACAACTCCTCGCCTTTGCTGAGTTTTAAATCTTCTACTCCAGCTGCAATGTGCCTCTTGGCTCTCAGCTGCTCTCCGCTGCTATTTTTGAGTAGTCGAACCTTTGATCTGCTATGCTACTTCAACTCGCCAATGTCTCTGACTTTAGTGTGGGGTTGGCTGAGTTGTGTTGACCCTTGTTGGTTCCTACGGATCCTCCAAATAAAGGAAAAGACCATCCTTACTATGCGCCAGTCTCTCAAATGCCTCATGTTGCTTGAACTGGGTGGATGCTTGTTGAAGCTTTAACGAGCATCGCCTCGCAAAATTCTGAAGTTTTGGGTCCTTCCTCTACAAAATTTGCTCATCGACTCTTCTTTTACTTAGTTGTCACTTCCAAGTAGATTTGCATCACTTCCGCTTTCGATTGGCATTCTGTTGGGAAATGAAGCGGATAATCTACTCTTAGTAGCACTGATCACCATAGGTGAGGATTTGACAACTATTGTCTTCTAATATTTTCGAAGTGTCTTTGAACCTATGCAGAGCTCCTCTATTAGATAGATAAGAGAATTGGGGTACTCGGTTTCACCCATTCTCTTAAGAGTTGAGAAGGCAATGGTTACTTGACTTCGCTTGCCTCCTCAAGAGTTGTACTCCATGCATCGAGCGGGTTACTAGCCTTCGCCTGCTCTTTGCTCACACTTCTGAAGCACTCGAAGTGTTTGCACTCCTTATATTGAGTTAGTTATTGTGATTCACCTTCTCAATACCATCAAACTTCTGGAATGTAGGAAGTTTTCACCCCAACTTAGAGTAAGTCTCTAATAGTTTTGGTCGCCTCTGGGATTGTACTGTCTTCTCCATCAACCTTGTCGACTACTCCACTAAGTAGCAAATGTACAGCACCACATACTGCCTGCTTTGTTCCTTGGTCATGCACTCTTGCATGACCCAAAGTCCTTCACTTTCGGCTATCTTGATGAGAAGCTCATTGACACCAGTCTTACGAAGTTCCTCGGCCTTTGCCCTTCAGCCTTATCTCGATACTTGGAGTTTGCCTCTGCATGCTCCACCTCCTCGGCCCCTTTCATGACTAAGCGCTCTCCCTTCATGAGAGCAAGGGATCAATGACTTTCACAGAAGTCCCGTCTCTGCGGTACCATGGTGCTACCATGCCCATGGCCCTACTATCCGTCGCCCCACATCTATCTCCCTTTTCTTCACGATCAGTAGATATATCTCTGTGACACTCCTTTAAGTCCACCTCTATTCTAACTGATACTTGATTTTGGGTAGCTAGGTCCCTCTAGACTCATCGTCTCTTCCTCGCCCTTTTTGACCCCCTACTTCAACACCTATATGTTTTCTAAGCAGCTCCCTTTGGTCGGTCGAAAGACAGACTGCAACTCCCATGCATGGCCTCTGCCATCACGTTATAGGGTTTGCACCGATTCTGTTTTTCTTAGCTTCCTTGGCAGCAACGTTTGCTTACTCGACCTTGTCCTCTGACTTGTCGGGCTCCCTTAAGCGAATATGGGCTCTGGAGTAGTCCAACTCTCCAGCTGCTTCGATCATACCTCTGCATGATCAAGTCCCTCTCATGGGACTCACTGGTACTTGCATTCGAACTTTTTCCTTGGTGGAACACAGCCCCCATATTTTCGTAGTTTGGTCAAAGGATAGAAATTGGAATTTCAAAAATTCATATGGGTAAAACTATCTTTTTGTCTAAAAAACCGTAACCCCTTCTCTCCCTTTCTACTGCTGCCGCCCCCGCCACCTTGTTGGCGGTGGCCTGTGCGGCGGAGGGTAGGACGTTGCCCTTGCCTGCGGGCGATGTGCCTGCGGTCGACGCCCCCGCTGGCGGGCACCCCAATGGGCAGCGCTATCCATCGTAGCACCCGTAGGGGCCGCAGCGCCCGTAGGCGGAGTCGCACCAGCAGGCCAGCGCCGCCCGCTAGGGCTTGCTGCCGCTGCTGCTAGCGGCTTGTGCACGGGCCCAACGTCGGCTGGCGCCGCCTGCGCCCGTGGGTCCAGCACCCGAAGGCGCCGTCCTTGCCCGCGGGCACAGTGCTCGCGCGCAGGTGGTCGCCGTGCTTGCGGCCCTGCTTGCCTGCGCCGCTGTAGGCTGCACCCGCGGGTAGGGCACCCGCGGGCTGCCAGCCCCGCCAACCGCAAGCCTGCTGCATGCAGGCCGCTGCCCGACTACTGCAGGCACAGTGCCTATGCATGCACTGGCGCTGCGCTGCCTACGGTTACACGCACGCAAATCGAGGGCAGCAATAGTTGTTGCCCTTTCTCGCTTTTGCGTCAACGATTTTGACGTCAAAATTCTTCCTAAACACAACACACGCAGTTCAAAAACCAATCATTCGCACAAACAACCTGGCTCTGATACTATTGTTGGGAAATCTTAGGGGCGACATCACATGCACAGCGGAAGATCAAGAAAAAACAAAATCCCTAATTTCCGAAAAGGATGTTCATCGTTGTGCGAAGATTGGTGCGCATAAATCCGTGAAACAAACTGCATATAAGATAAATTGTGTTACCTAGGTAGATCGTATATCCCTGTTTCCTTGCAGATCTCTAGGAGAGGATGAAGGAGGTCAAGCGTCCTCCTCTCTAGCGGTGATCCACACAGTAGGGCTGCGACGACGCTCCTCAAAAACTCTAGGCCTACTTTGAGGTGGAGAGGGGGAGGAGAATAGGAGAGGCAAGCAAAGGCTCTAGCCCATGAGGCTCTGAATCCCTCATATTTATAGAGGACCCTATCAAACCCTAATGGATACTCCTCTAATGGGTATTGGATCTTCATCCAATTATCCAAGCCTTTTAGATTAGTGGATCAATATCCAATAATCTCTCATGGGCTTTTATTGGATCTCGTCCATGGGATCCAATAATTCAGGGGCTTATTGGATATCCAATAAGATAGGGGCTCCTGCGGATACCTCATATTCGAACCTCTACTCATCGCAACGCCTACCATATGTGTGTAACCCTCTAGGCCCAATATCGAGCTGGCCATGAGTCATAGCTGTCAGAACTCCTTCTAGCTCAGTGAATTATTATCTCTATAATAATTCACTCGACTCATCGACTACGAACGTACTAGGCCACTACGCCGTAGTCCCCAGACGATACAGGGGAATCCAATCCATTGGACCTGTCTGTCCTCAATTACCATGTACCTATAATCTCTCATCCATCTAATATCCCTGAGACCGTATATCGGGCATGGTGCTGTTAGACCCATACGATTTCTACTCGAGTCTCGCTCTAATCGGATTCTCCGGGAGAACTCTTTCTCTCTCAACCCGAATGACCCTAGCCAGGGATTTGTCTGAGCAAGAACACATGGGATATTCCTCTCATGAGGCCGAGAGTGAATGATTATCTATCGACACTCAATAGCCCTCGTAAGGTCAACTGCCACTCCCAATAACCAACTGTACTAGATCTGGGACAGCCAAACCTATAAGTCTGGTATCAAAGAGTGGAGCACTCATACAGGACATCCTTGGTGTCTCAAGTCTAAGGACCAGATACACCACTAGGATTACGGAATCGCTGTCTAACAATAAGGCATCATCAACCATCCAGTATTTCGTAAGCGGATCAATCAGTGAACTCATTCTCCAATGAGCACCTGTACTGTATCCCTAGTGTCCCCACACGAGAAGCTATGAGACCAACTGTATCCATCATATGGACGGGTATATAGCACACCAATCTGTCCGGTTATCACAATGTCCCTCTCGAGTAACCTATGACCGGGATTATTTAGGATCTGTGTTTAAAGGTGAATCGGTCTCATTATCGTGATCTCATCACGATCCGATTCCCATTGCACAGATCCAAGGACATCACAATATATACATGCAATAGACAATATATAAAGTGATAAATGCTAAAATATAATAAGCAAAAAAGATTCTGTGTCAAGTCACACGTGCCATCACTCACGTGATTGGCTTGCTGGGCACCTATGACTAGCAAATTGCGTACATCCTTGATATAGTGATGCCTACGCCCTAGGAAAGGGCAAGCAAGGATGAGATCACTTACTACGTGAAGTACATTGATGACTCCACTCTTGCTCAGTCTATATGTTGGGCTCTATGACTCCTGAGTTATAGAGACAACATAAAAAGATGGATGCCAGATCCATTCTCGTATATGTCTACAAATTGTTTGAGGAACAGGAAAGGACTCAGCGATATGAGATATCTAAGAGTCTCTTCCATGCTAGGATGACTGAGGGGACATCGATTCAGAACTATGTCTTAAAGATGATTGAGTTGATAGAAAAACTCATAGGTCTAGAAATGGTCCTAGAGGATAACTTGTGTGTGGACATTGTGCTTCTGTCCCTACCAGATTCCTTTTTACAATTCATAATGAATTTTAATCTGAACAAGCTTGAGGTGACTCTCCCAGAGCTCCTCAATATGTAAAGGGAGGTAGAGAGCACCAAGAAAGAGAAGCCAGTTCTCTACACTTATAAGACCAGAAAGAAAAGGAAAGCAGAAAAGTCCCTTAAGAAGGGCAAGGGCAAGAGCAGACCAGGTAAAGCAAAGGTTCCTAAGAAAGACCCAACAAAGGACAAAGGTCAGTGCTTCCACTACAGCAAAGATACGCATTGGAAGAGAAACTGCAAAGAGTACCTTGCAGAGAGGGAAAAATAGAAACTTGGAAAAGCTTCAGGTACATTCATGATCAATCTCCAATTGTCAGATTTTTGTGATAGTGCATTGGTATTGGATACTGGTATTTCTTATCACATCTGTAATTTGTTGTAGATCTTGGCAAAGTCAAGGAGATTGGTGAGAGGATTGTTACATAATGGTTTGTTTATGCTAGACATTACTGCTAGTCATAGGTGCCCAATAAGCCAATTACGTGAGTGATGGCACGTGTGACTTGACATGCAATTTTTTTGCTTATTATATTTTGGCATTTATCACTTTATATTATCTATTGCATATATATATATATATATATATATATATATATATATATATATATATATATATATATATATATATATATATATATATATATATATATATATATATATATATATATATATATATATATATATATATATATATATATATATTGTGATGTCCTTGGATCCGTGCAATGGGAATCAGATCATGATGAGATCACGATAATGAGATCGATTCACCTTTAAATACATATCCTAAATAATCCCGGTCATAGGTTACTCGTGAGGGACATCGTAATAACCGGACAGACTAGTGTGTTGTATACCCGTCCATATGATGGATGCAGCTGGTCTCATAGCTGCTCGTGTGGGGACACTAGGGATACTGTACAGATGCTCATTGGAGAATGAGTTCACTGATTGATCCGCTTACGGAATACTGGATGGTTGATGATGCCTTATTGTCAGACAGTGATTCCGTAGACCTAGTGATGTCTCTAGTCCTTAGACTTGAGACACCAAGGATGTCCTGTATGAGTGCTCCACTCTTTGATACCAGACTTATAGGTTTGGATATCCCAGATCTAGTACAGCTGGTCATTGGGAGTGGCAATCGACCTTACGAGGGATATTGAGTGTCGATAGAGGATCATCCACTCTTGGCGTCATGAGAGAAATATCCCATGTGTTCTTGCTCAGACAAATCCCTAGCCAGGGTTATTCGGGTTGAGAGAGAAAGAGTTCTCCGGGAGAATCCGATTAGAGCGAGACTCGAGTAGAAACTGTATGGGTTTGACAGCAACATGCCCGATATACGGTCTCTGGGATATTAGATGGATGAGAGACTATAGGTACATGGTATCTGAGGACAAACATGTCCAATGGATTGGATTCCCCTGTATCATCTGGGGACTACGCCGTAGTGGCCTAGTACGTCCGTAGTCGATGAGTTGAGTGAATTTTTACAGAGATAATAATTCACTGAGCCAGAAGGAGTTCTGACATGTATGACTCACGGCCAGCTCGATATTGGGCCTAGAGGGTCACACATATGGTAGGCATTGCAATGAGTAGAGGTTCGAATATGAGATATTCGCTGGAGCCCCTATCTTATTGGATATCCAATAAGCCCCTGAATTATTGGATCCCATGGACAAGATCCAATAAGAGCCCATGAGAGATTATTGGATAGAGATCCATTAATCTAAAATGCTTGGGTAATTGGATGCAGATCTAATATCTACTAGGGGAGGATCCATTAGGGTTTGACAGGGGACCTCTATAAATAGGAGGGATTCAAAGCCTCATAGGCTAGAGCCTTTGTTTGCCTATCCTATTCTCCTCCCGCTCTCCACCTCAAAGTAGGCCTAGAGTTTTGAGGAGCGTCATCGCAGCCCTACTGTATGGATCACCGCTAGAGAGGAGGATGCTTGACCTCATTCACCCTCTCCTAGAGATCTGCAAGGAAACAGGGATATACGATCTCCCTAGGTAACATAATCTATTTTATATGCAGTTTGTTTCGCGGATTTTTGCTCACCAATCTTCGCACAAAGACGAACATCTTTTTTGGGAAATTGGGGATTTTATTTTTTCTTGTTCTTCCGCTACGCATGTGATGTTGCCCATAAGATTTCCCAACAATGGTATCAAAGCCTGGTTGTTCGTGCGAATGATTATTTTTTGAACTACGTGTGTTGTGTTTAGGAAGAATTTTGATGTCAAAATTGTTGACGCAAAAGAGAAAAAGGCAGCAACTGTTGCTGCCCTTGCTGTCGTCGCAAATGGCAGCGTTGCCATCTACATGCAGGTAGGCCCCTGCGCGCGGGCATGGCAGCCACCTATGCGCGGGCACTACGCCCGCGCGTAATGGCGACTCCTGCGGGTGTTGGACCTACAAGCAGCGGCGCCTGCGGCCGCTGCACCCACAAGCAGAGGCGCCGTGGGTTGAGGCGCCTGCGGCCGCTTCTCCTGCAGGGTGAGGCACCGCAGGGCAGCGGCGCCTACGGTTACTGCTCCCGCAGGCAAAACCACCCGTAGGGGTGGCCGCCCGATGGGGCAGCACCGCCTACGAGCACTGCCCCGAGGGCAGAACTACCCGCGGAGGCTGCGGCGCCCGCGGGGGCACCCACCTGCAGGAGCAACGCCGCCAGCGGGCGTGCCGCCCGCATGCGAGGGCAGCACCCCGCCCTCCATCGCACAGCCGCCGCCGACAGGGTGGCGGCGGCGGCTGCAACAGCGATAAGGGAGAGGGGCTTAGGGTTTTGGGCAAAAGATAGTTTTGCCCCTCGGAATTTAAGAAATTCTAGTTTCTGTCATTTGATCAAGTTACGAAAATAGCTCTCAGAAATAAAAAAAAATTCCCTACATGTCCCTGATTTCAGAAAATATTAATTAATTAAAAGGTTTAGTTGATTATTATTTTCATTATTATCTAGTAGTCTTACATGACAATGATTTATATATGTGATGTATGATGTGTGGACGGATAATCATGGACCGTGTGATGTGTGTGCTTGTGATTATTGTTATTGGGGTCTACGAGCCTCCATTATATTTCTCGTTTATTGTCGGGCCTGCATGCCTATGATTAAATTGTAATCATATGAGAAGGCGCAGCGGGAGCGTGGATGCGATAATGGGACCCACGAGACAAACGATTGCGATGCATGGAGATGCATCGAGATGTCGACGGAACCGACGAGGACGTGATGGACGATCACAGGGCATGAAGATGCACCGTTACATACATAGATCTTGATGTGAGTGATTAGGCCTACTAGCTCGGGCCTGATCACATTAGGCTGTGGTTCATGATCATCTAGTGTGATTACTCATGTGATGTGTGATTGCTTATATACCTACTAGATATGTATATATATTTGCATGCGATGTAGATATATATTAAATATGTATATGTGTGACATGTCATATTAGGAGACCAAATTATAGAAACCTCTCTCTCTCGATAATATTAAGTCGGTAAATGTGAGGCAATTAGATTGACCCACGTGACCTTTCATCGTTATAGGTAGGACCGATTCCCCTAGGTTGAGTTGGTCGAGTCCCTCGAGGCTCACCTATATTGCGATTTGCTATCTTATCTACGACATAGAGATGTCACCGATGACCTGAGGGCATGGTATGCTTGGTCGAGTCCCTCGAGGGTATATCATCAAATCAGACTCATCTTGTAACGAAGGTGTTGACTTAATCGAACATCATGGTTGGTCAAGTCCCTCGAGGATATAGTGATTCGGAGGCCGAACAGGATAGGAATCACAAAGAGTTGTGATCGACAAGAGTTGCCTACCCTTTGGGCTTAGTGTTATTGGTCGAGTCTCTCGAGGTTACACTAAAACGCTGATTGGAACCTGATCCCCACTAGAAGTCTACTGGAGACTTCCGTTTCACGTGTTGAGGGTGTCGCGTGACACGCTAGTAAAATAGTGGGAGCATATTAAGATAGAAGTTCATATCTTGATAGTTTATTTCTTGCAAATCTGCATATTATTCATTTTTGCTGCATCTTTATTTTAATGAAATGTCGCTTTCAAATCCCTTATGTGGCATACTTGATGTCAACCGCCTCACTGGTCCAAATTATACGGATTGGCTCCGTAACTTGAGAATTGTTCTCACGGCGGAGAAAATCGCATACATCCTTAATATAATAATGCCTACGCCCGAGGAAGGGGCAAGCGAGGATGAGATCGCTTGCTACATGAAGTATATTGATGACTTCATTCTTGCTTAGTGCTATATGTTGGGCTCTATAACTCCTGAGTTACAAAGACAATATGAAAAGATGGATGCTAGATCCATTCTCCTACCTGTCCGTAAATTGTTTGAGAAACAGGGAAGGACTCAGCGATATGAGATATCCAAGAGCCTCTTCCGCACTAAAATGACTGAGGGGACACCGGTTTAGAACCATTTCCTAAAGATGATTGAGTGGATGGAGAAACTCACAGGTCTATGAATGGTCCTAGAGGATAACTTGTGTGTGGACATTGTGCTTTAATCCCTATCAGATTCCTTTTCACAGTTCATAATGAATTTTAATATGAACAAGCTTGAGGTGACTCTCCCAAAGCTCCTCAATATGTTGAGAGAGGCAGAGAGTACTATTATGAAAGGGAAGCCAGTTCTCTACACTAGTGAGACCAGAAAAAAAAGGAAAGCAGAAAAGTCCCTTAAGAAGGGAAAGGGCAAGGGCAGACTAGGAAAAGCAAAGGTTGCTAGGAAAGACCCAGCAAAGGACAAAGGCCAGTGCTTCCATTATGGCAAAGATGGGCACTGGAAGAGGAACTGCAAAGAGTACCATGCAGAAAAGGCGAAACAGAAGCTTGGTGAAGCTTCAAGTACAATCATAATCAATCTCCATTTGTTAGACTCTTATGATAACATATGGGTATTGGATACCGGTAGTGCTTATCATATATGCAATTCGTTGCAGATTCTGACAAGGCCTAGGAGACTAGAGAGAGGCAAGATGGACCTCAAGATGGGAAATGGAGCAAAAGTTGTTATAGTAGCCGTTGGCGAGGTCGCCCTATATCTGCCTAGTGGAGCTTTTATTGTATTAGATGCATGTTATTTTGTTCCTTCTATTATCAAAAACATTATCGCCATTTCATGTTTGACAATTAGTGGATATAAATTAGTTTTTGAGAACAATGGTTGTTCGATATTATTAGATGATGAGATCATCACGAAAGGAACATTGCATAATGGTTTATTTATGCTAGACACTACTCCACATATCATGAATGTAAGTGTGTCCAAGAGGAAACGAGATGAGATGAACAGTGCATACCTGTGGCATTGTAGGCTAGTTCACATCCATGAAGAAATGATTTAAAAATTACTAAATGATGTATATCTAGATCCATTCGACTATGAGTCATATGCAACTTGCAAGCCTTGCCTTCGTGGAAAACTAACCAACTCTCCATTTAGTGGAACTAAAGAGAGAGCCACTGAGTTGTTGGAACTTATATATAGTGATGTATGTGGACCCATGTCAACTCATGCCATTGGTGGTTACTCCTACTTCATTACCTTTACTGATGATTTCTCAAGGTATGGATATGTGTACTTAATGAAGTACAAATCCGAGGCCTTTGAGAAATTCAAAGAGTATAAGAATGAGGTGGAGAACCGGACTGGAAAGAGTATCAAAACTCTTCGATCAGATCGAGGAGGTGAGTACTTAAGTACAGAGTTTACTCAGTTCCTCAAAGATTATGAGATATTATCCCAATGGACACCTCTTTATATACCTCAGCTCAATGGTGTGTCTAAAAGGAGAAATCATATGTTGTTAGACATGGTACAATCCATGATGAGTTTCGCTGACCTACCCATCTCATTCTGGGGATATGCTCTAGAGACCGCAACTTACCTTCTGAACAGAGTTCCAACTAAGTCGGTAGTGTCTACACCATATGAGATATGGAAAGGGAAGAAGCCCGATCTTAAAGTTGTTAAGATTTGGGGCTGCCCTACCCACGTTAAAAGACACAACCCCGATAAGCTGGAATCGAGGATAAAGCAATGCAAGTTCGTGGGATACCCCAAGGAAACTTGTGTGTAGTATTTCTATCATCTCGAGGACCAAAATGTCTTTGTAGCTAAGAGAGCAGTGTTCCTTGAGAAGGAACACATTCTTGGCGGAGATAGTGGGAGCATGATAGAGTTGAGCGAGGTTGGAGAACCAAGCTCAAGCACCACTCTACAGCCTGAGTCTGTTCAGGTACCTAACACACAAGTTTCAACTTTACGTAGGTCCGGTAGAGTATCCCATCCTCCTAAGAGATATGTGGGACATATTAGAGGAGAAGATGTTGAGGATATTGATCTTCAAACCTACGAGGAGGCTATTATGAGTATAGGCTCCGGGAAGTGGCAAGAAGCCATGAATTCTGAGATGGATTCTATGTACTCCAACAAGGTTTGGTACCTAGTTGATGCGCCCAAAGGTATTGTACCCATCGGTTACAAGTGGATCTTTAAGAAAATGATCGGAGTAGATGGAAAGGTAGAGACCTATAAAGCAAGGCTAATGGCTAAGGGATATCGTCAAAGGCAAGGTGTAGACTATGACGAAACCTTCTCACCCATAGCAATGCTAAAATCCATCTGAATTCTATTAGCTATTGCAGCACACTATGATTATGAGATCTGACAGATGGATGTGAAAACTGCATTTCTCAATGGGAACCTCGATGAGGAGGTGTATATGATACAACCTGAGGGATTCGTGTCCAAGGATTGCCCAGATAAGGTGTGCAGGTTGCTTAGATCTATTTATAGACTAAAGCAAGCTTCCCGAAGTTGGAACATAAGATTTGATGAGGCAATCAGATCTTATGACTTTGTTAAGAACGAAGATGAGCCTTGTGTGTACAAGAAGGTAAGTGGGAGTGCTATCACCTTTTTGGTGTTATATGTGGATAACATCCTAATCATTGGGAATGACATAGGAATGCTATCCACAGTAAAGGCTTGGTTATCTAGATACTTCTCCATAAAGGACTTAGGGGAAGCATCCTATATCTTGGGGATTTGGATCTATAGAGATAGATCCAAGAGGATGCTTAGCTTGTCCCAATCCAGGTACATAGAAACCATTGTCAAAATGTTTGGCATGGAAAATTCCAAGAGAGGTCTCATACCGATAAGACATAGGATATCGCTTTCTAGGAGTATGTCCCCAAAGACTCCAGAAGAAAGGGCAAACATGGATATAATACCTTATGCCTCGGCGATAGGGTCTATCATGTATGCCATGCTATGTACTAGGCCTGATATAGCACGTGCTCTAAGTGTCACGAGCAGGTATCAGGCGGATCCAGGCTTCGAGCACTGGAAAGCAGTAAAGTGTATCCTTAAGTACCTAAGAAGGACTAAGGATCCTTTACTAATATATGGAGGTAGTAACCTCGAGGTTGAAGGCTACACAAACTCAAGTTTTTAGTCTGATGTCGATAATAGCAAGTCGAATTCGGGGTATGTGTACACCTTGAATGAAGGAGCAGTATGCTGGAAGAGTTCCAAGCAAGATACTACTACTGACTCGACCATAGAGGGGAATACATTGCTGTAGTAGATACAGCAAAAGAGGGAGTCTGGATGAAGAAGTTCATCATAGATCTAGGAGTCGGGTTAAGTAGCGAGAAGATGATTTCTTATATTATGACAACAACAGGTCAAAAGGGAACCCGGGTCTCATCAGAAGTGTTCTGAGGAGGTTCCAACTTATTAAAGAGATCATAACCAAAGGAGATGTAGTAGTGGAAAGAGTTTCATCCGAGGATAACATTGCAGATCCATTGACAAAGCCGTTGTTTCAGATTATTTTTGAGCTTCACAGGGGTCTGATGAGGATCAGACACATAGGTGATTGGCTTTAGGTCAAGTGGGAGATTGCTAGTCATAGGTACCCAACAAGCCAATCACATGAGTGATGGCACGTATGACTTGACACACAATATTTTTACTTATTATATTTTGGCATTTATCACTTTATATTATCTATTGCATATATATATATATATATATATATATATATATATATATATATATATATATATATATATATATATATATATATATATATATATATATATATATATATATATATATATATATATATATATATATATATATTGTGATGTCCTTGGATCCGTGCAGTGGGAATCAGATCGTGATGAGATCACGATAATGAGATTGATTCACCTTTAAACACAGATCCTAAATAATCCCGGTCATAGGTTACTCGAGAGGGACATCGTGATAACTGGACAGACTAGTGTGCTGTATACCCATCTATATGATGGATGCAGCTGGTCTCATAGTTGCTCGTGTGGGGACACTAGGGATACAGTACAGGTGCTCATTGGAGAATGAGTTCACTTATTGATCCGCTTACAGAATACTGGATGGTTGATGATGTCTTGTTGTTAGACAACGATTCCATAGTCCTAGTGGTTTATCTGGTCCTTAGACTTGAGACACCAAGGATGTCCTGTATGAGTGATATACTCTTTGATACTAGACTTATAGGTTTGGATGTCCTAGATCTAGTACAACTAGTCATTGGGAGTGGCAGTCGACCTTACGAGTGCTATTGAGTGTCGATAGAGGATCATCCACTCTTGGCATCATGAGAATAATATCTCATGTGTTTTTGCTCAAACAAATCCCTAGCAAGGGTTATTCGGGTTGAGAGAGAAAGAGTTCTCCTGGAGAATCCAATTAGAGCAAGAATCAAGTAGAAACCGTATGGGTTTGACAGCACCATGCCCGATATACGGTCTTTGGGATGTTAGATGGATAAGAGACTATAGGTACACAGTAATTGAAGATAGACAGGTCCAATGGATTGGATTCCCCTGTATCGTCCGGGGACTAAGGTATAGTGGCCTAGTACGTCCGTAGTCGATGAGTCGAGTGAATTATTACAAAGATAATAATTCACTGAGCCAGAAGGAGTTCTGACAGGTATGACTCACAACCAACTCAATATTAGGCCTAGAGGGTCATACACATATGGTAGGCATTGCGATGAGTAGGGGTTCGGTATGAGATATCCGTCGGAGCCACTATCTTATTGGATATCCAATAAGCCCTTGAATTATTGGATCCCATGGACGAGATCCAATAAGAGCCCATGAGAGATTATTAGATAGAGATCCACTAATCTAAAAGGCTTAGGTAATTAGATGTAGATCCAATACCTACTAGGGGAGGATCCATTAGGGTTTGACAAGGGGCCTCTATAAATAGGAGGGATTCAGAGCCTCATAGGCTAGAGCCTTTGTTTGTCTCTTCTATTCTCCTCCCCCTCTCCACCTCAGAGTAGGCCTGGAGTTTTGAGGAGCGTCGTCACAGCCCTACTATGTGGATCACCGCTAGAGAGGAGGACACTTGACCTCCTTCACCCTCTCGTAGAGATCTGCAAGGAAACAGGGATATACGATCTCCCTAGGTAACACAATCTATTCTATATGCAAATTATTTCGCGGATTTTTACGTACCAATCTTCACACGACAATGAACATCTTTTTTGGGAAATTGAGGATTTTATTTTTTCTTGTTCTTCCGTTGTGCATGTGATGTCGCCCCCAAGATTTCCCAACAATTACTCCATATATCATGAATGTAGGTGTGTCTAAGAGGAAATGAGATGAGGTGAATAGTGTATACCTGTGGCTTTATGGGCTAGGTCACATCCATGAGGGAAGGATTCAAAAGTTACTAAAGGATGGATATCTAGATCTATTCGATTATGAGTCATATGCAACTTGCGAGCCTTGCCTTCATGGAAAACTAACAAACTCTCCATTTAGTGGAACTAGAGAGAGAGCCACTGAGCTGTTGGAACTCATACATAGTGATGTATGTGACCCATGTCAATTCATGCCATTGGTGGTTACTCTTACTTCATTACCTTTATTGATGATTTCTCAATATATGGATATGTGTACTTAATGAAGTATAAGTCCGAGGCCTTTGAGAAATTCAGAGAGTATAAGAATGAAGTGGAGAACTAGACTGGAAAGAGTATCAAGACTCTTCGATCATATCGAGGAGGTGAGTATTTAAGTACAGAGTTTACTTAATTTCTCAAGGACCATGGGATATTATCCCAATGGACACCTCCTTATACACCTCAGCTCAATGGTGTGTTTGAAAGGAGGAATCATACGCTATTAGATATGGTACAATCTATGATGAGTTTCGCTGACCTACCCATCTCATTCTGGGGATATGCCCTAGAGACCGTAGCTTAACTTTTGAATAGAGTTCCAACTAAGTTGGTAGTGTCTACACCATATGAGATATGGAAAGGGAAGAGGCCTACACTTAAGGTTGTTAAGATTTGGGGCTACCCTACCCATGTTAAAAGACACAATCCCGATAAGTTGGAATCGAGGACGGAGCGGTGCAAGTTCATGGGATACCCCAAGGAAACTTGTGGGTATTATTTCTATCATCTTGAGGACCAAAAGGTCTTTATAGCTAAGAGAATAGTGTTCCTTGAGAAGGAACACATTCTTGGCGGAGATAGTGGGAGCATGATAGAGTTGAGCAAGGTTGGAGAACCAAGCTCAAGCACCACTCTATAGCCCGAGTCTGTTCAGGTACCTAACACATAAGTTCCAATTTTACGTAGGTCTGGTAGAGTATCCCATCCTCCTAAGAGATATGTGGGACATATTAGAGGAGAAGATGTTGAGGATATTGATCCTCAAACCTACGAGGAGGTTATTATGAGTATAGATTCCGGGAAGTGGCAAGAAACCATGAATTCTGAGATATATTTCATGTACTCCAACAAGGTTTGGAACCTAGTTGATGCGCCCGAAGGTATTGTACCCATCGGTTGCAAGTGGATTTTTAAGAAAAAGATCAGAGTAGAGGGAAAGATAGAGACCTATAAAGCAAGGCTAGTGGCTAAGGGGTATCGTCGAAGGTAAGGTGTTGACTATGACGAAACCTTCTCACCCATAGTAATGCTAAAATCTATCTGAATTCTATTGGCTATTGCAGCACACTATGATTATGAGATCTGGCAAATGAATGTGAAAATTACATTCCTCAATGGAAACCTCAAGGAGGAGGTGTATATGATACAACCCAAGGGAGTCGTGTCCAAGGACTGCCCAAATAAGGTGTGCAAATTGCTTAGATCGATTTATACACTAAAGAAAGCTTCCCGTTGGAACATAAGATTTGATGAGGCAATCGGATCTTATCACTTCGTTAAGAACGAAGATGAGCCTTTTGTGTACAGGAAGGTAAGTGGGAGCGCTGTCACCTTTTTGGTGTTATATATGGATGACATCCTGATCATTGGGAATGATGTTTTAATGCTATCCATAGTAAAGGCTTGGTTATCTAAATACTTCTCCATGAAGGACTTAGGGGAAGCATCCTATATCTTGGGGATTTAGATCTATGGAGATAAATACAAGAGGATGCTTGGCTTGTCCTAGTCCAAGTATATAGACATCGTTATCAAAAAGTTTGGCATGGAAAATTCTAAGAGAGGTCTTATACCAATGAACATGAGATATTGCTTTCTAAGATTATGTCCCTAAAGACTCTTGAAGAAAGGGCCAACATGGATAGGATACCTTATGCCTCAGTGATAAGGTCTATCATGTATATCATGCTATGTACTAGGCCTGATATAGCATGTGCTCTGAGTGTCACGAGCAGGTATCAAGCGAATCCAAGCTTGAAGCACTGAAAAGCAGTAAAGTGTATCCTTAAGTACTTGAGAAGGGGTAAGGATCTTTTACTAGTATATGGAGATAGTAGCCTCAAGGTTGAAGGATACACGGACTTGAGTTCTCAGTCTAATGTCATTGATAGCAAGTCAAATTCAGGGTATGTGTACACCTTAAATGGAGGAGCAGTGTGCTGGAAGAGTTCCAAGCAAGATATTACTGCTGACTCAACCACAGAGACGGAGTATATTGTTGTAGCAGAGGCAGCATAAGAGAGAGTTTGAATGAAGAAGTTCATCATAAATCTAGGAGTCGAGCCAACTAGCAAGGAGTTAATTCCTTATATTACGATAACTATGGGACGATTACTCAAATAAGGGAACCCAGGTCTTATCAGAAGTGTTCTAAGGAGGTTCCAACTTATTAGAGAGATCGTGACCTGAGGAGATGTAGTAGTGGAAAGAGTTCCATCTGAAGATAACATTGCAGATCCATTGATAAAGCCAATGTCTCATATTGTCTTTAAGCATCACAAGGGTCTAATGGGGATCAGACATATAGATGATTGGCTTTAGGTCAAGTGGAAGATTGCTAGTCATAGGTGCCTAGCAAGCCAATCACATGAGTAATGGCACATGTGACTTGACACAAAATCTTTTTGCTTATTATATTTTGGCATTTATCACTTTATATTGACTATTACATATATGTATGTATATATATGGTGATGTCCTTGGATCTGTGTAATCAGAATCAGATCGTAATGAGATCATGATAATGAGACTGATTTACCTTTAAACATTGATCCTAAATAATCCCGATCATAGGTTACTCGAGAGGGACATCAAGATAACCGGACAGACTGGTGTGCTGTATACCTATCTATATGATGGATGCAGTTGGTCTCATAGCTGCTCGTGTGGGGATACCGGTCATAGGTTACTCGAGAGGGACATCGAGATAATCGGACAGACTAGTGTGTTGTATACCCATCCATATGATGGATGCAGCTGGTCTCATAGCTGCTCGTGTGGGGATAATATGGATACAGTACAGGTGCTCATTAGAGAATGAGTTCACTGATTGATCCGCTTACGGAATGCTGGATGGTTGATGATACCTTAATGTTAGATAGCGATTTCGTAGTCCCAGTGGTGTATCTGATCCTTAGACTTGAGACACCAAGGATGTCTTGTATGAGTGCTCCATTCTTTGATACCAAACTTATAGGTTTGGATGTCCCAAATCTAATACAACCGGTCATTGGGAGTGACAATCGACCTTACGAGGGCTATTGAGTGTCGATAGAGGATCATTCACTCTCGGTGTCATGAGAGGAATATCCTATGTGTTCTTGTTCAGAGAAATCCCTAGCTAGGGTCATTCGGATTGAGAGAGAAAGAGTTCTCCGAGAGAATCCGATTAGAGCGAGACTGAGTAGAAACCGTATGGGTCTGACAGCAGCACCATACTCGGTATGCAGTCTCTAGGATATTAGATAGATGATAGACTATAGGTATATGGTAATTGAGGATAGACAGGTCCAATGGATTAGATTCCCTTGTATCGTCTAGGGACTGTGTCATAGTGGCCTAGTACGTCCGTAGTCGATGAGTCGAGTGAATTATTATGGAGATAATAATTCACTAAGCCAAAAAGAGTTCTGACAGGTATGACTTATGGCCAGCTCGATATTGGGCCTAAAGGGTCACACACATATGGTAGGCGTTACAATAAGTAGAGGTTCGGATATGAGATATTCGTCGGAGCCTCTATCTTGTTGGATATCCAAGAAGCCCCTGAATTATTGGATCCTATGGATGAGATGCTATGGATAAGATCCAATAAAAGCTCATGATAGATTATTAGATAAAGATCCATTAATCTAAGAGGATTGGGTAATTGGATGCAGATCCAATACCCAATATGGGAGGATCCATTAGGGTTTAATAGGGGACCTCTATAAATAGGAGGGATTCAGTGGTTCATAGGCTAGAGCCTTTGCTTGTCTCTCCTATTCTCCTCTCCCTCTCCACCTCAGAGTAGGCCTGGAGTTTTGAAGAGCATTGTCGCAGCCCTGCTATGTGGATCATCGTTAGAGAGGAGGACGCTTGACCTCCTTCACCCTCTTCTGGAGATCTGCAAGGATTCACGGATATATGATCTCCCTAGGTAACACAATCTACTCTATATATAGTTTTAAGTTTCATGAGTTTTTTCGTACCAATCTTCGCACGACGATAAACATCTCTTTGGGAATAGGGGATTTTTTTTTTCTACTATGCATGTGATGTCGCCCCCAAGATTTCCCAACAATTTACTAGCCAACTTAATTGCATTGTGGACTCTAGTGCCTCTCATCATATCACCTTCGATCTTCAGAACTTGTCTATCCACAATAATTATGGTGGAAATGAAGATATCATCATCGGTGGCGGTAAATGAATTATCATTATTCATACTAGTTCCATAATGCTTAATTCACTTACTATAATCTTCACACTTGATGATGTTTTGTATGCACCTCATGATGATGTTTTGTTTGCACCTCATATTAAACCAAATCTCATTTCTATTTTTCAATTCTGCAAACAAAATAATACCTCAATTGAATTCTTTCCTAACTCTTTTCTTACCAAGGATTTGAGCACGGGAGCATCCTTAGTCCAAGGCTAGAATAAAGATGATATTTATGAGTGGTTGTCAACTTCACAAATAACCTAACCCACTATTCATTCTTCAGTTGTAACTCCAGTTGATGTATGACATCAACGGCTTGGTCACCCCTCATACTTTATCTGGCAAAAATTATTTTCTTATTATTTTCTTCCTACCTTTAATATCAGTAGCATTATAACTCATTGTGATACTTGTCATAGCAATAAAAGTCATAGATTATATTTTAGAACATCCTCCATATATTGTTCTAAAGCATTTAAAATTATTTATACCGATGTTTGGGACCCTACCCCAACCTCTTTTTTTGACAAGTTCAGATTTTATGTCATTTTTGTAGACTATTTTATTAAGTATATGTAGTTATATCCTCTCCATCGTAAATATAAAGGTTCAATAATCTTTACCACCTTTAAAAAATTGGTCAAGAATTTCTTTCAATCTTCCATTAGAATAGTTTACTTTGATGACAGAGACGAATATCAAGCCCTCACATCCTGCCTCAGCTTGTGGAATATAATACCTCAAGTCACACCCCTATATTCCCTAATTAGTTGGTTCTGTTGAACGCAAGCATCGGCATATAATTGAAACTGGTCTCACACTTCTATATCAAGCATCTATGTCACCAACTTTTTTATCAGTAGTCTTTCAAACTATAGTCTATCTCATTAGTCATATGCTCACTCCAATCCTCCAATACTAGTCACCATTTGAAAAACTATTCCATAAGCTTCCAAACATTCAGAAACTCAAAGTCTTTAGTTGTCTATATTATCTATAGCTATGTCCTTAGGTTTCACATAAGCTAACACCATGATCTAAGCCTTATATTTTTATAGGATACTCTCCTGAACATAACGCTTTCCAATGCTACGAACCCCAAACTCAAAAAGTCTTTATATCATGTCATGTTAATTCTGTGGAGTCTTCTTTTCCTTTTCAAAATCATGAGCATCATACCATGCAAGCTACTTCGACTAACATACATAATTGGAGTATCTCTCCAATCCCAAAATACAACACCGTCCAGTCCTTACCCTTAGGATCAGCGCACTCCTCTAGTTCAACCTCTCCTCACTCTCTCCATTATTACTCCACTCCCTACTTCACAGGTTTCCCCTATTGGTGAAGCAATACCCTCAGCAGCATCACCATTGGCTTCATCTTCTCCTAGACCTCGTGATATTGAAATGTCACAGACTAGCCCGACCGATGTTAGTGACTCATCACCAGCTATACCAATAACACAACCTACCACTTCTATATCCCCTAGACATCTATGACAACACGCTCCAAAAGTGGTATTTTTAAACCACATCAAGTCCTTGACCTACATGCTATAACAAACTCTTCCCCTAAGGCTAGTGAACCTACCATAATTACTCAAGCTCAAAAATCTCCTCACTAGCATAAAGCCATGTGTGAAGAATATGATACTCTCCTCTATAACTTTATATAGACCCTAGTACCCTTGGATCACACACAAAGCATCATCAGGTGTAAATGGATATTTCGAATTAAGTAGAACCCAAACGAATCTGTTACTAGATATAAAGCACATCTAGTAGCCAAAGGGTCTCATCAACGACTTGGCATTGACTTTACAAAGATATTCAGTCCCATTATTAAATCCACAACAATCCAAGTTTGGCCATCTCAAAAGGCTGGCACCTACAACAACTGAATGTTAATAATATCTTTTTACAAAAGACTCTAACTGAAGATATCTTCATATAGCAACCTCTTAGCTTCGTTCATCTATAGTATCTTAAGCTGTCTATAAACTATAAAAAGCTTATTATGGACTTCGTCAAGCTATAAGAGCTTGGTATACTGAACTTGGCTCATTTCATCCTGCCTCAGCTTGTGGAATATAATACCTCAAGTCACACCCCTATATTCCCTAATTAGTTGGTTCTGTTGAACGCAAGCATCGGCATATAATTGAAACTGGTCTCACACTTCTATATCCCCTAGACATCTATGACAACACGCTCCAAAAGTGGTATTTTTAAACCACATCAAGTCCTTGACCTACATGCTATAACAAACTCTTCCCCTAAGGCTAGTGAACCTACCATAATTACTCAAGCTCAAAAATCTCCTCACTAGCATAAAGCCATGTGTGAAGAATATGATACTCTCCTCTATAACTTTATATAGACCCTAGTACCCTTGGATCACACACAAAGCATCATCAGGTGTAAATGGATATTTCGAATTAAGTAGAACCCAAACGAATCTGTTACTAGATATAAAGCACATCTAGTAGCCAAAGGGTCTCATCAACGACTTGGCATTGACTTTACAAAGATATTCAGTCCCATTATTAAATCCACAACAATCCAAGTTTGGCCATCTCAAAAGGCTGGCACCTACAACAACTGAATGTTAATAATATCTTTTTACAAAAGACTCTAACTGAAGATATCTTCATATAGCAACCTCTTAGCTTCGTTCATCTATAGTATCTTAAGCATGTCTATAAACTATAAAAAGCTATTTATGGACTTCGTCAAGCTCTAAGAGCTTGGTATACTGAACTTGGCTCATTTTTTACATCAACGGGCTTTATCAACTCTAAGTTTGATACCTCATTATTCCTACGATAACAAAATGAAAATATAATATATCTTGTAGTGTGTGTGAATGATATTATTGTTATAGGCAATGATCCTTTGGAGATTCAAGCATTCCTAAAACAACTAGCCAATTGATTCTTCCTCAAAGATCTAGGAACTTTGAGTTATTTTCTGGGAGTAGAAGCAATATTCACATCTTCAAGTCTCCTCCTATCATAAAGAAAGTATATTAAAGACTTATTATTAAAGACAAATATGCAAAATGCAAAAGAGGTTACAACTCTCATCTTTACTAGCGAATCGCTTAAATTATGTTATGGAAGTCTTGCTACAGACTCTCCTCAATACCGATAGGTACTTGGCTCTCACTCATCCAGATATCTCATTTGTAGTCAATAAATTATCACAATTCAAGTATCGGCCATTTACTATGCATTAGTCTGTGGTCAAACAAATTTTGTGATATCTTAAGGGGACCCTCAATCATGGCCTATTTCTCCGCAAACACACCTCGCTTCATCTTCATGCCTTCGTTGATGCTGATTGGGCAAGAAACTTTGATAATAAAATATTCACATCGGGGTATATTGTTTTTCTTGGAGCTAATCTAATCAATTAGAGTTCTAAGAAGTAAAAGACAGTCATATAATCTACAACTAAAGCTAAGTATCGTGTCATCGCTACTGCTACTGTCGAACTCAATTGAGTCACAAATATGCTCAAGGAACTCAATGTTAACTCTATCTTTCCTCCTACAATATATTGTGATAATATTGGAGCTACCTAATTATGTGTCAATCCAGTGTTCCACTCACACATGAAATACATTGTCATCGACTTCCACTTCGTGCGAGATCAAGTTGTCAGACATCAACTACATATTTCTTACGTACATATGACTGATCAACTAGCAGACTCACTCACGAAGCCTCTCGTCCATTAACTATTTTTCTTGCATCGGTCCAAGATTAACATCCTTGATAAGAGCTCAATCTTGTAGGGGCATGATGGCAGTTAAGATTTCCTCAAATGTACGAAGAAATCTCACTGGATAGTTAAAAAAAATCCTACCTTCTCACATGTATAAATAAAACATTATATTCACCTATTTAATATGTGCTTTTATCGTTACAATTCAACTTATCAAAATAAAGTTATGAACCAAGGTAAACGTGACAGTATACCCGGTACCCCTAGTATTGGCCTTGTGTACAAGGACTTATACCACCTAATACAAGACTAATGTAAGGCAGTTTTATTTTACCTTTGTAGAGGTTTTTCGAAGCTAAGTACGCACAAAATATAATAAATTCAAGTATATTTTAAGTTGCTTTGATGGTGTAAAACAAAAGCAGAGATGCTAAAATTTACAATTTCATAATTGGTTCTTAAGCTCTTATCATAACTATCATGTTTATCAAACGCAAAGGAGTCTACTTTGGAACAAAAACTTAGCAGTGAAGGAGTCATATAAAAAGAAAAGGAATAATTAACTTGTAAGTATGTCAATATATTTTTCTTCAATAATAAAAAAATAGAACTCGCCACTCAAAAAACTTGCCTTTGTATTTGTCGTAAAACTTTTCAGAATGCCTCGAGTCAGTGACTGTTCTGATATGCGGTTGGTCATAAAATATATCGAAAGTAATCTCTAAATGCCAATTGCTGGCTTTCAAAGCCTGAAGAGCAACTTTCTCACTGTGAAAATGACAGAATCACACTCATAGGTGATTAAAATATGCACAAGTGAAAATAATTGCACATCGTGGTATGTAATAATAGTTATCTTGACCAAATACGTCAATTATCATCTTTTGTTTACTTCCCAACCACGTAACCTAAAATTTCTTTGGCTTTCAAGAATTGCTCCCTTTTGTCTTTTCGCAAACTGTCCTTGTTATTAAAATAACATCCAGATATCTCATTTGTAGTCAATAAATTATCACAATTCAAGTATCGGCCATTTACTATGCATTAGTCTGTGGTCAAACAAATTTTGTGATATCTTAAGGGGACCCTCAATCATGGCCTATTTCTCCGCAAACACACCTCGCTTCATCTTCATGCCTTCGTTGATGCTGATTGGGCAAGAAACTTTGATAATAAAATATTCACATCGGGGTATATTGTTTTTCTTGGAGCTAATCTAATCAATTAGAGTTCTAAGAAGTAAAGACAGTCATATAATCTACAACTAAAGCTAAGTATCGTGTCATCGCTACTGCTACTGTCGAACTCAATTGAGTCACAAATATGCTCAAGGAACTCAATGTTAACTCTATCTTTCCTCCTACAATATATTGTGATAATATTGGAGCTACCTAATTATGTGTCAATCCAGTGTTCCACTCACACATGAAATACATTGTCATCGACTTCCACTTCGTGCGAGATCAAGTTGTCAGACATCCTCCAATTATTCGCCAAGAAATAAAAATATCAAACATATGATAAAAATTACTCTTGTAAGGACTACCACTTCAAGGAACAAAAAGACGTCATAAAAAATCATGAAAATTGAAATGAGAGAAAAAGGATAAATCAATCCTAACCTCAAGAAAAAGAAAGAAAAGTCTGATAAGTATCCGGAGACATAACTAAGAGTCAAAATTTCATATCGATGAAAGAAATAAAATGAATACTATCATTTTGAGAATCCGAGGAAACAGAGCCTTGGAAGAGAGAAAAGAAAAGTTAGAGCTTTGGGAACCTCTTCTCCTTTCTCCTCTTTTCTTCTGCCTTTACTTCCACACCAACCCTCTCTACAGGAGAGCATTACTTGACTACTGAGTATTTGCCACTGGAATGACAGTATATTCTTATGAATAATTCTTATTACTATAAGTTTACCCAAATTCTAAACATGATAACTTATGAAAAACTTCTCCGAGATATCACTAGCCCTCTTTATTCTACGCATTATCACATGAGCATATGAGATATAATCTCAAATGTTAAATTGAGAATGAACAACTATAATGTCTTGCTTCCTCCAACGGACTTCATTTATCGTCGGTCCCGACGGACTACCAAATGATGTCATATGTCAATTACGCTTATATATATTTTTAAAATTATTTTTTTAAAATAAAAATTATTATATTAAGCTAATTATAAAAAAATGATGGTGGTATGGAAATCTTTTAGAGATAAAAAAATAAAAGGGGGAGACACCATGGGTCATACAAAAATTTGTAAGCGAATGAACCTTAAGGGATGGATCTATTAAAATATGTAAAAAGGATAATGTTGACGGAGAAATAATGAGTGAAATGTCTGGCACAATTGTACGGGGCTCCTAAGGGGCGTCATTGAAAGAGTTGATGGAGTTAATGGATTAGGTTATAAACCTGAGTAGTAGGGATGAAGCTCCGCAAGGGAATCCCCCTTCGAGAACTATTCAGCCTTTTCGGGTCCTTGATCACATGCCCTCCTCTTGCAAAGTCAGAAACCGAGTCAAACGAATCATCACATTCAAGATATAGAGATGGATATATTTGCTGTTCAACACGAGTATTCTGCACCAACGTAGCCCCCTCAGCCCGTCAACGAGACATAGATCATTTATGTCTGCAACAGCCTTATAGAATAAAGAAAACCATTTGAATAGTGGTTTTAAAAGCAACAGACATTTTGGTTCAACCAAAAAGACCAAAGACAGTCAGTAAAGAAGCTCTTGATCCAGTGGCAATCATGGATGGAGAGGTTAGACCGCTCATTCAACCACGTTCCTGCCTCCTAATCATGGAACAAATGAAAGAGATAGGATAATTTCTAAGTTTTAAAAATTCCTAAAAAGCTTATATTACCATTATGGCCAATTTTCTTTATTATTATATTTCTTCTAAATCAAAATAACTATTTTACATCATAGGTTAAAAGGTTTTTGGAAAAGGAACATGGATGATATGTTTGAAAAACTTTATGTTTTAGAAGTAAAAGTTATGCCCCTCATTTCCATAATTTCCCTAATAGTCATTCTCCATAATAAGTTAGTTAAATTTGATTGTTAGTTTGACTTGTCCAAATTGAATCGGCCTAACTTTAAGTTTTGTTGTATCATTAAGTATTCAAGATCTAGATGAGAGAATTTTTTTAAAAAAATTAAAATATTTGTATCTCATGTTCTTTGTCTCATTTCAGGTCGAGAGAGAAAAATGTGGTATTATATTTCTTACAAAAGAATGTATTTAGGATTTGTCCAACAAACCCTTTTCGATGATAAGTTAGCACGTGTCTAGAAGTGCCTAACTAAAACTACATGTATTGGTTTAATTTTTTGTATATTCTACTTAAGAAGGCTATTTTCTATACCATCATTCGTATTATATACACGGAGAGGTTCCTCTTTTACATTCCTCACGTACCAACGAAGACTATTTTTATAAACTTCGTCTTGGGAAGACACTCATGCAAAGTGGCCACCTTGGAATGGAATGCTCCGGATGTATAGATTTTTCACTTGCATCAAGTACTTTTAAGTGCTTTATCTTAAGAAGACACGTCAAGTGCAACTACTACGTTTTAGAGTGGGTAAGGTGCTTTAGACACTCCGATGATTTTCTATCCTTAATGCATCACATATTAAGTAGATACTTTCGAATGTTTCCAATGTTTTGAATTTTTTTTTTTCTTGGATAAATCATCATGCACAAATAAGAGGTATTAGGATATTATCATGAATTTATCTAATCTTTACCTAAATCATGTAACACCCTTATATATTGTCTGAAAAATATCTTTTTATAATCTAATTATAAAAAATGATGGTGGTCTGGAAATCTTTTAGAGATAAAAAAATAAAAGGGGGAGACACCATGGGTCATACAAAAATTTGTAAGCGAATGAACCTTAAGGGATGGATCTATTAAAATATGTAAAAGGATAATGTTGACGGAGAAATAATGAGTGAAATGTCTGGCACAATTGTACGGGGCTCCTAAGGGGCGTCATTGAAAGAGTTGATGGAGTTAATGGATTAGGTTATAACCTGAGTAGTAGGGATGAAGCTCCGCAAGGGAATCCCCCTTCGAGAACTATTCAGCCTTTTCGGGTCCTTGATCACATGCCCTCCTCTTGCAAAGTCAGAAACCGAGTCAAACGAATCATCACATTCAAGATATAGAGATGGATATATTGCTGTTCAACACGAGTATTCTGCACCAACGTAGCCCCCTCAGGCCCGTCAACGAGACATAGATCATTTATGTCTGCAACAGCCTTATAGAATAAAGAAAACCATTTGAATAGTGGTTTTAAAAGCAACAGACATTTTGGTTCAACCAAAAAGACCAAAGACAGTCAGTAAAGAAGCTCTTGATCCAGTGGCAATCATGGATGGAGAGGTTAGACCGCTCATTCAACCACGTTCCTGCCTCCTAATCATGGAACAAATGAAAGAGATAGGATAATTTCTAAGTTTATTCTAAGTTTTAAAAATTCCTAAAAAGCTTATATTACCATTATGGCCAATTTTCTTTATTATTATATTTCTTCTAAATCAAAATAACTATTTTACATCATAGGTTAAAAGGTTTTTGGAAAAGGAACATGGATGATATGTTTGAAAAACTTTATGTTTTAGAAGTAAAAGTTATGCCCCTCATTTCCATAATTTCCCTAATAGTCATTCTCCATAATAAGTTAGTTAAATTTGATTGTTAGTTTGACTTGTCCAAATTGAATCGGCCTAACTTTAAGTTTTGTTGTATCATTAAGTATTCAAGATCTAGATGAGAGAATTTTTTTAAAAAAATTAAAAATATTTGTATCTCATGTTCTTTGTCTCATTTCAGGTCGAGAGAGAAAAATGTGGTATTATATTTCTTACAAAAGAATGTATTTAGGATTTGTCCAACAAACCCTTTTCGATGATAAGTTAGCACGTGTCTAGAAGTGCCTAACTAAAACTTACATGTATTTGTTTAATTTTTTGTATATTCTACTTAAGAAGGCTATTTTCTATACCATCATTCTTATTATATACACGAGAAGGTTCCTCTTTTACATTCCTCACGTACCAACGAAGACTATTTTATAAACTTCGTCTTGGGAAGACACTCATGCAAAGTGGCCACCTTGGAATGGAATGCTCCGGATGTTATAGATTTTTCACTTGCATCAAGTACTTTTAAGTGCTTTATCTTAAGAAGACACGTCAAGTGCAACTACTACGTTTTAGAGTGGGTAAGGTGCTTTAGACACTCCGAATGATTTTCTATCCTTAATGCATCACATATTAAGTAGATACTTTCGAATGTTTCCAATGTTTTGAATATTTTTTTTTTCTTGGATAAATGCATCATGCACAAATAAGAGGTATTAGGATATTATCATGAATTTATCTAATCTTTACCTAAATCATGTAACACCCTTATATATTAGTCTGAAAAATATCTTTTTATAATTTTATAGGGTCTCATAATGATCTATAAAAAGAAAAAAATTAGTGAAAGTGAAAACTCAAGATCTCTTCAATAAATATTTCATTAAATCATTGATAGATAGTGAATAGTATAAAAATGAACTTAAGCTTTGAATAGTGACATGAAAAAAGGTTAAAAATAATATGTAATATATAAAAGTCCTCGTGAATATGTGCCTACATGAACTTAAGGTGGCTCTTGTGCTTATGGAAATCCCTACAAGTTAGTAGGCTAGAGGCTCATTTTTTAGTAATTTATTTTTATGCATTAACCACACACAAAGTTATGGTTATAAGTTAGAAATGACTATAAAACCTAATCAAAATGGAGCTATCAAACTTACTATAAGCATCTTACATGTTATTTAAGGCATAAAAAAAATAAAGAGCATAGATATTTCATTGTATAAAGAAACAAAAAGAGTCTAATCTATCGTACGAGGAAACTAAGGAATAATATGATTTTACTCTTATCTTTATAGGTATTGCTAGTCTTAGGTGCACTGTATGCCAATTATATGAGTGATGATATGTATAATATGATACATACTCTTTTTGTTTATTTGATATTTTTCTCACTTTTTATTACTTGCTATATATATCGTAATGTCTATGGATCTGTGCAATGAAAAAACGGATCATGATGAGATCATGATAATGGAATTGATTTACCTTTAAACATGGACCCTAAATAATCCCGGTCATAGGTTACTCAAGAGGGACATCGAGATAACCAAATAGACTGGTGTGCTCTATACTCGTTCATATAATGGAGGTAGTTGGTCTCAAAGTTGCTTATGTCAGGATACTAGAAATATAATGCAGGTGCTCATTGGAGAATGAGTTCATTGATCGATCCGCTAATGGAATACTAGATGGTTGATAATACCTCATTATCAAATAGTGATTCCATCATCCCAGTAGTGTATATAGTCCTTAGACTTAAGATGCTAGTCAAAGGTGCCCTATAAGCCAATCATATGAGTGATGACATGTGTGACATGACACACACTCTTTTTTTACTTATTATATTATTTATCATTTTATCACTTTATATTGCTTGTTGTATGAATATATATATATATATATATATATATATATATATATATATATATATATATTGTGATGTGTATGGATCTATGCAATGGGAATCAAATCGTGATGAGATTATGATAATGATACCGATTCACTTTTAAACACAGACCCTAAATAATCTCAGTCATAGGTTACTCGAGAGGGATATCGAGATAACCGAACAGACTGGTGGACTCTACACTCATCCATATGATGGAGATAATTGATCTCATAGTTGCTCATGTGACGACACTAGGGGTATAGTACAGGTGATCATTGGAGAATAAGTTCACTGATTGATTCGATTATGAAATGCTGAATAGTTGCTGATGACTTATTGTTAAACAACGATTTCGTAATCCCAATGGTGTATTTAGTCCTTAGACTTGAGACACCAAGGATGTCCTATATGAGTACTCCAATCTTTGATACCAAACTTATAGGCTTGAAAGTTTCAGATCTAGCACAACCGGTCATTAGGAGTAGTAGCAAACTTTACAAGGACTATTAAGTATCAATAGAGGATTATCTACTCTCGGTGTCATGAGAAGAATATCAAAATGATTAATTTATATAATGTTCAAGTTCAACTTGATATCACTTTTTAGATTGAAGTTTTAGTGAATGAGAGAACTATCACTAAGAAACAAGTATAAAATTGAAAGAAAACAATATTTATTGCTTATAAAGCTAAAATATGAACTACAAGACTCAAAGTAAAAAATAAAAAATACTTAGAAAAACTAATAGGCATGTAAGGCATAAATTGTCTTTGGATAATACTTGGGTATTCTCCACAGATTACGTATTGCTATCAATTTTGGTCTCCTCCTCTTTCACCATTAAATCCTTCTCTTGAGGTTTAGATAGTAAGCAATTGACTTTGGGGGCTTCTCACAGCAGGATAGAGATTGATGTAGAGCTTTGATTATTAGAACTAATACATTCTCTTTACTCCCATTTCTCTCCTCATCTCTTTTCTTTTATACTATTGAAACAGCTAGGGTGGGTGGAGCAATTTGCTAGGGACTTATTTGATTCCTTTAAATGGGGGTACACCTTTGTTTTATAGGGTGAGAGGTACTCCAAATCCTTAGTCTAAGGACTTTTCTTGTAGGATGCGCATAACTAATATTTTTCTTATGTAATAATCATACTCTCAGTGGCTACCCCTATTTAGGTGAAGGTTGTTCTAATCCGAATCTTATTATGATTCGAATTGAGTTAAGTGGATAGTTAGGAATTGGTCTTCAAGAACAAAGACGAAGTGTTATTCTACGACAGTTCTCTATTGTAAAAATCTACTGTAGGCTGAATATAGTAAAATTCTACCAGGCTAAATAGAGTATTTCACGACAAAATCTTTTGCTACCGACTTGGGTGTTGCTCCGCAAGAATCTTTGCCATCAAGATCTCCTGAGGTTATAACAGAGGGTTAGGAAGAAGTTGAGGCCTTTCAATTTGCTACAACGGTTGAAGACAAGGGTCTACATTGGTTGGCAGTCCAAAATAGGGATGCTGATTGCTTGACTGGTTCTCTCGGCTAGAGCAAGCTCTAGACCGATTGATGGTTGAGGGATCTTACTAGAATAATCTCAGGAAGGATTCTTGGTGGCCTTCAATAGTATCTCTCATTGCAGAAGAATTCTGTTGTTATAGGGTGTCGACAAAAGGAAGAAGATTGGTTTCTCTCGAAATCTTCCTTCTCACAGGACTGGGCTTTCTTTTGTATTTTCAAGACTGCGATTCCCATTCTTAACGAGCTACAAACAGTTGGAGTCGTGAGGAATTAAGACTCCTTAGAGATTGGGTGATGAGGCAATTTTAGTCACGCAAGGCAACTTCGTGCCAATTAATACTTAGTTTTGTTGTAGAAAATGATGGATCATGTGCTTAAACAAAGGTTCAAATTCTAGGGTATCATATTTGTCAATTCAAATGAGGATCGATCTTTCTAATATATACTGATGGGTTAGTGTAGCCCATCAAATTCTAATTTGATAGTTTTCAAAGTTTTAGGATGCTCGCACGAACGAGGTTCCAAAAATCAAACCAAATAAAAATAATATAAGAATATTGAATGTGATAGTTAGCGATTGTTGATAGGAATTATGTGTCGTAGAGGAATGATATCTAACAAGAGTGACAATTAATATAATGTATATTGTCTCATCTGCACCATAGGCTAGACGTATTGTCACGGACTTAGCTGGTTTTGCCTATGTCGTGCGGTACCCTTGCGTATTCGTCCGCAAAAGTCAACCTCCCTGAAACCTCCCCTGGTCCCTTAGGACCTACAAAAGAGAAAACGGGTTAGAGAAAATGCCTCACTCGGGATCCACAAGCAATCATCTCCGGAAACACTTCTTAGACAATGCAAATTACAAACAAACTTTACAAGCTCTGAACAGTTGCACAACAAAGGGGTAAAATGGTCAACTACAGACCGAGACTAAAATGGGACTATTAAGCCTTCGGTCGTCCCTCTACATGCTGTTTAAAGCATGAACATACCAAAAGACACGGACATACATAAGCATTACATCAAACATCCTATTTTGAAGTTTGTCCGTGACATTCTCCCCCACTTATTCCTTCTACGTCCTCGTCGAAACCTTTGCCGACACTACAACTCCTCTCCTTTGCTGAGTCTTCAATCTTCTACGTCAGCTGCAATGCGCCTCTTGGCTCCCAACTGCTCTTCACTATTGTTTTTGAGTAGTCGAACCTTTGATCCGCCTTACTGCTTCAACTCACCAGTGACTCTGACTTTAGTGTGGGGTTCGCTGAGTTGTGTTGATCCCTGTTGGTTCCTACAGATCCTCCAGATGAAGGAAAAGACCATCCTTACTATGCGCCAGTCTCTCAAATGCCTCATAATGCTTGAACTGGGTGGATGCTTTTTGGAGCTTTAACGAGCATCGCCTCGCAAACTTTTGAAGTTTTGGGTCCTTCCTCCACAAAATTTGTTCATAGACTCTTCTTTCACTTAGTTGTCATTTCCAAGTAGATTCGCATCACTTCCGCTTTCGATTGGCATTCTGTTAGGAAATGAAGCAGATAATCTACTCTCAGTAGCACTAATCACCATTGGTGAGGATTTGACAACTATTGTCTTCTAATATCTTTGAAGGGCCTTTGAACCTGTGTAGAGCTCCTCTGCTGGATAGATAAGAGAATTGGGGTACTCGGTTTTGCCTTTTCTCTTAAGAGTTGAGAAGGCAATGGTTACTTGACTTCGCCCGCCTTCTCAAGGGTTGTACTCCATGCATCGAGCTGGTTACTGGCCTTCGCCTACTCTTTGCTCACACTTCTGAAGCACTCGAAGTGTTTGCACTCCTTGCATTGAGTTAACTACTATGATTCACCTTCTCAATACTATCAAACTTCTGGAATGCAGGAAGTTTTCACCCCAACTTGGAGTAAGTCACTAATAGTTTTAGTCGCCTCTAGGATTGTACCATCTTCTCCATCAACCCTACCGCCTACTCCACTAAGTAGCAAAGGTACAACACCACGTACTGTCTGCTTCGTTCCTTGGTCATGCACTCTTGCACGACCCGAAGTCCTTCACTTTCAGCTATCTTGATGAGAAGCTCATTGACACCGGTCTTATGAAGTTCCTTGGCCTCTGCCCTTTAACCTTGTCTTGGTACTTGGAGTTTGCCTCCACATTCTCCACCTTCTCGGCCCCATTCATGACCAAGCGCTCTCCCTTCATGAGAGCAAGGGATCGATGACTCCACGGAAGTCCCACCTCTATGGTACCATGGCTCTACTATCCGTCGCCTCACATCTGTATCCCTTTCTTCACGATCGGTAGATATGCCTCTATGGCACTCCTCTGAGTCCACCTCCATTCTAACCGATGCTTGATTTTGGGTAGCTAAGTCCCTCAGGACTCATCGTCGCTTCCTCGCCCCTTTCGACCCCCCCTGCTTCAACACCTCTGTGTTCTCCAAGCAGATCCCTTTGGTCGATGGAAAGACAGACTGCAACTCCCATGCATGGCCTCTGCCATAACATTGTAGGGTTTGCACCGATTCTGTTCTCCTTATCTTCATTGGTAGCAACGTTTACTTACTCGACCTTGTCCTCTGACTTGTCGGGCTCCCTTAAGTGAATATGGGCTCTAGAGTAGTCCAACTCTCCAGCTGCTTCGATCATACCTCTGCATGATCAAGTCCCTCTCATGGGACTCACTGGTACTTGCATTCGAACTTTTCCCTTGGTGGGACACAGCCCCCATATGCTGATGACCAAGGCTTTCATCCGATGCAAAATTCGATGCACGCACGGAAGATCCGCCTCTACGGTACCATGGCCTTCACTCCTTGAATCCATAGCCCTTCTTGTCGTCGTGTTGTTCACCGAAGTGGAGCTGCCAGTAGCTCCTAATCATACCTCTATATGATAAAGTCCCTCACGGGACTCCACCCGTGTGTATCGTATTGCCACAAACTGTTCCACCATGATCCGCTGCACCATGTCGCCTCCTGGTGACATCTCTATTGCCTTCTGATCCTTGTGGAATGAACTCGAATTGTGGTCTCTGCCACCACATTGCAGGGCCTCTTCCACTTTCGATTGTGTTCGCTCCTTTGGCAATCGACCTTCGTCCACCCGCTCTTGGGTCACACCTAGACGAAGCACCGCTCTAGGACAGTCCATCGCCTAGTAGCTCCCGAAGTCCACCGACTTTACTGCAATTAGTGCACCATTGTCTGGATCCTGGGCCTCTGTCCCTACCAACACAATCTTCGCTATGCACCGCTCCCTTTCATGGCAACTTGAATGGCAACACTGTGGCATATTCTTCAAGAGTACCCGCCTCTGCGTCCTCTTGCCCCGTGCCAAGGCCTTCTGAATCCAACTTTGCCTCCGCAAGCTGAGTCGCCTTAGTTCCTCCATCAAATGCTTCTTCGAGATAAGGTGCATGTGTCTAGAAGCTCCCTTCGTCTTTGGCACCATGCAATACGAGTCCACTCCATCAGAAATGAAGGACCCATGGAACAACATGATCCTGCTCTTGCCTCTACAAGAGTTCATGTCCTTGACCTTTGTCCAACGAAAGCTCTGCGCCTCCGCTCCATGTTCCATCTTTTATGCTGGCTCACTTCATGCGGCTTGGGTACTTCGCCAAGTTACACCCAAGTTGCTTCGCTCCTCGTTTTTGCATTGAGTTGATGGTGGCCCTCGCGCCCACCATTCCACGGGTCAGCCCTCCCTTGAGTCTGATCTCTATATCAACTCCAAGTGTGCCTTCATTTGTGTTGCTTTAGGTCGCTCCCCCACTTGATCTCGCAATGCATCCACCAATGCATTCTCTCAAGCGAGATCATGCGACGACTCCTCGCCGCTCGCTCAGTCCATTGAGCTTCGTGGAGTTGTTGTTTTTGAGGAGTATTACCTCAACATGTGTGGTCTATTGCACATGATTCTCCCTCTAGAGAGTCGGGACTTATCCCTCCTAGGTATCTATCCCATTGTAGCAACATCACTCTTCGTTTCGGAGACCACCATCCCCTTGGACTACTCCGATTTGCTGAACAAACTGCGCATTATTTTGCCTCCTGCAAATGCACTTGCTAGATTGTGACTCCACGTCAATACAGCCCCCACTGCACCACTCAAGGCCTAGCAACATGCTGAACTCGCTGCACACTTCAGCCTCCTACGGACGTATCCTTCACATGCCGAAGAGAAAGTTTCAATGCTCTATGGCGCCGAGTTTCAGTCGCCTTGGGATGGCCATGAACATTTTATAGTCTGCATACAAGCCCTTGCATGAGTACCGAATTCTTCGAGTTAGCAATTCCCCTTACCTCTGTGAGCTTTGCATAACTCTTTCGGTCGCTGAGCAACTCATTCCACCTTGCGTGGTCTCATCCTTTACCAAGCGCCTCGCTTGCCTTGAGCACCATCAAGTATAGTTGCCAACGTTGAGCCATAGCTCAAACTCAACCATCCCAACTTTTGTGCGCTTTGCATTCTTCCCAGCTTGCTCATCCTCGTGGTGCCTCTCACGTGAAGGGCTGGCCATTCCTCTGAATGCCAATCTCAGATGCTCGCTCCTTTGAGCGACTCTATTTCTCTACATCACCATGCCCGTTTTCCCCAAAACGGTCGCGTGTGCTGGCTGCCCTCAATGCAGCCCCGCTAGGTCCCCCACGTTTGCATGCCAAGTGTTTCTATGAGTGCTTGTCCCGCTCTGATACCATCTGTCATGGACTTAGCTGGTTTTGCCTAAGTCGTGTGGCACCCTTGTGTGTCCGTCCGCAAAAGTCAGCCTCCCCGAAACCTCCCATGGTCCCTTAGGACCTACAAAAGAGAAAACGGGTTAGAGAAAACGCCTCACTCGGGAAACACTTCTTAGACAATGCAAATTACAAACAAACTTTACAAGCTCTGAACAGTTGCACAACAAAGGGATAAAATGGTCCACTACAGACCGAGACTAAAATGAGACTATTAAGCCTTCGGCCGTCCCTCTATATGCTGTTTAAAGCATGAACATACCAAAAGACACGGACGTACATCAAACATTCTATTTTAAAATTTGTCCGTGACAGTATAGTGTGGTGAGTTATATCTTCCTTAGCTTAATTTTTTTAATTATTTAAAAATAATATTTATATTATTATCATCATGGATTAAATATTTCTAATTTGTAAAATATGTGAGTGACTAATTAGTTGTAGAATCTTTGGTCACATAGTCAGATTGCTAATGTACTCTTTTGAATGATCCTGATTTGAGTTATTGAAATTATTACATCAAATTTTAATTGTTAGAAATACAAATACATTTCACAAGTTACAACTTTTCATGTTCACACAAAATAAATAATAAATAAAAATAATGGAGATGAGTTTTTGCCATAATGATAAAATTATTTCTACTACACTGATATGGCCTTCTTTTTCTTGGGTGGTAAAATATTCTTAGTGAGTCGTAGAATAAAAATAAAGATTATTACCAAACATAGTAGGAGTCTTTTTATTAAGTGGAAGAATATCCTTAGTGACATTTTGACCACTTTATTTTCCAAGTGGATAGATCAGAAAGTCATCGTTTCTTGATAGCTTAGAAATAATATTTAAAGAATATTATAAATATATAATTAATCACGTTAGACGTGGAAGAAAAATCGGATGAATCAAGTAATGTAAATTAGGATCAAAGAGCTGAACCAGATTGCAATTAAGATTGTCGAATCAAGCGTCTGAGACCAAATCAAGATGGCAAAACGATCATTAAAAATAAAGGACAAAAGATTTGAATGAAGAAAATGAGCAAATAAAAATCTACCACGTGTTAACAGTAAGTAAAAGTCATCACTGCTTGTCTTTCTTTGATTTAGGGGAGAAGGACGTGAGGCAATCATGAATATTGGGAACAGAATGTCCCAGAGTTTAAAGAGAAAAATTATAAATGAGATTAAAAAGTTTTTTATCCTGTCAGATCTATTTGTTCTTACTCGATTTGGATTTAGCAGCTTTACGCCTCACCAATTAATGCTGCCATTTCCTGATGCATGGTTAAGACAACGACTGCGCAAACCAACGGATAGGATGGAAGATAGCATATATATATATATATTATTATAGATAAAATATTATATTTTATTTTATAAAATTATAAAGGAAACAAATAACTTGGAAGGAAGTGCCCTGTGAGTTGTCGACTGGTGGGCTTCATGGTGGGCCCTGTGCTTTCGGCGAATTGGAACAATGGAGGTGAGCGGGGGTAGGAAACGAGGTGCTAGGAAAAGGCCAAAGTGGGTTCTTTGTTATTCTTAGCCCACTCTAATTTTATTTCGATTCATTTTCTTTTTATCTTTAAATAACTTTAAATCTCCACCGCTCGTTTTTTTTTCTTTTTTCTTTTTTCTTTTTAGGAAAACGACGAGACCTCCGACGCAGAATAGGTGGTGCCTGGGATCGGCTGCTCGCGACACTTCCTTCGATTTCGATCCGCCTTGAGCAATCGGAGCCCGAGGGTTTCCGATCTTGGTCTCTCTATCTCGAGGGTCACCCCCAACCCTAATCCCAGCGTTGCCTTGTCGCGGGACTGCCTGGCGATCTACACCGGGGAACGCAATGAAGGGCCTCTTCAAGTCGAAGCCGCGGACTCCCGCTGAGATCGTGCGTCACACGCGGGAGCTCCTCATCTACGTCGACCTCAACTCGAACTCCCGAGACACCAAGCGGGAGGAGAAGGTGAACGATCCCATCGCGATACCGTGCTCTTATCCTTCCTTGTGCTTTCTGCGGCATCTTTTCGTTTTCGTTTTTAATTTATTTGGCCTTTTGTTTGATAGTCTGTTGCCTAATAAGTGACTATTATTGATTAAGAAAAAACGATTTTGCTTGTGCTCACGTCTGATTTATTTCTGTTCATTGGGGTTGTACTGTGATAAAGTTTTTACTGCATAATGTGCATGGGGGTAAAATGGAGTGGTGACTTTTCGGTTGCTTTTCGTAAAGCTGATTCCTGCTTTTCTTTTGAGACTTATTTATTCTTGTGTTGTCTACTTAGGAAAGCTGGAATACTTGTGGATACCGCTGCGTGAACGTAGAAAATAATCAATTGTTTATTGCTGCCACGTTGTGGTCTCACAGTTGAACGTTTTATTAATTAGACTGGATTTTATTAGCAACAAGTTGATTGAGTGGATTTAAGAAGTATGGTGGTTCTTCGGAGAAGAGCTTGCCCTGTGGATTGTTCTTTAGAGTATCTTTTGTGGCTCAATAAACTAAATTTTCTTTTACTTGCTTAAAAAGCAATGCAAAGCCTGAAACAAGCGACTGCAATGATCACATAAAAACAATGTTGACATAGATCTTAAAAGAGTTGGCAGCTAGAGTCAAGACCCAGAGGAAAAAAGTTAAAAGTGTATTAGAAGAACTTTGTTCGTTTGGTCTCCTTAGTCCTTTTTGGAGTGAGCTTGGCCTATCCATCTTCCCACATTGTTCTTTTGATGCATGAAGATAGTTGTAATTTTGGGTTCTTGATAACTACAATTGCATGATCTGATATTTAGACTAGAAACATGGTCTGACCACAAGACAACATGCACTCTTTGGACTTTTCCAATTTAAAAAACTGAAACTGAAGAGAGCTTTTGTAGTCGGTCAAATAGAAGTGAGCTAATCAGTTGAACTTCTTTTTGATGGAGGGTGGCCAGAACCAACTATAGTCTAAGTTCCAATTTTTATGTTTTAAAACAAGGTTTACTACTTACCTAGTATCTAGATTTTTGCTTGAGGGGCAAGCTCTTCTCCATGGAAGGGCATTTACCCTTTTAATGCTTCCTCTTCACTTAGAAAAGGAGTTAGTACTGTTCTAAAGGTGGGGAGGGTTATGTATGCTGTTTCATGCAGAATAAATCAATTGGCCAAATTTTATGAAAAAAATGCTAGAGAACTTTTGTGTACTTTGTTACATTTTTAATCAGAATTTGAATCCCCTCTAATTCGTTTAGTCCTTGTTTCTTAAGAAGTTTCGGTAAGCCTTATGGGTGGTTGTTCCTTATTGTTGTGAGTTGGACTCTTTATGAAGCCTTTTGAGTTTAAAAGTATTTTGAGTTTGTTTAAGGACGTGATGTTAAGTTTTGGATTTAGGTAAATATTATATGAGGAGAAAAAGAATGTGAGTTGGGCTATATCTATGGTTTATAACATATATACATCTAAAAAGCAGTTCCACATCATGCTTTCAAGCTCTCGAGAATTTTGCTATCTCATTTGAGTTATAGGTTCAGAGAAGGATTTTGACTCCAAGTTTACAAGGGAAGGTATTACCTACTTAGTGTAGGTCAATCATTCTTTGTTTTAAAGTATAATGCCAAGGCATATATTTCACAAGAAAAATGACAAAACAATATGTAGTGTTAGGCATTACATATGACAGAGGGAACCAGGGCATAAAATACCAGAGTCTAGCTGGATAGAGAGGACGAGAGAGAAAAAGAATGAGATGAGGAAGAGAAAGAGATTTTAAAGAGAACAACAAAATAAAGGTGTCAGATATAAGTAAAGAAAAACAGTCATATAAAACCAGCTACCCTGATACAAGAATAGGAGGTCACCAAGATATTAACCTTGGGCATTGGTTTTCCCCTCCAAACCCCCAACACAACCGGCTACCCTGATATTGTCATTCACACCCAAGCCATTTCTCTTCATATGGGTTTGGCTGTTTGGCTGATAAGCATCATCTAGATTTATGTATGCTGCATAAAAGAAATGCTCCCCAAATCCCTACAGCTACACTTAAGCCAATATCATATCCTGATACATGTTACAGCTTTGCCTTTTCTCTTCAATTTGGTGTTGGGCTAAAGAGCATGACTTTGCAAAGGCTACCTAAAATATTTGTCATATTTTACAGCTTTCATAACTTTTAAGTGATTACATGACTTCACAAATCAATGTAAAAGCGCCCCTTTTTAAAACATCCATCTATATCTTACTGAAGTTGTGAACAGAGACTCATATACTTAAAGACAAAATTCTGTTGACTAAAATTTATAATAATAATTTTTATTTATTAATCATCTAAGCTCTACTTATCTTAAAGATAAGACTTGGATGAACTCTTATTATTGACTGTTATGTTCAACTCTATGCAGATGGCAGAATTATGTAAAAATATCCGGGAGTTAAAATCTATTCTCTATGGCAACAGTGACTCAGAGCCAGTGGCTGAAGCTTGTGCACAGTTGACTCAAGAGTTCTTCAGAGAGAATACCTTGCGTCTATTAATTGTTTGTCTCCCAAAACTAAATCTAGAGGTAATTTGTTAGTTACGATGTTTGATTTGTTGTCGGAACTGAGATTGTTTTTTTTTCATGGTTCAAGTGTAATAATTTTTTATTTTTTTATACTGTACAACATATTAATCATCTCACTGAACACTCAGTTTGCCAACTTGTTGCTGAAATTTGTTGTGTTTTGCAGGCCCGAAAAGATGCTACTCAAGTTGTCGCAAATTTATATATATATATATATATATATATATATATATATATATATATATATATATATATATATATATATATATATATATATATATATATATATATATATATATATATATATATATATATATATATATATATATATATATATATATATATATATATATATATATATATATATATATATATATATATATATATATATATATATATATATATATATATATATATATATATATATATATATATATATATATATATATATATATATATATATATATATATATATATATATATATATATATATATATATATATATATATATATATATATATATATATATATATATATATATATATATATATATATATATATATATATATATATATATATATATATATATATATATATATATATATATATATATATATATATATATATATATATATATATATATATATATATATATATATATATATATATATATATATATATATATATATATATATATATAATCTAAGCTCTACTTATCTTAAGATAAGACTTGGATGAACTCTTATTATTGACTGTTATGTTCAACTCCCCTATGCAGATGGCAGAATTATGTAAAATATCCGGGAGTTAAAATCTATTCTCTATGGCAACAGTGACTCAGAGCCAGTGGCTGAAGCTTGTGCACAGTTGACTCAAGAGTTCTTCAGAGAGAATACCTTGCGTCTATTAATTGTTTGTCTCCCAAAACTAAATCTAGAGGTAATTTTGTTAGTTACGATGTTTGATTGTTGTCGGAACTGAGATTGTTTTTTTTTCATGGTTCAAGTGTAATAATTTTTTATTTTTTTATACTGTACAACATATTAATCATCTCACTGAACACTCAGTTTGCCAACTTGTTGCTGAAATTTGTTGTGTTTTATATTGTTCATGATGTTGCTCATGTTTCTTTTTCTATAAGCAGAGATTTGTACCATTTATTTATTTAGATTATGCTTTAATATCATCTGTAGCTCCTTTAGGATTTGCTTGATTGCATGCCATAAATAAATTTGTAGTGTTATTAGTTTTATTTCTTATTGCAGAACATTTTCATATTGGTGTGAGCTCACCCTAGATATGCATACCTATTGCTTTTTAGCCTCGTCAACATCATATTTATAGCATCCATATTTCAATATATTGGTCATTCTGTTTTGGATCTTTTAGTAGTCATTATAGCATGATGTTTGGCTATCAAATCCACTTGTTATATCATGTTGTAACTGAACAGTAAAAACAACAGTAATGGCACCGGCTGGGGAGATATATAATGTTCTGTTCTTTTTCTTCAACTAATTTATGATGAGAAATGATTTTTCTTTGACTACAATTGTATGTACCAGACAGTAAATGGGATGGGTAACTGATTTTGATTAATAGATAAAATCCGTATATGTTCATCCACAAATCTTGATGTTAACTATGAATACAACAGTAGTTGATAAAAAAACATTGCAAGTTTGTTATGTACTAATCACATGAATCTAGAGGAGAAAGTCAGTTCAGAAGAGGGGAAGTGGAAATGATGATGTCCAAGGAAAAAGTCAAATATGTAGTTCTTTTGGCTGATATGCACATTTAAATTTGAGAAGGCTTCTTATTTCTTAGCTAATAGTTGTAAATTAATTTTCCATCATTTGTCTTATGAGAATTATTACAAATTAGAATACAAACATTGTTGATAGTTTGGCTATGTTCATTTTTGTCTATAATGAGGTTGCAAAATATTATCTCAAATTCTGCAGCTACGAAGATATGGACATTGCTCTGCATTATGGGGCCATGCTAAGAGAATGTATTCGACATCAAAGTATAGCTAGGTATTTAATTTAGTTTTATTTAGGACAATTGTTTTCTTTCTTTTCTCAAAATTTTTGTGGCTACCATTTATTGTATGTTCTGATATCAGTCTGGCTTTTTTCCTTTAGATTCTACCACTAGAAAAACAAGGGAAAATTTATCAATTTCTTTATCAGTTATGTTCTAATTCTCCAGTTTCCTGTTTTGCCACTAGGCATATTCTCTCCTCAAATTTATATATTACTTACAGAAAAAATATTGCAAGTGATGAATAAATGTTATGCATATAAATTGGGTGTTTAACCTAAGGAATCAGTGTCCCTTACAGAATAGTAGAATACTTTGATGAATTTCTTATCAAGATCTTGCTACATATTTTCTTGTATGGTTTTAAACTTTCTTCATGTAGTGAATGCCTTTTCTCACCAGTCAACCCTGAAACTTTGCTAGTCAATGGACTCGTTTCCATTTTATTGGTGTTTGTATATTGATATTTTATCTTAAGGCCCAAATTTCATTAAAGGAGTTGGCTAGTGTAGATTAGATGTTAAATATTTTGATCCAATGATGTGTAAAATCTGACATTCTTCCATATAGCTCAGCCAAGAGGACTACAATTGTGACTTCAATTTTGGTTTAAGTGATTGGCACCAAGCAGTTGAAATGAGTCCCACTAACTTTATAACTTGGTTGATCAAGTTATATTAATCCCAACTTTTATCCTGGCCTATCATTTTATCTTCCAGCACCTTTCGAATAATTTTCCCTAGACATCATATGAAAGAGCATACTTCTCTCTTCACTGTTGATTCGATTTGCTTGTGTGAATTCTTGTGTTTCACTATTGGATGAGGTTTAAGAATCATAAAGTCATCAAATGCCTACATGGTAATGTGTGGAAACCCCTTGGCACTAGATAGAAAAACTAGGCACACAGGTCACAACTATGAAAAAGTTATGGTTACTATTCCAAAACTGATTTTTTATGGGCAAAATGAACTTGTTTGATGAAACTTCAATATCACAGCATTTTGCATATGAAATATCCTTTTTAACTACAGTTGGTACTGGAAAAATTTGCTGAAGATTAGGGAGATTGCAAGGAGATCTACTGGCTACAAGTTGGGTGATGGTGAAGCCTTATATTTCTGGACAATAGCTATCTGGAGGATGTTTACTGTTTAGGAACGGGGTGTATACTGAAGCTGGTAATCAGATCAAAGTTTCAGAACTCATTATCAATGGCAGATGAGTTTTCCATCTGCTTAATGATACCACTGATCAGATACGTGAAGTAAGAATTACTGAAATCAATGAAACTACTGTTTGGTTACCCCCGTGTTCCCTCAAGTTCTAAATAAATGCCTGTTAGTTCTATTAGGAATCCTTCTCCACTGTGAGGTGGGATGATATTGTTTGGCACAAGAAACAAATTCCCAGAAATGCCTGTTAGTTCTATTAGAAAATGGCTGCTTTATATTAGTATTATTTTTTGGCTTTTCTTTGCTGCTTACTGTTAATTTCTGACAGTGCATTCTTGCCTCTAAGTTTGATGGTTAAATTTTTTTTGTCCTTGTAACCTGTGTTTTGCTTGTTGTCAGAGAACTGTTTTTTTGGGTAGTTAGTTAAGTTGAGGTTTATAATGTGGTGGGGCATGGCATTGTTTCACCACTTGGCATCTCATCGTTATTCCATTTTTTACTGGATTCTTTATTCTGATTTTGGTAAGAATAAAACTTTTACCCATGAAGAGAAAAAGCATTCTAGTAATTATGAAGTTATTAAACAACAGATGATATGCTCTATATACTCCTCCTCCTTTGCCTTTTCTGTGTAAATCATATAAGATGGAGATTCTATCACCCAATATTTGGTATCAGCCATAATAATTCTAATTTCAGGATGTCCTACTCTTATGTCCTTTTTATGTATGTTGTGTTAGAAGATACCTCTTTAATATACTAATGTAAATTAAAGTAAAAAAATTAAGCGGCATTAATTAAATACTGATTAGAACAATCAAGATACATGGGCTAAAAAAATGCATAATGATGAGGTTTTAACAAATTTCATTGTTGAAATTATTTATTACACAAGGTTGTAGAACATTAATTTTTGTGTGGTAATTCAAAAGTAAAAAATAACTACTTTTTTATGTTGCAATATTTAAAATTGTAAATGCCCTCATTTCCTAATAGTAGGATGTATTCTTTAAAATATAGGTCTTAGGTTCACCTAAGAACTTGGGGGATTGCCTAGTATAAAAGAACCAGATGCCTAGGCTTTAGTGTGGCTGAAGGCTAAAGCACCTTGGTGCTGCTCTAACAACATTAGTTTTTGTTTGAAACCAAGGATCGTAATTTTGTACCGTATCGGAGTTTCGAGTGTAGCTCGATACGGTATGGTATAGAGTATCAAGCGGTACACCAAGGTGTATCGCTTGGTGTATATATATATTAATATATATGTATGTATATATATATATATGTATGTATATATATATATGTATTTATATAGTTAAAAAAAAAAGGTGACGTCGCCTCGTTTCTTCTACCCGCGCGGGGAGAAGAAACGTTGCCTTGATGAGGCAACGTTTCTTCTCCCCACGATGTCGCCAAGGCTTCTTCTCCCCGTGTAGATGAGGAGAAATCGCCGACGACGCGGAGGCCTTGTTGCCTCAGACGAGGAGGAGGCGACATCTCATCTGCGGCGTCCGGCAAGGGAGGGCGGTGACAGATTGGGATCGTTGAGGGAGAGCGACGCCGGATCTTAAGGTTCTCCCTTCTCTTCTCCCTCTTTTTTCTTCTCCCTCGGTTCTCTCTCGGCTAATACCACCCGGTAGCGGGCGGCGATGGTCGAAATCGACCGTCACTGATTGATTTGGGATGGTAACGGGGCGGAAGTAGCCCCAATCGACGGTACCGTCCGGTAGCGAGCGGTCTGTGTATCGGTCTGTTAACAAACCGGTACGTACCGCCTGGTACGAGTAGTATTATTCGAAATTAAAATCCTTGTTTGAAACCAATGTTCTGACTTGTGTTATGTTATTCTTGAAGGTTTCGAAATCTTGTGTTGTGGAATTCCTTGTATATTAACCAGTATCTTCGCATATGCATTTGAATACTTTACCTTTCCATTCAACTCTAAATTTGATCGAACTTCAACATTGACCGTTTTGAACTATTGTCTGTTATATAATACCTTTTTTGCACCTCTTTCAATAAATTGCCATTATTCCAAAAAACCTATCTTTTCTTTCCTAAGGATCATTGTCTCTCATGAAACATTCGTAAACAGAATCATTTTATCTATTGAGTTAAGCGTTTATATACGAAGCCAACGTAGCACATGTTCTTTATCAGCCTTGGATATAGGCATGTCTGGTTTTTTAATTAGACCAGTCAAGTGAGTATATCATGTTCTTTATTTGAAAAAGATGTTAGAAATTATAATATATTTTCTTAAGCATTTATTTTTTTTGAACTTAAAAAGGTTGAATGAATTTAGACTCTTCAATTGAGGCATCTGACATAATTTTCATCTGGCGTGTCAGACAATAATAGATCCCATCTCGTTTTTGTTGAGATCCCTCAGTCAAAGGGAGAGAAGTAGAGAGTAAATTTCTTTTATTTGATATATTTTGACAATGATTGTGTTCCATGTTTGTATTCTTCAAATCATTTCAAATTATTATGTATGATGGGTTGCCTTTTCCTTCCCAATGTCTGGATTTATCTAGTTTCCCATGTAATATAGAATATAATTCATTAATATATTTGTTAGATGTGCATGATGTCTTAGTTATTTGATGTATGAAAAAACATACTCATAAGATTGTACCTTGGTACAAGGATTTCTTGCTCTCTTGTATGATCAAAAGCTTAAATTTGAGATGGAACAATTAATAAAAGGGATCAGCAGGTGGATGTACCTCCTGGAAGGAGAGGTCTTGGATATGTCTTTTGTAGAGCTAAAGTGTAAGGAGAATGCAAAGTTACTTTGCCCAATTTTGAAGACCTTAGGTGGAAAGGCATGATGGAATATGTGGCAAATCCATCCATCGTAAAGTCCATGAAAAACAATAGACCTATTTTTTGCAATCATATATATGTTTATTTTTCACTTATGCTCTGAGTACCTTTGCCTTTTTTTTAATTTTCCAATAGGAGCACTGATTTTTCCTTCAAAATATTTGTATCAGTTTCATGGACCCTATTTTCTATTTTCCTGTGAACTACTGCTCATGTTCTTATAGAATAGAAGCTTATGATCAGAACACCTGGTCTAGCAAATAGTGATCCTGATCTAACAATTACAGGCTTCATGTTTAGGCGTAGTACATAAAAATCTAGGGTTCTTATGAACTACTTTGCAAGTTCCTAAAAAGCAGGAATATTTTAGCAGATCAAGTGATCTAGAAAACAGAGATTCTGATCTCTTATAAATTTCATGTGTGGGCATTGTACATAAATGATCCAGGCTGCTGCTTTTATATGTTACCTTCTCTGGGGCTAATATTGCATGTCTTTAAGTACCAAGTAGTTTTAACTTTTAATCATGAACAAGATAGAGGAATTTATGTATTATATTTGTAATGCTATTTATAGTTCATATGGTTTACTTTTATTTTTTATCTGTTAGATAGTATCAAATTAAGTGCCAGTTATTGGGATATACTTTTTTCATTATCAAAGTTTCCATTCACAGGTATGTTCTAGAGTCAGAACACATGAAGAAGTTCTTTGATTATATTCAACTTCCAAATTTTGACATTGCATCCGATGCCTCTGCAACATTTAAGGTGAATTACTATAATACTATTTCCATTTGTGACAGTATGGAAGTGTAGTAATCTGATTTAAGTACTAATTCTCTTCTAAAAATAATACGGCAGAAATTTGATACAACAAAAATTACTAAATATGATAAATATAACCAAAGATGCAAGATAGAGGAAAGATTACACAGTTGATATGATCTTGAGACTATTGACTCAATAAAGCCCTTTCTATTAGGTTGCATCTATATAACTATGCACATTTAAGCATACATGTCATACTTGATAATATCATCCTGGCTCATGTTCTTATAGAATAGAAGCTTATGATCAGAACACCTGGTCTAGCAAATAGTGATCCTGATCTAACAATTACAGGCTTCATGTTTAGGCGTAGTACATAAAAATCTAGGGTTCTTATGAACTACTTTGCAAGTTCCTAAAAAGCAGGAATATTTTAGCAGATCAAGTGATCTAGAAAACAGAGATTCTGATCTCTTATAAATTTCATGTGTGGGCATTGTACATAAATGATCCAGGCTGCTGCTTTTATATGTTACCTTCTCTGGGGCTAATATTGCATGTCTTTAAGTACCAAGTAGTTTAACTTTTAATCATGAACAAGATAGAGGAAAGATTTACACAGTTGATATGATCTTGAGACTATTGACTCAATAAAGCCCTTTCTATTAGGTTGCATCTATATAACTATGCACATTTAAGCATACATGTCATACTTGATAAATCATCATCCTTCTTGTCACTACATCACCACGACTGCCATCACTGTCACCATCCAGGCCTTTTTGCTGTCAATGGTATAGAGCATAGGTCAAATCCTATGATCAAGAATCTTCTGTGAAACTTATAATGCCATTTTACATGCTTTCCACTTGGTGTCGACTCTAAAGCTGGTGTGGGTTTTTGATGGACAACATAAATATAAGCAAGGGATTCACAGCAAGAATAAAACCCATATGCCTAGCGTAATATCCATTCTTCATGTGACAGCTGCAGCTGCGAAATTTCTTATGCATTGCAAAAGCATTGTTGTCAAAGTAGGTAGTTGCTCTTAGGGTGGAACTGCACCATTGCTTGGGGCAAGTGAACCAAGAAACCATGCACATACTCGAGCAGAGAGTTTTAAAAGCATGGGCACTGTTGCTCTTAGGGTGGGAGTGCTGCCATGTTTTGTTAATTTTGTTGTCTTTTGTGATGAAAAAGCTACTTTGTCTATGGAATAAATTAAGTATATTAGGAAAATTATGTAAATAAAACCTCCACAGTACATTGGGTTCAAGTCACGAAAATAATTTCTTTAAATATTTAAAGGTAAGGGAGTTTCGTGCATTGAGTACCCCTTTTAGGAAAATTATGTAAATATTATAAATTGATTCTTTGCAACATATTTGATATGATGAACCCGATGCTTGGGGCTCCCACCAATACTAAATCTTACCCTTACATGTAGGGAGAACCTAGATCGTCTAATTCATAAAGAAGCAACCTTCGTTGTACCAAGGCTCAACCTTTATGGAAACATCTTTGATGTCTTTATATTATTTACTTAATTTCTCAGGAAAAAAAAGGATGCTGAATAAAAAGTTGGGAAACAATTCATGGTCTGTGGTTGAGATTTGAGGCTTGTTTGAAGTTTCTTGACCTGATAAATAATCTCAAAAAATATGAAAAGAAAGCAGTTATTATCAATAAATTAGAATTAGTCTGTAAAAAGGTAGAATGTCCACCAAAATAAACTTGAGTACATTTACCATTAAATATAACATAGAATGATTGATAAGTCTTGATTTAGTGAATGTAATTTCCTTCAAAAATTTGTATAAAACATATGTTTGAAAGAATATATTCTTTTCTCACATATATTTACTATATAAATATATATATATATATATATATATATATATATATATATATATATATATATATATATATATATATATATATATATATATATATATATATATATATATATATATATATATATATATATATATATATATATATATATATATATATATATATATATATATATATATATATATATATATATATATATATATATATATATATATATATATATATATATATATATATATATATATATATATATATATATATATATATATATATATATATATATATATATATATATATATATATATATATATATATATATATATATATATATATATATATATATATATATATATATATATATATATATATATATATATATATATATATATATATATATATATATATATATATATATATATATATATATATATATATATATATATATATATATATATATATATATATATATATATATATATATATATATATATATATATATATATATATATATATATATGTCTTATATATTTACTTAGATTTCTCAGGAAAAAAAAGGATGCTGAATAAAAGTTGGGAAACAATTCATGGTCTTGGTTGAGATTTTGAGGCTTGTTTGAAGTTTCTTGACCTTATAAATAATCTCAAAAATATGAAAAGAAAGCAGTATTATCAATAAATTATTCTGTAAAAAGGTAGAATGTCCACCAAATAAACTTGGCGTAACATTTACCATTAAATATAACATAGAATGATTGATAAGTCTTGATTTAGTGAATGTAATTTCCTTCAAAAATTTGTATAAAACCATATGTTTGAAAGAATATATTCTTTTTTCTCACAATAATATATATATATGTATGTATGGGCAGACCTTGGTAGTTGGTAGTTGGTACACTGGTAAGGTGTCTTTTTGTAACTTGATAGAGACTACATTTGTATGTGAGCCAGAGTGATTTTGGTGTATAAATCCCCTCCATGGTATGATTCCATTGTCCTTGCATGAGGCATGTCTGGCATGAGAAATAGAGCCTTAGGTTTGATGGCTTGATGATTAAAAATCAGAATAACTTTGAAGCTATTTTTTCATACTTCTCTTTCTAATTGCATTCTCAAATCCTGGACTAAAAAAATATTTTCTTTGTCTGCATGCTTGTCGTGCATCAGATTTGGTATGGAGTATCTTGTTCTACATCAGATTTGGTATCAAAGTTAATGACCTACATCACTGATGTGTCATCATGTTAAGTGCAATACTTTTGAGGAATGGGTTCTAGTCTTAGCAACAGAACAATCAAACCCCTCCTTGTCTGAGCCAATCTTTCTAACCCCTTCATAATGCATTTTGTGTGGGCCATCACTTCTATACCTTAAATTTGCTTCAGTTTAAAACTTATGGAAATCATTACTGGGTTTGTGTGGCTTTATCTGCTAAAATCTCTCTCTCTCTCTCTCTCTGTCTCTCTCTCTCTCTCTCTCTCTCTCTGCATTTTGTAGTAAATTTGTAGTAAATTTGTTTATGATAGTCTTTGCATGCTGATCCTAGCCTTTTGACTTTGCTGGCATATGTTCAATGTCTTTATTTGATTTTTTGAAAATTTCTTATACATTTGTATATTTAATTATTATAAGCAGTGAAGGTAATTTGTAATTGTAATTCAGGAGCTTTTGACGCGGCATAAATCAACTGTAGCTGAATTTCTTGCTAAGAATTATGATTGGGTAAGTGATCACTTTGTGCATGAGTTTATTGCTGCAGCTTTATTCTTTTGTAGTGATGAACTAGAGGGTCTATGATGTTTGATATGATCCATGAATTGAAACTCATGATAGCTACAAGCTGGGCTTATTTGATCCCTTGATAAATTTACTTGGCACTTATTAACCAGCTTGAACTTTTAGGCATAATCTTGGTGATTAAATTTTGTTGATGAATAATCTGTTGTAGAAGTCAATTTGTAAGTTGAATTTTCATATTACACTAATATATACCCAATAATATATATACAGTTCTGTTTACTTACCTATTGTTGACTTTGATATCTTATTCATCATAATTCATAGTTATTTTAGTTTGTCAGACTTCGATTTAACTTTTTAAATAAATAAGATAATTATTTGTTGTCCATTTTCATTATCCATCTTTTTAGAGTGCTTGCTACTAGGACCAGCTTTTAGAACATTTTTCTCAGTGCAGTAGAAAGGTACAGTGTATCATGGATGTATAGTTGTATACAACCTTTTCACAGGGCATACCATGTGGTGCTTTTGGCCAATGTTTTCAATTTCAAATAATACTACCCGTACTGGGTGGTACGTACTAGTCCGCTAGCAGACCAGTACACGGATAGCCCTCTACCAGGTGATACGTACCGGTCTGCCAGTAGACCGGTACACGGACCGCCCACTATCGTGCTGTGTATATATATAAAGGCGACGTCGTAGATTTTTTTTTACTTTTATATATAAATATATATATAAATAAAAGATTTTTTTTACTATATATATACCGCTCGGTATACAGCATCGTACCGTACCGAGCTTATTTCGAAACTCCAGTACGGTACGATATTGCGATCCTTGCTTTTAGCTTTAGCATGAGATGTAGGAAGACAACAAAAGTCCAATAAAATAAAAGAATATAAAGTTTTTGTTGCAATTCTCAATAAATTATATTATGAATGCTATGCATGGTTCGTCGTGCTGACTTGTACCGAGCGTTATATATTGGTCTGATAAGGGACCAGCATGCAGACGGCCTTGTACTGCACGGTCCATAACAGGGGACCCTACATCTCCTGACACAGGGTTTGTACTAATCAAAACAATCGAAATCTGATTGTTACCAACCTGTATTGGTTGGTAACAGTTGGATTTTGATCAATATCGATTAATGGTTGGGATTTGTTGAATTCAAATGGTCCATTTGACTGTTTGAACCAGATCTAAGGGTATTTAAACCCTTTCTACTCCATCATTCTCTCCCCTTTCACTCTCTTTAACTCATCAACTATCTCAATAACTTGCATATTTCTCTCACTTACACTCTCTTGAACTCCACAAAAGTATAATTTATGGATTGGATCAAGCTTGGGAGGCTAATTAGAGATGATTGACACCTAAGTTAGAGGAAGAACTCTCTAATCAAGGTTATGTAGACAATTTCTCAATTGCATTCACCAATACATGCCACGATTGTATTTGCCTAAGGAGCCACCTTAGATTCGTGTAGTTCATGATGATCAGAGTATGACCATAACCATATTGATGCACCAATGACATTCGGTGTATTAGTATACTATGTTATGGAATCAATTTCGGGATTGGGTTCGACAAACATATCAAATTGATATACAGATACATAGGATCGAGGATGCTGATCCACTGCCCGTGGAGTCACATCATTTCTTTTTGGTAGTAGAACCAAGTATATCCATCGATCGATTACTTGATTCATTTAAATCTTAAAATTTAAGTTGTTTAACAATAATCTAACATTTTGAATTATTTCTTTATAGATAATTTAATATCAACGAAAGGATGATTCAGAACGTACCATAAAGCTACTCTTCAAATCTCAAAAAAGATATGAGCTGCTATTCTTTCCTAATTTAGATTCTTTTTGCTAAAATTATACTAAAATTATATATATTTTCAACTTTAAAACCCTAATCTAATTTTTTATCTATTTTTCAGAAAATTTTGGAGTTATTTTTGATCATTTTTTCATACCATTGGTATGTCCTGTTGTACTGACACATGATATATCGGTACGGAGTGGTACATATTGTACCATTGGTCGGTTGGTACATCGGTATCGGCTAGTAAGGCGAACCTTGATGTTATAGACTTAAACAAAAATGTGGAGCAATCAAAGAATTACATGCAGACATATGAATAGTTAGGAACAAATGCAAGAATATCTAACTTTGAAAATTGTTGAAGACAGGCAAAGTAATTTCTGTGCTTCGCATGCCTAGTAAACTGCAAGGTGTTTCTACTTGATGCCAGTATGGAAACCTTTAAATTGCATAAGGGAAATTAAAGGAAGCTGTATGCTATTGCTTTGATGGGTGTCTTTTCTCTGTCTAGAACCTTACTATGTAACTTAAGGGGTCCTTATATTTTTACAACCTAATTGCATCTGCATGGTATTTGACTGAATTAAGATCTTTAGGTCTCATTGTAAAGGATTATTCTGTTCAAAGCACCAATTTCTATTGTTTTCATGTTATTGAAGTTCTTACTCTTTTATGGTTTTATAGGACACTGAGTAGTTTGGATAATTTTCATTTGTTTGTTGCAGTAAATACAAAGTAAATATTTTGTTTGTAGTTCCTGTATATTCTTGATATGCATTAGTATCCATTAATCTGAATTCATATATAATTTTGGTTATGGTTCTTAAAATTCACCAGAATGTGTTCTAAATTTAGCTTATCTTTTTAATGAGACTTGATCAGATGTTCTTTTTGACATTTATTTGATAATTGGATATTTATTCCATAATTATGTGATGTTAGCATGAATTGCACCAAAAGAAGTACATCTTATGAAGTTGTCTTGCTTTTGGTGCTGCCCTTGGTGATAGTGAGGGTTTGAATTTTGTCGGCATGGGGCATAATATATATTTACTGGCATAATCTATGTGTTTGACAAATTATGTGTCAGCAGATCCTCTACAGGCTCAGAGCCCTGTGTTCGTTCCATGCTAGTATGTCAATATTTGCTTTCACAAGCATGTTTGGTGTGTGACATGATTAATAAAAGGGGAATGCGGGGTAATTAATTGGGTATGGTTGTGGGCAAGGTTTGAAATATCGTATCGTACCGACGTTTTGACATTCGCTCGTTACGGTATGATACTATATACTGAGCGGTATGTCGTTCAGTATATTGCTCGGTATATATATATATATATACATATATATATATACATACATATATATATAAGATTTTTTATATATAAAATGTTTTTATAAAAGGCGATGTCGCGTCGCCTCGAGGCGACGTCACCTTTATATATATATATATATATATACCGTCTGGTAACGGACGGACCAGTACGTACCGCTCGGTATGGGCGGTATTATTTGAAACTGTATACCTTGGTTGTGAGCACATCTGCTTTCAGTTTTGCCTGGGCTATCATTAGCTATCTGGCATGGCAAACATGTTGAAATTTTGGACCTTTTGTAATTATATGAAAATGCTTTCTTGAAATCATTTTTAAGACCTCATATTTTAATATGAAATTTTCAGATAAATAATTGTTGCTGCTAGTTTCATGGCTAAATCATGGATTTTGTATGACGGTAGATTCTAAACCTCTTGTCTGACTTAGGTAGTTCTTCCGTTTAACTTTCTTTCTTGTTTCTTCAATTACCAGCATTTGATTCTATTTCTTCATGTTAGTCTTCCAAGTTCTCATGCACTTGTTGAGGTGATTTTTGGTTTGTTGTGATTAAACCCTAAACCATACTGAAACAATTATAACCAAGTGCAAAAAGATGTTCAAACCCTTAACCAAGTGCAAAAGATGTTCCATTCCTACAATGACAAACATTTGAGTCATAAAAGTTGGGACTGGCATCACAAATTGTTTCCTGCCGTTGAGTTTATCTAGAGTAATATCACTTGTTAAATCAAGAGAATTCAAATTTTTTTATTGGTTCTACTAAGGTTTTAATATGCCTTTCTTTGCCTCCTCTTGCATTATTAAATGGACTTACCTTGTCTAATCACAATATCTATAAGTCTATTTTGTACATATCTATGCTATCTTAAATGATCTCTCATTTTATCCTCTACCAGATTACACTTGTTTGCTAACGATTCTTCTTTTTTGTTTTTGGAGTAACCCTGCAAAACCTCCTAAAGTTTCTTATCTCAACCATATACACATTATGTTCATTTTTCTTAATTATACAACAGTCATATCCATAAAACATAGTTGGATCTATGGCTTTGTTGTTGTTGTTGTGGTGGTGGTGCATATCCATAAAACATATTTGATCTTATACAATTTTCCTTTTGAGGTATGGAACTTTTGATGATCACATAAAAATTCAACACTTTCCTCATTTTGGTTACCTGCTTTTACTCTATGAACAGTTTTTTTTTTATCAATATCTTCTTACCATTGAATATTGAAGCCACCTATTTTTACATTTAATACTTCCTGTTCATCCATTTTAAACCTTAGTTATCTCTTATTCCTGAAAGAACTGATTCAGTCCTAAAAAAATGATTCATACTTGAAACCCAAAATTTTTTATCGAGGAAAGTGACTTAACCGATACACTGATGTAGAAAGAGTTTTTTTTTTCAAACATAATTGAGATTTAAAGTTCTTATCCCATTTAGACTATTCTAATGTACAAAGGACAATAGGAATTATAGCTAATAGTAGATCGTGGTTGTTCATTATAAATAGTATTACAGGTTCTCGAAAAGAGGGGTTAAAGAGAGTAACAAATTGCCAATATGTCATATTTCTCCTTCCAATTGTTTATCTTGTCACTCAATCCAAAAGTAAGGAGTTGAAGTGGAGGCACTTAATAATTCTTAACCCAATAGAGTCTACACATTGTGTAACATGTACCTCATTATAATGTTTCTGTCAGATTGCGATCCTGAATTCCTATGCTGCTTTACTGATGTTGTCATTGTCTAATCACAAACTTGACTGTATTGGGCCTTAGTCTTAATCAGTGATTTAAAAAGCATTAGGCGCCAAGGTACCAAAATGCTCGAGGCGCTCGCCCAAGCGAAGCAAAGCGCTCTAAAATATTAAGTGAAAATTGAGTCACGAACAGGAGGTTGCTATTTGAGAGCCACGACAATGGTAGCAGGCGGTAGCGGAGAGTAGTGGCAGTGGATGACAGCGGAGAGAAGCAGCAATGTAGTGGAGAGCAACGATAGCGACAGTGACAGCAGTAGCGATAGCAGAGAGAGGCAGCGGAATCGAGCGTAGGGTTAGGGGAAGTTGTGAGGAGTGGGGGGCTAATATGCATGCGTTAGTTGGTTTAATCGAACCAACTAATCGAGCGCTCGCCCAAGCGAAGCAAAGCGCTCTAAAATATTAAAATATTAAAATATTAAAATATTAAAATATTAAAATATTAAAATATTAAAATATTAAAATATTAAAATATTAAAATATTAAAATATTAAAATATTAAAATATTAAAATATTAAAATATTAAAATATTAAAATATTAAAATATTAAAATATTAAAATATTAAAATATTAAAATATTAAAATATTAAAATATTAAAATATTAAAATATTAAAATATTAAAATATTAAAATATTAAAATATTAAAATATTAAAATATTAAAATATTAAAATATTAAAATATTAAAATATTAAAATATTAAAATATAAAAAATATACTTTAATATTTTAACATATTCTCTACTGTTAACAATAGTAGAGAAGTATAGAGTGTAAGAAGGAGACCGAGGTGAAAATTGAGTCACGAACAGGAGGTTGCTATTTGAGAGCCACGACAATGGTAGCAGGCGGTAGCGGAGAGTAGTGGCAGTGGATGACAGCGGAGAGAAGCAGCAATGTAGTGGAGAGCAACGATAGCGACAGTGACAGCAGTAGCGATAGCAGAGAGAGGCAGCGGAATCGAGCGTAGGGTTAGGGGAAGTTGTGAGGAGTGGGGGGCTAATATGCATGCGTTAGTTGGTTTAATCGAACCAACTAATCGAGCGCTCGCCCAAGCGAAGCAAAGCGCTCTAAAATATTAAAATATAAAAAATATACTTTAATATTTTAACATATTCTCTACTGTTAACAATAGTAGAGAAGTATAGAGTGTAAGAAGGAGACCGAGGTGAAAATTGAGTCACGAACAGGAGGTTGCTATTTGAGAGCCACGACAATGGTAGCAGGCGGTAGCGGAGAGTAGTGGCAGTGGATGACAGCGGAGAGAGGCAGCAACAGTGGCAGCGGAGAGAAGCAGCAATGTAGTGGAGAGCAACGATAGCGACAGTGACAGCAGTAGCGATAGCAGAGAGAGACAGCGACAGTGAAGAGAGGCAACAACAGCAACAGCGGTAGCAAAGAGAGGCAGCGACAGTGAAGAGAGACAACGACAGCAGCAGCGGTAGCAGAGAGAGGCAGCCACAGTGAAGAAAGGCAACGACAACAGCAGCGGTAGCAAAGAGAGGCAGTAGCAACAACAGAGAGAGGCAGCGGAATCGAGCGTAGGGTTAGGGGAAGTTGTGAGGAGTGGGGGGCTAATATGCATGCGTTAGTTGGTTTAATCGAACCAACTAATCGAGCGCTCGTTGCCTCTCTCTGCTGCCGTTGCTGTGGTCAATCGCTTGGTTTAAATCGGGCGCTCGCCTAGGTGGCACCTCTTTGAAGCGCACCGCCTGGCCATTAAACGAGGCGCTCGGGCCTTGTTTTGGCTTTATTTTTAATTGCTAGTCTCTACATTAGCAGCTCAATTGTTACCTATCCTTGACTTCTAGTTGGGCCATAATTTCAACATTGATACCAAGGTTTCAAATCTTGACCTTACCGAACAGTACAGACTGATATTTACCAGTGCGATCAATTGTGTATATTGAAACATATAGCTCAATACTGTTATAATGCCATTCAATTTTATTGTTTATTACTTATTAAATAATATTATGTGATATAGGTTGGAATACCACTTGGAATACTGATATTGTCTGTCTACTAGGTTTCCAAAACTGATTTTGGACTGAAATTTAAATCTTTGGTTGGTGGTGGTACATCTATATTTTGTTAATTAATTTGAGAAAAGTACTCCTAGGATTTGAGGGAAAAACAACTTTTAAAAAATATTGAACATTTGTTTTATATGCTTTTATGAATTTATCTTACTCTTGCAACTACCTTTTGTTACAGTTTTTCACTGAATTCAACTCAAGGCTGTTGTCATCCCCCAATTACATCACAAGAAGGCAAGCTATCAAGGTAATGCAACTTTGATGTAACAGATTATTTTGTAGAAATAAGCCTGCTGGATCACTTCATGATTTTTAGGGGTATAATCCTTTAATACCTTGAGAGCCCTGGAAACATCTATCTGATTCATCTGTGGAAGTAGTGGTTTTTTTTTTCCTTTTCTATAATTTGGAACATCCTCCAGCTTCATATTTGTTACATAAGTTCTCTTTTTCACAGCTTCTGGGAGATATGTTGTTAGACAGGTCAAATTCTGCAGTTATGATACGCTATGTTAGCTCAAAGGATAATCTTATGATTCTAATGAATCTTCTCAGGGTATGTTAAATTGTGTCCTCTATTTTTCAAAAAGTTAATGTCTTTATAAGTTTACCATTTGTTGGTTTCAAATATTTAAATTAATTTTAACTGAAGTTATTTGTCTGCAATTTTTTTGTTTTTTATTCTAAATTTATCATGGATGATTTGAATATGTGACTGTATAATCAAGAACCATTTTACTGTCCCATGAACGTTATGGTTTTAATTCATACTCTATTCTGATCGTCTTTTGGTGTTTTAGGTTCCTTCTATCGAATTTTGTTAATGCTAAATAATCTCATTTTCAATACAGACAAAGGTTGGATAAGTCCTCAAGCCAATAATGATTGTCTTATAGAAGTTCTAGAAGTGATGAGATTTCATGGAGTGACAATTTCTTTGAGAATGGAATCTTCTCTTACTAAGCCACTTAGTACCAGGGTTCTCAATTTCGATGTGTACCATTCGGTATGGGTGATACGTATCGGTCCGAGAGGATATTGGTACACGGATTGTCCTTTACCGGGCGATACTACTGTTTTGACGGGTATCGAGGCATACCGACCGGTACCATCCCGGATTTCGACTGTTACCGAGGCATATCGGTCGGTATGCCTTGGCATGGTAGGTGGAGATGTTTTTAAGGTTTTAGGGTTTATCGTCGGTATGCCCTGGCGTACCGACGGTACATATCAGTACGCATTGTATTGAGCATAGCTCGGTGGTATGGACCGGTATTCAAAACCCTATTTAGTACTACCGTAGATATATGAGATTCTAATCCCCATAGGCTATGTTTGAGATTTATTATCTTTTTAATTTGCAATTAAATCATGGTGAATTGTAGTAATATCTTCTTTTTTTTATATCTTGTTTGTTCTTAGAGGCTGAATTGAAGTTTAATAGCATAATTATATCCTATGAAAATGTTACATGGATTAAAGGGATGGCCTGTGCTTACCATTCTGGTAAGGATATAAGAAACAATTTGGGTCTTTTGTTGGGAGTCATAACCCGATATAACATAGTCTGAATGCAATTGGCCTGTTTTGATGCTGAATTGGATTGGTTGTCTGAACATGAGCTAGAATTTAATGATGGCTTTCTAGCAGTCATCTGGAATGTGAGCAATGTTTGCATTTTGTTGATGTGCCTCATTGGCTTTGCAGGAAAAGGCCGGAAAGAAGGCATAGGAGAGTTCTGAGTTTTGTTTAATTTTCTTCACTTTTTCATTAGTTTTGTGATTATCTTTTTACTTGCTGCTGGAATTCGCTGGTGGCATTGGCAGTTTGTTGTACCATGCCGGTAGCACATAAATTTCCGACACCAGCTAATACTCCACCTGCAGCTGTATCTTAGAAGCCTTGGCTAACAAAAGTTGATATTGTAATCAGTGTCGTATACATGATTGTGAGGTTTATTCTACTTTAGATGGCATTCTTTGTGGAAAAGATAGAAGGTAATGAGAAACCTTTGTCCTTTTCTTTTTCTTAGAAAGATAATGATATGACATTCCACTTTATTCTCCCCTTTCACTCCTTGTCACCTCTTTCAACCATGTTGGCAACCTACAATATTCATTTTTTGGACACCATGCTGGAGTTGCTCCAATATCCACATGAACTTCTTGTTTAATGTAAACAATGACTTTGGGGCTGGTTTGATTCATTTAGTTTCTGGGTCTTATTTATCTACCTTCCCTGGAGGAGCATAAAGTTCCTCACCACTAACCATACCAGCATTTGTGATAGCAACATTCCTAATTGTTTCTTGCTTCAGGCCTCTACAGCAGGGTGTTGGTCCTTGTTAGGAGGACAAGGGAAAAGAGGGAAAGGAAATCTCTACCTTGAGCTTTGAAACAGAAACACTTCAAAATGCTTGTTTTATTCATAGTGGGTACTGACATTTGATGGATATTCCCAACAAGTATCCTGTTTGCAGTGACATACTAAAAATTTACTTTTGTATATGCTAATTAGCTGTATGTGTGTAGAACTTATATCTTATATCTTCTATATAAGACTTTAAGCCATGTAGACTAGTGGCAAGCACATGTAATTCAGACTTTTTAATTTAGTCCTGTATGCATTTGATGTTCCTTTGTGAATATTGCTATTTGTATAAGTAATTGTTAAGCCTCTTATAATTCATATATACATTTATAATAGGCTACTGAATGTTCAAAGTACAAAGTGAGATATTAAATTGTCATGTCCATGATGTGTAGTACCATTGTGAACTATAATAGCGCAACTATGTTGGTGCCTGTTTCATATGCCCTAAATACTTATCTAACATTCTGCAGTCTTGAGTTTCTTTTAGCTTTGTGCTCCTATTGGTAGAAGCCTTAAATACTACAGTTTGTAGAAATTGATGATTGTACATTGATTTCTAGTTCAATAAGTAACTTGTCGCATTTGGTAAGACTCAATTACTTGGCTGATGTCACTACAAGTGTTCGTTCTCAGTTGTGTAGATTTATCAACTTCGAAGATATGTCATAAAGATTTTTATTAATTTTGTTCAAAGGGAAAGACTCTTCATTCATAATTTATTGGAGTTTGTGACACTAAAACACCAAAACATGTAAATAATGCTGTCTTCGTTGGTATGAAATGTATAATTATACATCATACACTGGTTTTATTTTGTCTTAAATGCTTATGTACATTAGATCATTATTATGTATTATCAGCTTATTTGATCTGGTCCAGGAATCAAGTAAGAATATCCAAATAGAGGCATTCCATGTATTTAAGGTACAAATCAGGTTTCTTTTCTGCATATTTAGACTTCCAATCTACTTTTAGTTTTTCAAATATTGACTGCATGTTCATTTCAAATGTCAGTTATTTGCTGCTAATCAAAATAAGCCACCTGAGATCACAAGCATATTAGTCACAAACAAGGACAAGCTGCTCCGGTTTTTAAAGGACTTCAAGATAGACAAAGGTAAAATCTCCATTGAATTTGCATTTGTTCTATGTCTGATATATGCCAACAAAAATGCCTCCTGACATTTATTACTATGAATTCTTTGTCAAATTATGTGGAACTACTTTTATATATGACAAATGTCCAAATAATTTCTGGTTCATATCAAATGGCTTTTTTTTTGAAGGCAAGCTCAAATTGATTTAGTGGTTTTGGCACTAATTTAATATCACTTGTGCATATCAATTTCAACAGAGGATGAGCAATTTGAAGCAGACAAAGCTCAAGTTGTGAAAGAGATACAAGCACTTAAAAAAGAGAACACATCATAGTGGACTTTTTTATATGTTGTTGTAAATTTAGAATTCCTATATGGGATTTCACTGTTTCCGGGGTCTTGGATGTTATGCATGGACCGACCGTGTATTTACTGAGAATATACACTAGCCTTAAAAGTACATGCATTTTGAATGTCTTATGTTGCTTTCCTTGTCCTTCTATGTCCATCATTGTTAAGCAGATCTCAATGATTCTATTCGGTCAAACATCAAGCAAGGCTCACAAAAGTGTCCAAAGAATTTGATGGTGGTTCCCAATATGTTTTGGGATCAGGATTTGATTATGTGAGGGAATATTATAAAATAAATTTGACTAAGGTGGATGCTTAATCAGTGTTGGCCATTCTAGTGTGAGAATATCTCTGCGCAACCTTGCTGTGCTTAATTTTTGCAGTCTTAAATCAATGGTTTGCCTCCATGTATTTTATGCCCAGACGTTTATTTAGTGCACGTTTCTCCTGTTGGACTCATGGTTAGGTTTGTGAGAGACACATTAAAGTAGAAAGGTAAAGTGTACTTACCAAACAGGAGACCAAGGAGACTTGTAAGATCAGTTAGCTTGTGTATACACAACAAAGTTGAAAGGAGTGGCAAACTAGACTTTAATGCTTCTTAGATGAGACGGGCACATGAAGAAGAAACCAGTTGAAGATGTTTACTGTGGGAAAAAAACAAGTAGGCAGTAGAAAAGAATGTTTCATCTTCCCAATAACTCATGTCTTATATTTGAATCTAAGGTGAATTAGGCATACAGATTCAGGAGCCTACGTGGTCTTAGTTGATGAGTTACTGCCAAATGGAAACAACAATATGCTGGTCTTTTGTTCCAAGGAGTGTTGCCTCTACTAATCATTTACTTCTACTATGTTCCTGTTTTTATGCTTATATTGCAAGCAGAAATTTTCATTATTTTTTCCCACTAGATGAGAAAAATACCAACAAAAAAAGAAAACCTCATTGATATTAAGGGTCTAATTGATTGTTTTGAGGAAATTAAAACTACCCACATGATCGTGTTACATTCGTACTACCAAATCTGACATGTTTTGAATTCCCTCGTAGTCAGATTTTAATCTCTTCTCTTCTAATAAGCAAGCAGATGGTCGTATTCCTTTGAGATCTTAACATAGTTTTTATCTTAAAAACAAATATTACTGGAGTGAACATTAATTGCGATGGCACATCTTCTGATGGTAAAAAAACGTGTGAGATGGCCGGCCGTTCTCTTCTAATCATTGATTGTAGTGATCACGGCATAGCACGGCACGAAATTTTTTTGCAATTAATAACTTCAAAAAATTGTGTTTTCGGTTCTAACTTTTCCTCCCAACGAGATTTTCTCAACCCTTGTAATTACGTATCAATAGATGAGATTAATTCTCCTTACGGTCATCATACCTACCCATTGTGTGTATGTGTTTCTATTTTTGATAAATTTTAAATTACAAGCTAATTGTATTAAACAATGTAAGAATTGTTGTCTAGTTTGCAGGTGTGCGTGTCATTTGATGGGTCACATTGGTGTGATTACCTTAACTTTTGCGTTTCTGCACATGTAGACGATGAGGATGATTAGGGTTGATAAATATTTTTGGAATTGTAGTTATATATAAACTACTTACAATAGTCTCGATTAAATTCAAACTTCTTTGTGATACTAAGATTCTCAATTAAATTCAAACTTCTTTGTGGATACTAAGATTCAAATAAGATGAGTAGTCATTAGAAAATTAGGATTTATTCCCATCAATATATCTTGAATCTCAAAATCTTGATGAGAGAAAGAGAAGAAGATACTTCTGAGAGATTACAAAGAGGGCTAAAAGATGAGTTCTTCGGGTTTATATCAAAGAATTTACGTAGGGTTTCAGGCTAGGGTTTAATTTAATTGAAGGGAGAGTGATTTCTTATATTGATTTTTTTTATCTACTAAAGAATTTTATTTTCTTCATGGATAAGTTATTGTTATACTACACTAAATATTACATTGAATTTTTTTTTAATGTTCTTTGGTTGTTGATCTTTGGGATTTCATTTTTAGTTTTGAGCTTTTCTCTCACACCCCAATAAAATAAAATGGTATCAAAACTCAAAAGATTCGATGATTAGAAAGTTAACAAGGATATCAATGTTGTTTCTGTTGATTTTATATTAGAAAATTTTGATAGAAGAAATAGTTTTACCTTTTGATAGAGAAGGGCAAAGGATTTTTTTGTTCAATAAAGTCTAACAAAAATATTGAAAGGATAAGAAGACAAATCAAATAAGATGAGCGACAAGATGGGAAAGAGCTCGAAGCAAAATGTGTAGTTACTATTCATTTTTATATTGTTGATTCTATTGAATTGATGTAGAAATTATTAATGAATTCAAGATATCCAGATTAAGCACACAATTAAACACATAGAAATACCCAAATATTCAGGACACTGTCTCAAGTCTTCAATTTCCATTATCACGGATACTCTTCCAATTCTCATGATCATTTAACTTAATATAAAAAACCCAAGTATGCTATCATTAGAGAGGTGAATTATTTTTAATATAATTAGACTCTCTTTAGATTTTATATTAAACTGAATCAGTTGAAACTATTACCGACTTAAACATCAGAGGTTTTGTTGGGCATACGCCTCCGACATAGTCTTAAAAAGATTACGCTCTCACCCCTAATTAACTTATGACATACTTTGTAAGAGGCTTTTAATAGCTTAGTATACTCTATATAGGATGGCATATACAAAAAATAAGAAAAAATAATAAATATGTATTCATGCGAATTAGAAATATTTTCTTCTTCTTCTTCTTCTTCTTCTTCTTCTTCTTCTTCAAAATTTTCTTCTGATTTTTGTTTTGAATTATTTTCATGCAAAACAGGTTGTGAAGAGGCTTATGAATTTTTTTCATGCAAAATAATCGTCGTGAATTGAAATCTCTAAAAAAATTAAAAATGGGATTGAATATGTGTTCGAAGCCATAGAATTGCAAATTAGAAATATTCTTCCTTTCTTTTATTTCTTCTCTTCCTCTATGTTTTCCTCACAATTTTCTTTCGATTTTTCTGAATTTTTTATTGTAAAAAATCAGTTGCCAAGAGGCTTATTCAGAGACTGACATACGCTGCACTAATGTGACATCTCTAAAAAAATTAAAAATTAAAAATATAATATAAATTTTTTTAAAAAGTAAATATGGAGTAGAAATTAAAAATCTTCTTTTTTTGGTTCATTTATTTATTTATTTTTTCTCACAAATTTGTTCCAGTTTTTCTAAATTTTTCAACGCAAAACAATGGTACGTTATGAAGAGGCATATGAATTTTCTCATACAAAATAATGTTTGTGCAGAGTCTTATGGATTTTTTCCAATAGCAAACATTGGTTGTGAAGAGGTTTATTTATAGTCTGGCACGGTCTACAAAATTAAGGATACAAATTGTATGTGTCAGACACCATGAAAATGAAGTCCTTGTAAAGAGCCTTTATATATATATATATATATATATATATATATATATATATATATCTCACAAAAAAAAGAAGAAAAGAAAAGCGCATCACCACTGTGTTGGCCTAAGATGGCGGAAACCCCTATTGTCCAGAGGAACCAGACGAGAGGCAAGGGCGTCGCAATGGGCTCCAAGATCCGACGACGTCATGGTTTACATCCTGGAGGATCTTGTCTCGGTGATTTTGTTATGTCTCCCCATGAAATCTATCGCGCGATTCAGTTCCGTCTCCAGGGATTGGCGTCGGATCATCTCCAGCAAGCCCTTCATCATTTCAAGGCAAGAGGAGTCCATTCCTTCACCCCATATATCTATCCAGCGGGATGGGGACATCTGCAGCGAAGATTTATTTTCATACGGCGGCGGCCGTATCTTTTCTCCAACGATCAGAATGTATAGATACGATGAAGCTCGTAACCCATACGCGGCTACTGTGTGTTTCCAGGAGGACCAACAACAAATCACACAACGTCTTCATCTTCGTCCAATACATTCTGATGGTTTACTTCTCTTCTCCGTTTCACCCTCTCGCACATATTTATGCAACCCAACCACCGGAAAGCTCATGGCCTTGCCTACCGGAGGACTTTGCTGTGATCCCCCCGCTGTCGAGTACAACCTAGGATTCGGGTTGGATCCACGGACTAGCCAGCACAAAGCAGTCCGCTACTTCTGCCCGTCCGACAACCGCATGGGTTGTCATGTCCTGCATGGAGGTCCACTGCAGTGCCTCCTCCTTACCCCATCGCAACAAATCCCTCGACATCGAGCGCAAAATTCTCTCGTTCAGCTCCACCGATGAGGAGTTCAGGTTGGTCCCTTTACCTCCCACCGACCGACCGACGGAACCTGCGCACTGCTAGCCTATTTGTGGATGAGCTAGTCGTCGAGATGCGGATGTCGTCCGGCATGGATCAGAAGTTATACTATCTTCCTATCCCAACCGGTGACATCATATGTGGTATCTATTTGTGTTCGCGGTGAGAGGAATATGCTTCAAATGCAAAAATATATTGCTCGGTACAAGTCAAAGCGTCGGCCGATCCCTCAACATGCAACCGGCTATTGTCCCTTTTCACCATGCAAACACAAAATATTACATTATTCCTTGCATGGAAAGTTTGGTTCCACCTGGGGAGTATGGAGCTGATCTATAGTCATCAATTTCTTTTTCTTTTCCCGCTTGTTGTTTGCTAACTCTATATCAAGTGATTTATATGAAAGATTATGTCTCTTATAAATGCTACTGCTTGACTATATTGATTAAAATAATGTCATAATAGTTTTCAAAGAGTTTCGATTAGTTATATTCGTTGTAACTTATGTTATACTTGATCATAATTTTACTCTAAACCCTAGTGTGAAAATGACAAGTGATGATGGTACTATCTATACCAAATGCTCTACTAATCTGGCTAGCGGTACCACCCTAGTGTTAGGATCGAAGCGACACTAAGAGGGGGGAGTGAATTAGTGCAGCGGATTAAAACGTCGGTTTTGGAAACTTTTTCGTACGATAAAAACCGAACTCGGAAGTGCTTAACTTGAAAGCGTGTTCGTAAATGTGTGCAACAAAAGTAATAAGGAAGTAAAGCAGGTATAAAGGTTTGTAGTAAGGTAAAGTGCAATAAATAAATGCAAACCAGTGAACACGCCAATTTTAAAGTGGTTCGATCAAAATGACCTACATCCACTTGCGAAGCCTTCTTCGATGATGCTCCCAACTTCCACTAGTAAATCACTTTGAAGGGGAAGGACAAATACCCCTCTTACAACTTTTTACAAGTGGTTCACACTCTTATAAAGTTTCAACGGGAAAGAAGGAGGTGAACACTCAAGCAATTGAAAACTAGACTTGCTAAAGACTTTGCTAAGGCTTTTATCTCAATCTATTGCTTCTCAAAAGTTGTAATCTCAGTTGAGAATAGAGGGGTATTTATAGGCCTCAAGAGGATTCAAATTTGGGCTCCAAAATTTGAATTCTCTTTGGTTCCCGAAGCTAGCGGTGCCACCGCCTATCAGTTGTGACACTAACAGTGTACTAGGCGGTGCCACCGCTTGGCTCTCGGGTGCTGGGCAGTGCCACCGCCTGGCTCTCGGGTGCTGGGCGATACCACCGCCCAGACCGGCGGTGCCATCGCCTGGCTATTTCAGCTCACTGGTTGGGCTCCAAACTTGGCCTAAACCAGTCCGAACTCGGGCCCAATTGGCCCCTACTTGGGTTATAAGATTAACACATAATCCTAACCCTAATTAACATGCTAACTACAAATTTAAAGACATTTCCTAAGCTATTACAAAGTCCACAAGTCAAGACTTCTTCCGACGAACTTCCGACGGTCTTCCAAGAAACTCTCGGAAACCATTCTGCGGACTCCCGGCAAGCTCCTAGACTTCACGATTTGATCTTGGCGAGTTCTGATGAGCTTCTTCGGCAAGCTACGATCTTTCTCGGTGAGCTCCGCGAACTTCCAACGTACATTCTGGCGAGCTTCCGAAAACCCTTCGGCAAGCTCCCTACTCATTCTCGGCTAGTTCCGGTAGCATTCCCGACGAACCTTCAGACTTCCGTCGGACTCTCGAACTCCCAATGAATCCTTCGCGCTTGACTCCGGCACTTTGTTTTGCTTTATGTCTTCATCGTTATCGTAGTTAATCCTGCATACATAAGCCAAAACTCTACTCCGATCTAGACAATTATTACAACGCGAATTGACATTCTGTTGCCCGGCACGTCATTAGTTGGCGCTTCGTCCGATTCTTCAGTGCATCGTCCACTCTTGCGGGTTGTTGCCCAATCGGCGGTTGACCTCCGCAACCCCGATATCCTTGGTGCAATTCCACTCTCCTTGTCTCGATGCTCGACGTCCGAAGCATTCTACCATCCAATATCCTAACGTGATCTCCTCCGGCGCAACGTCAATTCCTCCTGCGTCAACTATCTAATCCTGATCGAGTAGACCTACATCACTCAAAATACAGTTAAACATCTAAACACAATCAATTAGTTTCATCATCAAAATCCGAGATTCAACACCTAGATCAAGCAATAGTCTAAAACTATATTACCCTTTTGAAATTTTTTTAAAAAATATCTAAAACTTAAAATAAATTATGAAAAATTGACACTAAATATATTAGAATTATACTATGATTTTTATAGAAAAAAATTGATATGTTTAGAAAATATTACTAGAATTATATGCGTTACACTCAATCACAAATTCAATGCCACACTTCCCTTGTTTGGACAATTAAACACTCTAAAATCAAACCAAAAAAAGTGATACTACATGTTAGAATGATTTTATCATGTCAACATATAAGTTTGAGATAGTTCAATGATTTACACAAGTTACACTTGGGTTACACTTGTGTTATACTTGGATTCAATATAGAAATTCCTTATTTTGACCATTAATGACCCTAAAATCAGAAAAAATAAAAATAGTGAAACTAAATATGTTAGGATCATGTTGTTGTGATAGTTTTAGAAAAGTTTGGATAGGTTTGGAGATAATTATCTTATTTACACTTGAGTTACACTTGGATTATGTTCGATCACAAATTCAATATAAAAATCTCCTATTTTGAAAATTACTAAACTTAAAATTAAGAAAAAAAAGTGATACTAAATATAATATAATCATATTATGATAGTTTTGGAGAAGTTTAGATAGGTCTAGAGACAATTCCTTTATTTGTACTTGAGTTACACTCGATCATAAATTCGATATAGAAATCATCAATTTTGATAATTAATGACCTAAAATTAAAAATATGCTATGATAGTTAAATATGCTAGAATCATGCTATGATGGTTATGAAGAAGTTTAGATAGGTTCAGAGATAATCCCCCTATTTAAACTTGAATTATACTTAGGTTACACTCGAGTTATGCTCGATTATAGATTCTATCCAAAGTTTCTTATTTAAAAAATAAAGCATTGTAAATTGACATACAAGTGTGAAACATGACAATCACACATACAATGAATCATAATAGAAATACTTGTTCACAATAACGTTATCACAATTCACAAAACAAATAGATTATCAACATAACATGGAAGCAATTCACAATGACATTAATCATATTATCATTATGACATCACATTGTTGACAATTTGAACAACATAGGCCATCATACATGACAATAACAATAATAATAACAATATTTCTAATGTTTTATAAGATCAAATCTCTTCATGTCTTACCACACAAAATCTTTTCCATTGCTTAACTCTAATATCTCGAAATCCTTTAGGTAATTTTCTCTTCTTAAAAAAATATGGGCTGCATTTTAAAGCTTGATATATTTACAACATATGGACTATTGATGAAGTAGATTGTGATTAATCCTTTTCAATGTAAGGTTTGGCAAAATGCACTACAAAAGGCAATGGATCATCATGGGAGATATCAACTTCCTCCATGCTTGAGTTTATAAGATGACTAAGGTTATGATCTTCGAGTATCTTATATAATCTTTTAATCTTAAAGATATTTTTTTTAATAATGCATTCTTATTCCTCACCGACATGTGTTTCCTACAAATAATTTAATATATCAAATAAACTAATAAATTTTAAATATATAAATTAAAAATAATAAATTATTATACCTCGATATTCTCAATTGATAATAGATGGGACTCAATAGCAATCAGAGTGAGCACTTAACAAACCTATATAATAAGTGTATATAAAATTATTAAATAGATGTCCATATCTTCAAATTAATTACTATTTATAAATAAATATTTATCTTTTCCTCAGTTATTGATTGTAACCTTAAGTCGACATCATTCCAATTGTTGATGCTCAATAGATCCCATTTCTAGAGTCGCAAATGATTAAGATAATGGGAATGTTATATACATATCTATATGTCATATAGTCATACCTAAAAAATAAATTAAAAAAAATTTAAAATTAATCTACATTGGGCTTTTCATATATATGTAGAAAAATAACATTTGGTTTATCATCAATATCGATGCACATTGTTTGAGATATTCAATTATCTTGGTGTTGCTCTTAAGTTTCAACTTCTTTATATGAGTACCAATAATTAAAATTTTAAAAGTATTGTAAGAATGAACAATCATTGCCCAATTATAGTTTGTCAATGAATCCAAATTATTAAAAAAAAAATAGTAAAAGGGGGTGGTGAAGTATACTTTTTTTAATAAAACAAAATACAAACAAAAAAATATAAAATATACGACTGACAAAAGTTGACAATAACATTATCATTATCACTAGAAACTAACCTATATATCATATCTTTTATATTTTGTCTACTAGAAAGTTAATCTTTGAAGTATTTCTTAAATATATGACCCAAAGTCGTTAATTCAATATCTATGACTTGTCTATGGTTAGGAACCCCAAAATCAAAACAAAGTTACTTAGCCTACACTCAATTCAGACACCACTAAATGTAAAAGTGGATTCCCCCATCCAATATTTCAAAATACTATATAGAGTATATCGAAACATAGGAATGTTAGGAATATATGTTATATGATAGAAATATGTCCTCCTAAGAACATAAAAATAACATAGCTTAGGAAAAATAGATATCATATATCCTCGACTCCAACCACTTGGTTCATAAAGAAAATATCTAAAATGATCGATGTAATAATGATCATTAACTTTGTATTACAAAGAAAGTGATGTGGTAGTTGAGGAAGTATGAGATGGTGGAGTGAGTGACACAAAAAAGGGTGACGTAGGAGAGGGTGATGCAGCAAGCGAGTGTAGGAGGAATTGTTAGGATCGTAGCAGTACTAAGAGGGGGGGGTGAATTAGTGTAGCGGATTAAAACTTGTAAGTTTGAAAACGATTTTGTAAATGCGTAGAGATTTCGATTCGAGATTGAATAACTTGGCAAGAGTAGCTTGAGTAAAGTTAGAAGATGAAACTAAAAGCTTGCTGCTATGTAAATAACGATTTCAGAAAGGTAAACACTCACACATTCAAGGAACACACCAATTTAAAGTGGTTCGGTCAAATGACATACATCCACTTGCGAAGCCTTCTTCGATGAGGCTTCCAACTTCCACTAGCAAATCACTTTGAAGGGGAAGGACAAATACCCCTCTTACAACCTTTTATAAGTGATTCACACTCTTACAAATTTTCAAAGAGAAAGAGGGAGGTGAACACTTAAGCTATTGAAAACAAGACTTGCTAAAGACTTTGCTAAGACTTTATCTCAATCTCTTACTTCTCAAAAAGGTTGTTTTCTCTGCTGAGAAATGAGAGGTATTTATAGGCCCCAAGAGGATTCAAATTTGGGCTCCAAATTTGAATTCTTTTGGGTTTCCTGATGCTGGCGGTGCCACCGCTTGTCAGTGGCGGTGCCACCGCCTGTCAATGTCTGATACTGACAGTGTACTGGCGGTGCCACCGCCGGAACTCTTGGGTTCTGGGCGATGCCACCGCCCGACCTTTCGGGTGCTGGGCGGTGCCACCGCCCAGTCCGACGGTACCACCGCCTGATCCCTCGGGTTCTGGGCGGTGCCACCACCCAGTCCGACGGTGCCATTGCTCGTCCTTATGGGTCACTGGTTGGGCTCCAAATTTGGCCCAAACCAGTTTATATTAGGGCCCAATTGGCCCCTAACCAAGTTATAGGATTAATTCTTAATCCCAACCCTAATTACATGTAAACTACGAAATTAAGACACAGTCTTAAGCAGGTTTTTAATCGGCAACGTCGAGTTTCCTTCCGGCGAGCTTTCCGGTGATCTTCCGACGGACTTCTTGTTAGGATCAAGAGCACTAAGACGGGGGGGGGGGGGGGGGGGGGGGGGTGAGGTGTGAATTAGTGTAACGAAAAACTTTCGACGATTTAAAGTGATGTCCGTACGATAAAAACGATTTCGGTATGAAAGCCGATTCGGAAATTACTTTAACTTAAGATCAAGCGAAGTGCAATTAAAGTAAGGCTATGGAGGCAGTTTGCAGTTAAGATAGAGAACAGAATGTAAATGCCAACCGAGATTTAGAGTGGTTCGGTCAATCTTGACTTACATCCACTTTTGGCTTCCTCCTCCGATAAGGTCACCAACGTCCACCAGAGGCTTTCCTTTAATAGGTGAAGGCCAACCACCCTTTTACAGTTTCACTCATTTTGATGGGCTTAGGAGACAACCCTTACAGATTTTTCACTCCTCTCTTGAATGATCAAAACTTAGAAGAAAAGAGAGAGAAGAACTTTTGGCCTTTACAACACTTTTGAGCTCTAAAAATCACGGAGTAAGATCAAGCTTTCGGTGCCCTTTCATGTAGGAAAGGGTGGGGTATATATAGGCCCCAAACTGATTTGAATTTGGAGCTCAAAAATGTCATATCCCGGATTTCTGGGGTCCTGGTGGTACTACCGCCTGACAGAGCTCGAAGACCGATCTCAGGCAGTACCACTACTTGACAGGGGCGGTACCACCGCCCAGCCTCACTCGGAGACTAAGCCCAGGCGGTGCCACCGCCTGACATGGGCGGTTCCACCGCCCAGCTTTCCTGAGCTCCTAGGCGGTGCCACCGCCGACCAGGAAATCTAGGTCAGAATGGGCTGATCCATTCGGCCTAATTTGGGTCTGTCAAGGGCCCAATTGCCCCAAGATTAAGTTATTGGGATCACCTCCCATTTCTAACTTAATCATCATGCTAACTACGATATTTTAAGACATTTATACTGCAGCTTGCTCCGGTGCGTTAATCGGTTCTTCCGGCGAACTTCCGACGAACATCTGATGAACCCTCGACGATGCTCCGGCGGACTTTTGGCAAACTCTTGGACTTGCGATGATCCACTTGGCGAGTTCTGATGAGCTTCTTTGGCAAGCTCCTGGACTTCTCAGATTTGTTCCCGCAGAACTTCCGACGACCGTCCGGACTTCCGTCAAACTCTTTAACTCCCAACGTGATCATAGTCTTGACTCCGGCGCAACTCCTGCTGCATGTCTTATTTTCATCGTAGTTAATCCTACACACTTATCTCAACATATGGATTAGATAACAAATGACAATTGACTTCATCATCAAAATCTGAGATTCAACAATCTCCCCCTTTTTGATGATGATAAACAATTGATAATGGAGTTAACCTTAACTCCCCCTATCTATATGTCATACTCGAGATAAGTCATTCTTGAATTCAAAGCCTTTGAATTCAAGAGACATTGATAAGTTAAGATCGTTTAACCTTATCAAGACTCCCATCATGATTCCTATCATGATGTATCTCTATAAATGATGTCAAGGCTTGACATCCATTTTCAAGTCTTACATTTCAAGTGTGAATGATAGTAATGGTAGCAATTCATCATATGGTAAGATATCTGATAGAAATGAAATAGAAAGTAGAAGATTGTATTGATTGAAACAATACACAATACTCCATATTTATACATATTTAGAAGGGAGAATTTTCCTCAACAAAGGAGGATTTTCCTTAATAGATTTATGATATTTTATCATGTAGTTAGGGAGATCTTGGCTATTGTTGTGGTTGTTATCACAGGAGATCTTAATTGTTATCATGCCCCCGCAAGATGGTGCTTCTATCAAGGACGTCGATCTTGGATTGATGTGATAAGAGCGATTTGCTGGTGAGAGGCTTCGTGAGGGAGTCCGCTAGTTGATCAGCTGTATGTACGTGAGAAACACGTAGTTGATGTTTGATAACTTGTTCTCGCATAAAGTGAAAGTCGATGGCGATGTGTTTCATGCATGAGTGGAATACTGGATTGGCGCATAGATAAGTGGCTCCGACATTGTCACAATATATTATAGGAGTAGAGTTGATGTTAATGCCAAGTTCCTTGAGGAGATTCATGACCCAATTGAGTTCTGCAACTACGGTTGCATCTCATAAAGGTTGCATCTCATAAAGAAACAGAATCCAAAATTCATTAAAAAAATTCAGCATTCATCAAAGGTTGCATCTCATAAAGAAACAGCATGGCTTTCATACAAAAGAAAGAAGATGACAAAACCTTAACTTGACATTAAGAGTAATCATACAAGGATTGCATGTCAAGGTAATAGAATAAGAAGGCATATCGATTAATCCTTAGGAGGAAATCCATAGTTCTTATACATGACATCTATTTATTGATTCATTTATCGTAGTTCCTTCAAAATTTCAATTTGCTGAATTTGAATTTGCACTTGCTGTGATTTGAGTTATTTTTATTGTGATTTGATATGATGTAATTCTGTCATAATGAGATCTTCAGAAGATGAAGTAGGAGCTGAAGGTGCTGCACCAAAGGGACTAAGAGGAGAAGATTCATTTCCCCTAAAAATTGGTGTTTCGGGGTGTTCTACTTGTGAGGGAACTGGATCAGTCCTTCTAGGTTGCTTAACCCATATATCATTGCTAAAAGTACACCTAAGTCTTTTGAGTAAGTTTCTATTAATAGTGGTAAATCTATCAACTTGAATTATTTCTTCATCGGGTGAGACACAAATATTATGGGCAAGTATTAATCGAGTGACTAACCTCCCATATAGTAACATTGTGTCTTTAGCTATTATGTCCTACATATGTTGCCAGATTAAGTATCCAAAACAATTATGTTGGCTGGTCATAATCCAATACATAGTGCTTAGCTCTATTTGACTAATTTCATCATGATGAAATTGTTTAGGAAGTAGTATGCTAGTCATGATGTGATGAAATAGTATGCAAATATAGTTTCTAAGGCTTCAGAGTAGGTTGCTCCTATTGCATTGATATCCCATTTATTTCTAAAATAACATCCCCTATCCTTTTCGGTAATTCCAATTAATTCGCATATAGTACTATCAAAGATTTGAATTTGTGTTCCTAAGAGGTAGGTAGTTAATCTATCATTGTCCACACATAAGTTTGCATAAAATAGCCTAACTAACCTAGGATAAATTAGTTCATTGATTTGTAGGAGAGGTAAGGCATCTAAATGTGCAAACCATCTAATGGGTTCTAGGTTTCTAAGTTTATCTAGATCAACATGTTTGCCCTTATGTATAGTTCTTGTTTCGAAATTTGGAAACCTAAGAGCTACTTCATGAGATCTAAAAATGTTTTGGTCATATGAATCTCGTTTCACCTTATTCCCTTTTGTTCTTGTTGATCTCTTAGGAGCCATTATTTAAACAAGATGATAGATCAAGAATATGAAATTGTGAAGAGTAGGCAAAATAATGAGAAGAGGAAGGAAAGATTTCAGATTTTACCTTATGGAAAAATTCTTGGAAGATAGAGAGCTTGAACCAACAAGAATCCCTCTCTTAGGCTTCTAAAGGTTAGAATGAGGGTGAGAGAGGTTTAGAGAGTATTGTGGAAGTTCTAGGAAGAGTTCTTATGGGTTGGGGGCGGTTCCACCGCCGGCCCTAACTCGTTCTAAGGGAGTTCTCGGGCGGTGCCACCGCTTGGTGACCGAGCGCTCAGGCGGTGCTACTGCCAGTTCTGGCGGTGCCCCACCGCTGGCGTGCTAAAGAAAAGAAATTTCTTTCCTCCCTTTTTGTTTTTAGATATGTGTGATTCAGGATAGGATCTTGGATTGTTCTTTAAGATGTTATTTGGAATCGAAAAAGAAGGAAGAAATCAAATCCACGAAAATTGAAAAGAGGATAAAAAAACTTTTGGAAAAGACACATAATCAAGCTTATTTTCAAGGACAATTTAACATGCCTAGTTCCCTTCTAATGAAGTTAAATTGGTCTTCATTTAAGGCTTTTGTAAAAATATCTGCTAATTGATACTTTATGTCAATAAACTCTAGAATGACATTATTGTTAAGGATATGATCGCGTATGAAATGATACCTAATGTCGATATGCTTAGTTCTAGAGTGTTGAATTGGATTTTTAGTAAGACATATGGCACTTGTATTATCACATTTTATGGGAATGTTCTTCAAGTGAATTCCATAGTCTTCTAATATATTCTTTATCCAAATAACTTGTGTACAACATGCACTTGCAGCAATGTATTCGGCTTTCGTCATAGATAGTGTAACTGAATTTTGTTTCTTAGAAGTCCAAGAAACAAGTGCATGTCCCAGAAATTGGCATGTTTCGGATGTACTTTTTCTATCTATCCTGCATCCACCAAAGTCGGCATATGCATAAGCTATTAAATCAAATTTATCAAATTTATCGAATTTCGGATACCACAATCCTAAATTAGGAGTTCCTTTAAGATATCTAAAAATTCTTTTAATACTCTTAAGATGAGATAATTTAGGATTAGATTGAAACCTAGCGCAAAGTCCTATACTAAACATGATATCCGGTCTAGTCGTGGTGAGGTAAAGTAGACTACCTATCATTCCCTTATACGTTTTTTGATCAAACTTTTCACCATTTTCATCCATATCTAACTTAGTCGATATACTCATAGGAGTGTTTATCGCTTTTGAACCATCCATATTAAATCATTTTAACAATTCTAATGTATATTTAGATTGATTAAGAAATATACCATCACTAAGTTGTTTAATTTGTAATCCTAAAAAGAAGGTTAATTCTCCCATTAGGCTCATTTTAAATTCATGACTCATACACTTGGCAAATGATTCATATAGTGATTCATCCGAAGAACCAAAAATAATATCGTCAACATAAATTTGCACAATAAGAAAATTATTTTCAAAATGTTTGATAAACAATGTAGTATTAACCTTGCCTTTGGTAAAATTATTTAAAATAAGAAAAGAACTAAGCCTTTCATACCAAGCTCTAGGAGCTTATTTCAAGCCTTAGAGAGCCTTAGTCAATTTGAATACATGATTAGGAAGAAGAGAAATTTCAAATCCGGGAGGTTGTTCGACATATACTTCTTCGGAAATAAAACCATTCAAGAAGGCACTTTTGACATTCATTTGAAATAGTTTAAAATCATTACTACTAGCATAGGTAAGGAGTATCCTAATGGCTTCTAATCTTGCCATAGGAGTGAAGGTTTCTTCGTAATCGATACATTCTTCTTCGTTGAAACCTTTGGCCACTAGTCTAGCCTTATTTCTAACCACGATACCGCATTCGTCTTGCTTGTTTCTAAAGACCCATTTAGTATCAATGACTAAATGATCACTAAGTCTAGGAACAAGCTTCCATACCTCATTCCTCTCAAATTGGTTCAATTCCTCTTGCATTGCAATGACCTATGAATCATCTTTCAAGGCCTTGTCAATGCATTTAGGTTAAATTTGAGAAAGGAAAGCGGCGTTAACACAAAAATTCTTGAAGGAAGAACGAGTTTGAACCCCTTTTAATGCATCTCCTAGAATTAGCTCATTTGGATGAGCAACCATATACTTCCATTCCTTAGGTAAGGAAGAAGATGCATCCAAGTTACTATTTTAAGGAGGGGGTTCATTTAAATTCAAATTATCAAAACCAAGATCATCATCAAAATCATTTTTATTTAACTCAAAAATTTCATTGAAAACTATATGAATAGACTCTTCTATAACTAAGGTTCTTTTGTTAAAACACGAAAAGCCTTAGAAACGGAAGAGTAACCAAGAAAGATGCCTTCATCGGATTTAGCATCAAATTTTCCTTAGGCATCATTTTCATTTAAAATAAAGCATTTACAACCGAAAACTGTAAAATAAGAAACATTTGGTTTTTTGTTATTCCATAATTCATAGGGAGTTTTTGATAGAGATGGTCTTATTAGAATCCTATTCATGACATAGCAAGCCGTATTAACGGCTTCGGCCCAAAAATACTTAGGTAGACTATGTTCATTTAACATGGTTCTTGCTATTTCTTATAAATTTTTATTTTTTCTTTCAACTACCCTATTTTATTAAGGATTTCTCGGAGTGGAGAAGTTGTGGTTATATCTATTGGATTCACAAAAAATTTAGAAGTCACGGTTTTGAAATTCGCCACCGTGATCACTCCGAATTGATGAAAGCATGAAGCCTTTTTTGTTTTGAGTAAGTTTACAAAATTTAGAGAAACATTTGAAACAATCACTTTTGTGAGCCAAGAAATAGATCCAAGTATATCTACTATAGTCATCAATAATTACGAAGGCATATTTGCTTCCTCCTAGACTCGTTGTGTCAATTGGTCCGAATAAGTCCAAATGGATCAATTGCAGTGGTCTAGTTTTGCTAATTTGATTTTTTGGTTTGAAACTAGTTTTTATTTGTTTTCCTAGTTGACAAGCATCACACACTTTGTCCTTAACAAACTTCATATTGGGAATTCCTTGTACTAACTCTCTAGATGAAATCTTAGATATTAGTTTCATACTTGCATAGCCTAATCTCCTATGCCAAAGCCAAGCATCATCATTTAAAGTGGAAAAGCACATTTCATTACTAAGTTCATCAAGGTTGATGGTGTAGACATTATTTTGTTTTAAGGCAATCATTGATATGTTATTGTTTGGTTTTTCAATAATGCACACATTAGATTCAAATCTAACAATGTAACCTTTATTGCATAATTGACTAATGCTTAAGAGATTATGTTTTAATCCATCAACTAGCAATATATCATCAATTAAAAAACTTAATTTGTTACCTATGGTTCCCTTGCCAATGATTTTACCTTTGTTGTTATCTCCAAAGGTAACATACCCATCTTCTTTGTTAGTGAGCATAGAGAAATGAGATGGATCTTCGGTCATGTGCCTTGAGCATCCACTATCAAGATACCATCTATTGCTCCTAGCTTGTGAGTTTGTCTACAAAAGAGGATGGTTTTTAGGTATCCATTTGATTTTGGGTGCCTCAAAAATTGATATACTAATTTTGTCATTCATCATTGAATTATTTATAGTTCTTTTAGGAACCTATATCAACTTATGTGGACTAATTTTCTTAAATGAACATTTGTAAACAATATGTCCGGATTTACAACAAAAGTTGCATTTCAAATGAGGTGAAACATGTAATGTGGGTCCTTTAATGAAGGTGGTAGAATTTTGGTGAGATCCTCTCATAAAACCAATTCCACTTCTATTTGCGACGTGACTCTTGTTTGCAAGGATCATGTCCAAGCCTTTGCTACCGACCTTAAACTTGTTTAAGGTATCTTTAAGTAGCAAATTCTCATTTTTTATTGCTTCTAAATGTTCACACTTAGAGCATGGAGGAGTTTGAAGACTATCAAGCTTATTTTGTAGTAACGCATGCTCTTTCTTTAATAGATTGAACTTCTTACTAATAGTTCTACACTCATCAAATAATTCGTGAAAAGCGATAGAAAGTTCATCGAAAGATAAATCTTCATTAATTAAATCACATACCTCTTCTCCTAAAGCCATTAGCGCGAAGTTTGTCTCCTTTTCGTTGCTAGCTTCTTTATTCTCGAAATCACTTGAGTTATCCCAAGTTACTTTTAAAACTTTCTTCTTCTTCGGTTGCTTCTTCTTGGCTTGGGGGCATTCATTTTTGAAGTGCCCCGGCTTCTTGCATTCGTAGCATATTACTTGGTCCTTTTTATGTTCAACTTTGTTTTTGGTGTTATTCTCAAATTTGTTCTTTCTTATAAATTTTTTAAATTTTCAAGTTAAAAGTGCAATGTCATCGTCACTGTCCTGATCACTTGATGTTCCTTTCAAGTGGTCTTCTTGTGTTCTAAGTGTCATATCCTTCTTGTTCTTTGGAAGGGGTTTCTCGAGCTCTTCATGAGCATGACACATCATTTTGTAGGTCATTAGAGACCCAATAAGTTCTTCGAGTGGAAATATTTTAAGGTTCTTGGCCTCTTGAATGGCCATAACTTTTGGATCCCAACTCTTTGGAAGGGTTCTTAAAATTTTAGTTACTAGTTCAAAGTTAGAAAAATCTTTACTAAGAGCTTTGAGTCCATTGATGACATCCGTGAAACTAGTGTACATGTCTCCGATGGACTCACTTGGTTTCATCCAAAAAAGTTCGTAAGAATGCATAAGAATGTTGATTTTGGACTCTTTCATTTGGCTAGTGCCTTCATGAGTGACCTCAAGAGTTCTCCAAATATCAAAAGCCAAATCACAAATCGAAATGCGATTAAATTCATTTTTGTCAAGTGCACAAAACAAGGCATTCATAGCCTTTACGTTTAAAGCAAAAACCTTCTTCTCCGATTCATCCCATTGGCTCACGGAAGAGAAGATTTTTGAAATCCATTTTCGACAATAGTCTAAAGCTCGAAATCCATGGAAATGAGGAAGATCCTCATACGAGTCTTCCAATACGTGTAATCTGACCCATTAAACATAGGCGGACGTGTAATACAATGACCCTCGTGCATGCCGGAGTAAGCCATCTCTCTTGGGTATTAAACCAAATATGAGAGTGAGCCTAGCTCGGATACCAATTGTTAGGATCGAAGTGACACTAAGAGGGGGGGTGAATTAGTGCAGTAGATTAAAACTTGTAAGCTTGAAAACGATTTCGTAAATGCGTAGGGATTTCGATTCGAGATTGAATAACTTGGCAAGAGTAGCTTGAGTAAAGTTAAAAGATAAAAACCAAAAGCTTGCTGCTATGTAAATAATGATTTCAGAAAGGTAAACACTCACACATTCAAGGAACACACCAATTTAAAGTGGTTCGATCAAATGACCTACATCCACTTGTGAAGCCTTCTTCGATGAGGCTTCCAACTTCCACTAGCAAATCACTTTGAAGGGGAAGGATAAATACCCCTCTTACAACCTTTTACAAGTGGTTCACACTTTTACAAATTTTTAAAAAGAAAGAGAGAGGTGAACACTTAAGCTATTGAAAACAAGAATTGCTAAAGACTTTGCTAAAGCTTTATCTCAATCTCTTACTTCTCAAAAAGATTATTTTTTCTATTGAGAAATGAGGGGCATTTATAGGCCCCAAGAGGATTCAAATTTGGGCTCCAAATTTGAAATCTTTTGGGTTTCCTGATGTTGGCGGTGCCATCGCCTGCTAGTGTCTGATACTGACAATATATTGGTGGTGCCACCGTCGAAATTCTTGGGTTCTGGGTGGTGCCACTGCCCAGTCCCACGGTACCACCGCCTCATCCCTCGGGTTCTGGGCGGTGCCACCGCCCATCCTTACGGGTCACTGGTTGGGCTCCAAATTTGGCCCAAACCGGTTCATATTAGGGCCCAGTTGGCCCCTAACCAGGTTATAGGATTAACTCTTAATCCCAACCCTAATTACATATAAACTACGAAATTAAGACATAGTCCTAAGCAGGTTTTTAACCGACAACATCGAGTTTCCTTCCGGCGAGCTTTCCGATGATCTTCCGGCGGACTTCCGATACACCCTCGGATTTCTTCTAGCGAACTCCTAGCAGGCTCCCGATCTTGTGGTGAGTTCAGCGAGTCTTTGGCAAGTAGCCTAACCTTCTCGGTGATCTCCATGAACCTCCGATGATCTCTTTGGCGGACTTCCAAAAACTTCGGCAAGTCCCTGATTTCTTCTCGGTTGGTTCCGGCAGCACTTCCGACAAATCTTCGAACTCTTGGCGGACTCTCAAACACCCATCGAACTTGACTCCGGTAGATTTACTTTATGTCTTCAAGCTATCGTAGTTAATCCTGCACACTTAACTCAATAATATGGATTAGATCAATTAACACATCAATTGATTTCATCATCAAAATCCGAGATTCAACAGGAATAAGTAATTCAAGCATCTTTGATTTTATACCCAAAAAAAATAATTAGTTACATATAACTTTATAATGATTAATATAAATTTTTAAGTTATGATATATATTACCTATAGTAGCCACTTGATCTGCTTTCTTACCCCCAAGTCTAAGGGATCTACATAATTATGTTATTTTATTTATATCCAATGTTTAAGAGGAACAAATTACAACATAACAGACAATAACCAAAACAAATGATTAATATAAAATTAAATATATATCTTCCTTAAGAATCATTTCATTAATAAATTACATCAATGACTAATTTTCTATCATCAAAGTACTTTTGAAACATATTGACTTGTATGAATGTATATGAAAGTTATCATCAGAAAAAGATTGGCAAGAGGTTTTTGTAACATATAAATCAACCAGAAAGGCCTTCTAGGAATTTGTTAAGATTTCTTTACTATGATTCTTTTTTAAACATGTTATTAAAGCTTACTTTTGTGTTTTGTATAATACAGGATACTTGTTTCAAGACTATTCAAATTTCATCTTGTGTAGCATCTTTTACTTGATTCAACAAAATGTTGCATCGTGCTATATCTATAAATCAAGGTCATTGAATTGAAGAATTTGCTTGATTTGTACAATTAGGAGCATAGTAAAAATGATTGAAGCAATTAATGATCTAATGTAAAAAAATTACAAACTATAGGAGCATAGTTGACTCAAATAACCCTAACAAAATATGTAGTGATGATTGAAGCGGTTGTAGGAGAGAGAAGACAATCGCTGGGGAGGAAAAAAAAGGGTGATGCCAGAGAAGAGCAAAGGAGATGAGCTCATCGCTTGGTGATGGTGACGCCTTGCTTACGAAGTTGCCTTCGTGTTCAACACATCAAAGAGGAGCGGACTAGCTCAATGCCCGATGATGTGAGGCTTTCGGAAGATGCTACCGTTAGTAATCAGAGAGGACATGAGGTCATCATCCGGGTGATGCAACCAATAAAGTTGTTATAGAAAAGTTTATTGAATCTTAAATTTTAATGATGAAATTAATGGATAATATTTATCTAATCTATATTTTAAATGACGTAGAAAGTTTCGATCAGGGAGAGATAATTAAAGCAGGAAGAATCATATTGGGCCGGAGTGGAACATGTCAGAAAATTGAATGTCATGCCAAAAGATCGGTCAACATATCAATAAAAGGCTTCGGGCCATGGGTTCAGGCATCGAGCCAAGAAGAATGAAAATTATGTCAAGGAAATCAGAGTTGTGGAGGTCAACTAATAGATTGGACAATAGTTTGCAAGAAAGGACGATGCATCGAAGAATCAAATGAAGCATCGATGAATCAATGATATGCCGAACAATATTTGATTCAAGCTTTGTAATAATTGTCTAGATCAAAATAGGTTTTAAGAATACAGGATTAACTATGATAGTGGCATAAAGCAAAATAAAGTTCCGGAGTCAAGAACGAGATTTCGTTGAGAGTTCAAGAGTTTGTCGAAAGTCCGAACGTTCGTTAAAAGTTCTACCGAAATTGACTGAGAAGTCTAGGAGCTTACTAAAAAAGCTCGTCGGAACTCACCAAGAAGATCATCATGAAGTCTAGGAGCTTGTTGGGAGTTCGCTGGAATATTACCAAGAGATCGTTGGAAGTTTACCGGAAGATCATCGGAAGCTTGCTAGAAGAAACCTAGACTAACCGGATCAAATTTACTTAGTGTATATTTTAAAATTCGTAGTTAGCACTGGAATTGGGCTAACTCAGTTAGGGGCCAATTGGGCCCAAGTTTGGACCAGTTGGGTCAAGTGAAAGGCCCAATCAGTGACCCAACAAGTGGCACCATCGGTGGCTCAGTCTATGAGGCACAGTCTCCGAGATTGTGTTAGGCGGTGGTACTCCCAGTGTCAAGTGATTGTATCACCAGTCTAGGTGGTGGTACTACCTAGACACAGTCTTCTAGGTGGTGGTACTACTAGATTGGGCAATGGTACCACCCAATGTTAGTGTTGTAGGCGATGGTACCGCCCAACACAAGTGGTGGTACCGCTAGTACCCCGAAAACTAGGGATGAGACTCTTTTAGGCTCTAAGTTTGAATCTACTTGAGGCTTATAAATACTCATTTTATCTCTGGTTAATATACACAAGCACAAAGAGCTTAAAAGTGGGAACATGCTATATCAATTACTTGAGAGATCCCCTCCTATAGTTCTAAGTTTATAATTCTATTTAGGGAGGAATGAGTGCTTGTAAAAGGTTGTCTCATAATCCTATGAAATGGAGAAGAGGGGTTAAAATGGTAGTTGATCTTTATCCATTGAAAGAAGATTATTAGTGGATACTGATGGTGCTAGTCATACGTGTCTTGCAAGCCAATCACATGAGTGATGACACGTGTGACTTGACACGTAGTCTTTTTGCTTATTATTATTTAGTATTTTATCACTTTATATTGACTATTGCATATATGCATGTATATACTATGATGTCCTTGGATTTGTGCAATGGGAATCAGATCGTAATGAGATCACAATAGTAAGACCGATTCGCCTTTAAACATAGATCCTAAAGTATCTCGGTCATAGGTTACTTGAGAGAGACATCGAGATAACCGGACAAACTGGTATGTTGTACACTCATCCATATGATAGATGCAACTGGTCTCATAGTTACTCATGTGGGGACACTAGGGATGCAATACAAGTACTCATTGGGGAATGAGTTCACTTATTGCTCCGCTTACGGAATGCTGGATGATTGATGATGCCTTATTGTTAGATAGCGATTTCGTAGTCCCAATGGTGTATTTGGTCTTTAGACTCGAAACACCAAGGATATCCTATATTAGTGCTTCACTCTTTGATACCGGACTTATAGATTTGGATGTCCTAGATCTAGCACAGTCGTTCATCGGGAGTGGTAGTCAACCTTACGAAGTCTATTGAGTGTCAATAGAGGATCATCCACTCTCAGTGTAATGAGAGGAATGTCTCATATGTTCTTGCCTAGGCAAATCAATGGCTAGGGTCATTCGGATTGAAAGAGAAAGAGTTCTCCAAGAGAATCCGATTAGAGCAAGACTCGAGTAGAAACCGAATGCGTTTGACAACACCATACCCGATATACGGTCTCTAGGATATTAGATAGATGAGGGACTATAGGTATATGGTAACTAAGGATTGGATTCTCCTTTATCATTTGGGGACTGCGGTATAGTGGCCTAGTACGTCCACAATCAATGAGTTGAGTGAATTATTATGGAGATAATAATTCACTGAGCCAGAAGGAGTTATGATAGGTATAACTCATAACCAGATCGATATTGAGCCTAGAGGGTCACACACATATGGTAGGCATTGCAATGAGTAGAGGTTCAAATATGAGATATCCGCCGAAGTCCCTATCTTGTTGGATATCCAATAAGCCCATAAATTATTGGATCCTATGGATGAGATCCAATAAGAGCCCATGAGAGATTATTGGATAGAGATCTACTAATCTAAGAGGCTTAGGTAGTTGGATGGAGATCCAATACCCAATAGGGCAAGATCCATTAGGGTTAAGTTGATAGGAGACTTCTATAAATAGGAGGAAACTAGTGGTTCATAGGCTAGAACCTTTTACTTACCTCTCCTATTCTTCTCCTCCTCTCTTCCTCAAAGCAGGCTTAGAGTTTTGAGGAGTATTATCACAGCCCTACTATGTGGATCACCGGTAGCAAGGAGGATGCTTGACCTCCTTCTCTCTCTCCTAGAGATTTGTAGGGATTCAAGGATATACAATCTCCCTAGGTAACACAATTTATCTTATACACAGTTTTAAGTTTTGTGAATTTTTGCACATCAATCTTCGCATGATGACGAGCACATATTTGGGAATTGAGGATTTTATTTTTCTATTTTTCTGTTACGCATGTGATGTCGCCCCCAAAGATTTCCCAATAGGTGGCCTCAATAGAAGAGGAATCGGGAGTGGATGTAGGTCACGACGATCGAATCACTATAAAATCTGGTTTGCATTTCTACTTTGCTATTTACATTTATTGCAAATTGTCATACTTTTGCATTACTTTAGTTGCACACTCTTACGAACGTGTTTCAAGTTAACATCTTTTCGAAATCAGTTTTAATCGAATAAAAGATTTTTGAATCGACATAATTTTATCTACTACACTAATTCAAATCCCCCCCCCTCTTAGTGTCGACTCCATCTAAACAAAGTTGATGTCGAAGAAGGGAAAATGCTGTCACCATTCACCATCAGAGAGGAGGATGCAATCAATGTTCTTGCTAAAGAGGAGTAAAGGAATTTACAATTAGAGATTAGCAAAGGAGAAGAGAGAAGTATTGATTGTCACCGCTTACACTAGGATTACACTCATTCAATATAACTCTTATATAACCCCCCTTGCCATTTTCCTTAACCCAACCCAATACGCCTCATAGGATCCGACCTGAATGGATTGGACCTAAACCAAGATCTCAATCAAACCAAACTAGCCCTTAGATTGATTGAATTTGAATTAGGTTGCTCGGTTCAATAAAAAGGATTGACCAAAGTTCAAGAGTATTTTTTATATTTAAAAAAGGATCACTCCTAATAAAAATCAAATATAGGAGTATCAAATGGTAAAATTCTATTATTTGGGATTTTTGGATAAATTACCTTAGTTTAATTGAAAGATTAATGTAAACTACAACTACAGTAGATCAATTATGATTGTGTTCAACATAAAAACTAAAGATACAAATGTTAAAAAGTACCTTAAACTTTCTTTGTAGTTTCGCTTCTGCCTCTAACCTAATGCCGCCTCAATGGAAGCTCAGTCGACATCATCTACTATGATGTATTATAAAATATCGGTCTAAGTAATAAAGATTTGAAATTTCTATCCTCCTATTTTTTATAAACTTACTATTAATTTGATGACACCTCGACTCAATGGACCTCTACATCACTTACAAGCTGAGTGCTCTTTCGAAGACTATCAAATCCAAGTTTTTGATAACGAGTGTTCCTTATACTTATAATGCCATCGTCAGATGGCTACTCTTTAATCGATTTCATGCTGTGATATCAATATATTATATGTCGTTAAAGATCCCCACCAATAGAGAAGCTGAAGAACTTAGAACTAACCGATGAGAGTCAATGCAATATTACTCGACATTCATGTCATTTCCCAAGAAGATGGACCCTAGGTATGATAGTTAAACCATCGTGAGGATTTGTTCTAGTGATCCTTGTACCCTGAAGTGGGATAACCTTTAGTCAAAGTACCCTCTCGATCTAGCTCATCTAGATCAAACCATCAAGATAAGGGTTGCCTTGCCTGAGGAATAAAAGAGCACACTAATCAACTATCTATGCCTCAACTATGAAATCTTCACATAGTCCCTGAGCAATATGCTTGAAATTGATCGAATCATGGCTTTACGTCATATCAATATTATATCAAATCATCATTCAATTCAATAAAAGCCATGGAAATTTGCTCATGATCAACAATTGATTGTTGTAAATATCAATAAAATATTAAATGTATACTTCATTCACAAGGTCTAATTCCTTGATTGTCTCACAAATGTTATTTTTGCAAAGAAAAATAAAGATTGTCCTAAGAATGACTTCGGGTAAGAGAAATAAACTTTTGTATATGAACAAATACTAGTAAGCCATAACACACAACCAAAATTAAATGGAATCACAATCAAATAGAACACCAAGATATATATGAAAAACCCCTCTAATGTGAAGGGTAAAAACTACGGGACAAACTAGAGATAATCCACTATAATAATAATGAATATACAAATCTCAATCTCTTGCCCAAAACCCTAGCAATAATCACAAGAAAAATAATTAGGATACAAGGATCATGTCACTGTGCATAATATCTAAATTCTCCCCAAGTAATCACAGTAAGAATCTACTATAGATCTGATCTAACCTAAGATAAAAATACTACTAGATGATTAAGAACAGTCTCTCTGTGTTGTCCTTGTCTTCTTCCCTTTTTTTTTCTTGTTTTTCTGCCTTGTTCTCCTCCTTTTCTTTAAAAATTACGTGGCTGCAGCCTTCTCCCTCACTGCTACCCTTTTTCTGCCTATTTTCGTAGCCCTCACACACCCATAATATGAATTAGGGTTAGGTTAAGTAAGGAAGTGGGTTGTGGGCTGTTCAAGCCCACTATGGGCTGAACAATGGGTTGTCAGCCCAACAACCTCCCCCTTCAGCTCATAAGGGAGGCTATCCCATGATTCCTCAATGTGAAGCCATACTGACCAACTATCGACATATCTCCTGTCTTTCTTTTGGTATGGTCTTTGTCAATATGTCTGCTCCGTTGTCATCTGTGTGAATTTTTTGAAGCTACAACTACTTCTCTTCAAATACATTTCGAATCCAGTGGTATTTGACATCTATATGCTTTGACTTGGAATGAAACATTTGGTTCTTACATAAATGGTTGGCACTCTAGCTGTCACAATACACCATATAAATTTTCTGTTTTAGCCCCAATTTTTGTAAGAATTATTTTACCTCTATGGTGGAGAGAGCAATACACCTTTGCAATCTAGATTGCCATGACACAGCTCCCTATACAAACGTAAGTACATAATCTGAAGTGGACTTCCTTGTATCTATATCTATTGTCATATCTGCATTTGTGTAACCTATCAACACAGGTGGTCCACCTCCAAAGCTTAAACAAACCTTAGAGCTCTCTCTGAGATATCTAAAGACCCACTTCACTACTGCCCAATGCTCTTTGCCTAGATTTGCAAGAAATCTGCTAGTAACACCCACTGCATATGAAATATCTGGTCTCGTACATACCATTGCATACATTAAACTTTCGACTGCTAAAGTATAAGGAACCTTTTGTATTTTCTCCTTTTCCTCATCACTTGACGGACTCTGTTTTAAGCATAACTTAAAGTGACCTATAAGAGGAGAACCAACTGGCTTTGCATTTCTCATATGGAACCTTTCCAATACCTTCTTGATGTATTTCTCCTGTGCAACCAAATCTTGGTTTTTCTATCATGAGAAATCTACATGCCCAGTATTTGCTTTGTTGGCCCTATGTACTTCATTGCAAAAGACTCACTCAGTTCCTTCTTCAACCTGTCAATTATAGATATATCTTTCCCAAGAATAAGCATGTCATCAACATAAAGTAAGAGAATAATAAAATTCTCACCAAACCATTTTATGTACACATAATGATCTGAAGTCGTTCTTTTGTATCCATTTTCTGTCATAAATGAATCAAACTTTCTGTACCACTGTCTTGAAGCTTGCTTTAGCCCATACAAGCTCTTCTTCAACTTGCAGACAAAGTTTTCTTTACCTTTAACTTTGAAGCCTTTTGGTTGCTTCATATAAATTTTCTCCTCCAAATCACCATGAAGGAAAGCTATCTTCACATTTAATTACTCAACCTCCAAGTCCTGGCTAGCAACAATACTAAGAGCAACATGAATAAAAGACATTTTAACAACAAGAGAAAAATCTCTTTAAAGTCAATACTTTTCTTTTGACCAAAGCTTTTCACAACCAATCTAGCTTTGTACTTTGGTTGAAAATAATATTCTATCGGGAAATCTTGGGGGCGACATCACATGCGCAGCGGAAGAACATGAAAAATAAAATTCCCAATTTCCCAAAAAGATGTTTATCGTTGTACGAAGATTGGTGCGAAAAAATCCGCGAAACAAACTGCGTATAGAATAGATTATGTTACATAGGGAAATCGTATATCCCTATTTCCTACAGGTCTCTAGGAGAGGGTGAAGGAGGTCAAGCGTCCTCCTCTCTAGCGGTGATCTAGATAGTAGAGTTGTGACGACGCTCTTCAAAACTCTAGCTAGCCCTGCTCTGAGGTGGAGAGGGGGAGGAGAATAGGAGAGGCAAATAAAGGCTCTAACCTATAAGACTCTGAATCCCTCCTATTTATAGAGGCCCCTTGTTAAACCCTAATGGATCCTCCTCTAGTGGGTATTGGATCTGCATCCAATTACCCAAGCCTTTTAGATTAGTGGATCTCTATCTAATAATCTCTCATGGGCTCTTATTGGATCTTATCCATGGGATCCAATAATTTAGAAGCTTATTGGATATCCAATAAGATAGGGGCTCCGGCGGATATCTTATATTCGAACCTCTATCCATCGCAATGCCTACCATATGTGTGTGACCCTCTAGGCCCAATATCGAGTTGGCCATGAGTCATAGCTGTCAGAACTCCTTTTGGCTCAGTGAATTATTATCTCTGTAATAATTCACTTAACTCATCGACTACGGACGTACTAGGCCACTACGTCATAGTCCCCAAACGATACAAGGGAATCCAATCTATTGAACTTGTTTGTCCTCAATTACCATGTACCTATAGTCTCTCATCCATCTAATATCCCATACACCGTATATCGGGTATGGTGCTGTCAGACCCATACGGTTTCTACTCGAGTCTCGCTTTAATCGGATTTTCCTGGAGAACTCTTTCTCTCTCAACCCGAATGACCCTGGCCAGGGATTTGTCTGAGCAAGAACACATGAGATATTTCTCTCATGACGTAGAGAGTGGATGATCCTTTATCGACACTCAATAGCCCTCGTAAGATCGATTGCCACTCCCAATGACCAACTGTACTAGATCTGGGACATCCAAACGTACAAGTCTGGTATCAAAGAGTGGAGCACTTATACAGGACATCATTGGTGTCTCAAGTCTAAAGATTAGATACACCACTAGGACTACGAAATTACTGTCTGATAATAAGGCATCATCAACCATCCAGTATTCCGTAAGCGGATCAATCAGTGAACTCATTCTCCGATAGCACCTGTACTATATCCCTAGTGTCCCCACACGGGCAACTATGAGACCAGCTACATCCATTATATAGACGGGTATATAGCAAACCAATCTGTCCGATTATCACGATATCTCTCTCGAGTAACCTATGACCGGGATTATTTAGGATCTGTGTTTAAAGGTGAATCGATCTCATTATCGTGATCTCATCACGATCCGATTCCCATTGCATGGATCTAAGGGCATCACAATATATATATATATATATATATATATATATATATATATATATATGTAATAGATAATATAAAGTGATAAATGTCAAAATATAATAAACAAAAAGATTTCGTGTCAAGTCACACGTGCCATCACTCACGTGATTGGCTTGTTGGGCACCTATGACTAGCATATTCTTGAGTCTTCAACTTGAAAACCCACTTGTTCTTCAAGGCTTTCTAGCACCAAATCAAAAGTGTGGTTCTTCTAAAGAGCATCCATCTCTTCCTACATAGCAACTAACCACTTCTTTTTCTATACACTTTCAATTATTTTCCGGTAACTCTTTAGTTCACCTGCATCAGTAAGCATCACATACTCATCTATAGAGTATCTTTTGGAAGGTTGATGTTGTCTAGAAGATCTTCTCAATTGAGGTTCTACGGGAACTTGCTCTCGAATTTCTTTTTGCTCAACATGTCCTACAGGTAGATCAACATCAGACTCTACACTATCTTCCTGCATATCTCCCCAATCACCCTGATATATTGAAGAAGTAACTAGGTCACAATCTGCTAATCCTTCTGTAGAAGTCTTGATTTGTGCCTTCTTCTTCAAATCCTCAAAAGTTTGATCCTCAAAGAAGACTACATCTTTGCTTCTAAACATATTCTGCTTTTCTGGATCCCAAAGCCTGTAACCAAATTGATCATGTGAGTAGTCAAGAAAAATATATTCTTTAGTCTTACCATCTAGCTTGGACCTCTCATTATCTAGAATATGTGCAAATGCACGATAACTAAACACTCTTAAATGCTTGTAGGAAACATCTTTCTCTAACCATACATGCTCTGTAACATCACCATCTAGGGTTGTACATGGTGACAAGTTGATCACATTAACTGCAGTCCTCAAAGCCTCATCTCAAAACCTTTTGGGTAGCTTCACCTATGAAAGCATACATTTGATCTTTTCTATTATGGTGTGGTTCATCCTCTTTGCAATAGCATTATGTTGAGATGTACCAGGAACTATCATCTCATGTTAGATGACATGTGACTTACAATAATCATTAAATAATCTTGTGTACTCACCACCATTATCTGATTTTATGCATTTCAATTACCTTTTTTCTCCCTTTCAATCATGCTATGAAACTCTTTGAAGAAATTAATAACTTGATCTTTGGTCTTTAAAGCATATGCCCAAACTTTCTTAGAAAAATTATCTATAAAAGTGACAAAATAAAGTGTACCATTAATACTAGGAACATCAATAGATCCACTAGGAGTTTTTGTCCTCAATGGACCACATACATCTGTATAATCACGGTCTAAGACATGCATTTTTGTAGACATAACAAGACTAGTAAATGAAACTCTGTGTTGTTTACCAGCCAAATAATCAATACAAGGGTTCAAATGTATATCTCTGAGATCTCATAATACTTCTCTCTTGGAAAGAGCTTACAACCCCTTCTCGCTCATGTGTCCTAGTCTACTATACCACAACTCCATATTGAAGTCTTTCTTTGTAACATTCAGTTGCTCACCACAAGCTTTGGCCTGCAACCTGTATAAGGTATGACATTTCTTTCCACTAGCCACAATAAGAGAACCCTTACTGAGCTTCCATTGCCCTTTGTGAAATTTGCTATCATATCCTTCATCATCTAGTCTTTCAACTGAAATCAAATTCAGCCTCAAGTCAATCATATGCCTCACATCCTCAAGCACTAACTTGCAGCCAAGGTTGGTCTTTAAATTAATATCACCCATGCCAATGATGTTTGCTATGTCATAGTTGCCTATCTTGACAACACCAAAATTTTTATATCTGTATATAGCAAAAAACTCCTTCCGTGGTGTAAGATGATAAGAAGCACCCATGTCAATCACCCACTCAAGATCCTGATATATATATAAAAAAATATCATTAGAATGAGACAAAATTAAATAATCACCACCCTACACTATAGTTATGATATTATCTTTTGACTCTGTAGACTCCACTTCTTTTCCCTTTTTCTTGCTCTTCTTAGGTTGCTTACATTGATTCTTGTAATGTCCTTTCTCACCATAGTTATAGCAAACAATATCTTTTTTTGATGTTGACTTATTTCTACCCATGCGTGAACTGCTTCTAGACTTTGACCTTCCTTTGTTCTTTGAGATAAGTGCCTGTGAATCATTATGAGATGTTGCTGAATTCTTTCTTCTCAACTCTTCATTTAACAAATTGCTTGTTACTTGACTCATGGTGACAACACCATCCGACACAAAATTACTAAAAGAAACCACTAGTATCTCCCAACTTTCTAGCAATGAACTGAGAAGTAACAATGCCTGCAACTCATCATCAAGAGATATTTTCATAGAGGATAACTAGTTAGTGATACTCTGCATTTCATTTAAATGCTCAGTAATAGAAGTACCCTCTCTATATTTTAGGTTCATAAGTTTTCTAATAAAAAAAGCTTTGTTACCAGTTGTTTTTCTTTCATAGAGACCTTCCAATTTTTTTCAAAGAGAATATGCAGCACTTTCAGTAGAAACATAGTGAAAGAAACTATCATCAAGCCACTATCGAATAAACCTAACTGTTTTTCGATCTAACCTCTTTCACTCATCATTTGTCATAGTTGTAGGTTTTGCACTATCTCCCTACAAAGGTCCATACAAATCTTTGCAATACAAAATATCTTCTATTCTTGGTTTCTATATCATCCAATTGTTTCCATTCAAACTAATCATGCGAGAAATATTATTAGCCTTCATGTTTAAATACAAAATTAAATTACCAAAACCCTGCTCTAATACGAATTGATGGGATATAAAGAGAAATAAACTTTTGTATATGAACAAATACTAGTAGGCCATAATACATAATGGAATTAAATGAAATCACAATAAAATAGAACACCAATATATACGTGGAAAACCCCTCCAATGTGAAGGGTAAAAACCATGGGGCAAACTAGAGATAATTCACTATAATAATAATGAATATACAAATCTCAATCTCTTGCCCAAAACCCTAGCAACAATCACAAGAAAATTACTGAGATACAAGGATCATGTCATTGTGCATAATATCTAAATTCTTCCTAAGTAATCACAGTAAGAATCTACTATAGATCTGATCTAACTTGAGATGAAAACACTACTAGATAATTGAAAACAGTCTCTCTACGTTGTCCTTGTCTTCTTCCATTTCTTTTTCTTATTTTTCTGTCTTGTTCTTCTTATTTTCTTTGAAAATTATGTGACTGCAGCCTTCTCTCTCGCTGCTGCCCTTTTTCTGTCTATTTTCGCAGCCCCACACACCCCTAATATGAATTAGGGTTAGATTAAATGAGGATGTGGGCTGTGGGCTGTTTAAGCCTATTATGGGCTGAACCATGGGCTGTGCCCAAACAGATACTATTTTCAAACATAACCTAATATCTATAGATGTATTCTTTGAGCTACAAGAAAATCAAGATAGAAATTTAAGAATATAAACATCACCATCTTATAGCTTTACTTCTACTAATTCATGCCCTATGGATTGAGGAATGCTAGAGCAATAGATACAATAAAATGTTTAAAGATCAAATTGTTGAAACATGAAAGCCTATTTGGACAATATATTAGTGAAAGGTTGAACAACTAACACCCACCTATTTGAGTTCAAGAAACTTTTAACACTACTAAAAAATGTTATATGTGCCCAAACCTTTTAACATGAGCATTTGATGTCGGCTTTAGAAATGATCAACCTAGGGGTGATCAGAGCTATTTATCTAAAAAGATAATACCCATCTATCTAAATTCAAAGGAACCTTTAACCCCATCAAAACTTCAGATGTACCCAAATCCTTTAAACCTTTAAAGTTTTTGGGTTTTACGAACCATCAATCCATAGATGGTGAAAGTCATTTTGGAGATGAAATTAAGGATCAAAATTGAACTGGATGTTAAGGATTTTGAGTGGATTGACTAGTGCCAGTTTGCCTTTGACTAGCTAAAGGAGTGCCTTGGCTCACCATCACAACTCTCCAGCCTGAGATTTGATGAAGGTTTATTTCTATATCTTTTAGTAACGAGGCCAGGGTTAAGATCCATATTGATTCAGAAGATAATAATATAAAAATAAAAATAAATATGTGAGTTATGTTCTAAGGATTGAGCAATGGTATTTAAACTTTAAGAAGTTAGTCTTTGCTCTGGTCTTAGTTCCCAAGAAACTATCCTTATTTTTAGGCACATTTAGTGATAAACCAATCTCTCCACCAAGTTCTCTCAAAACCATATTCATCTGGTTGATTCCTTAAATGTTCAATGGAGTTAGAAGAATTCAACATCCCATATCATCCCTAAAGCACCATAAAAGTTTTAATTTGGATTTTGAGCTATTGATAATGATGTCAAATATGAAGCCTTATTTATTGGGCTTCGCTAGTGGTTTATAGTGATTTAAAATTGATGGTTAATCAAATCAATAGTAGTTATAAAGTCGAGATCCTACCATGGTGATGTATCTACTCGAGACCAAGTAGCTAACGTTTGATTTGCCTAAATCCCAAATAATCCAAGTACCTCAATAAGAAAAATATAAAGTAGATGCACTCTCTAAATTGGTTTCGAGAGCTTATTTGACCTCCAAAAGCCAAGTAATAGAGAAGAAATTAGAATCCCAATGGGTAGATTTGGGAAAAGTGGTCACTCTAACATTTACTTACATGAACAATATAATCATCTATTTGAAGATTAGTTTATTCTCCATAAACCCTTTGAGAGCTTGAAAGTTCTAGAGGATATAGCCTTCGCATTACCCAGTCAATGATCAAGTATTCTAAAGATCCTATATTCAATCATGCTTGCAGTGTCTTTGCCTAGATGAATCATAGCTTATTCGTGGTTCATGAGGGAACATCTAAAGAACACATCAATAGTTAATCCATTGCTTACAAAAAAAAACCTATAACATGGGTTTTATTGGCTCACTCTTAAGAGAAATATTGTTATATAGATTCGAAAGTGTGATTGATGTTAATGTAATGCTTGAATCTAAAGACTACGAGCTATAAAACTAACTTCATAGTTGACTATTTCATATATGGACCAAAGTGGAGCCCCTAACTACTCTAATTGAAAAATAAGTTGAATAGTCTGCATCTTTGAACATAATCTCCAGATTCATGGTTTTAAAGGTCTCTCAGTATTACTCTTCAGTTCAACTTCATCGTACACCCACAAACAAGTATATAGATTGAGATTGTTAATCAAGTCATTTTAGAAGGACTAAAGAAGAAAGTGACTAGAGCAAAATTAACCAAGGTTAATGAACTCCTAAAGATCCTACAAACTATGGCTCAATCCTTGAATAAGAAAAAAAAACAAAACATGGAAGGCGGAGCTCTCCTTATTAAGCAATTGGTGTGGTCTTGAACTTGGGACCCAACACTGGTTTGGCATTGTCAACCATGATGATGGTTTCAGGATTGGGTTTCATGCTCAGAACCACACCTACAAGAGCCGACACCCTCCTTGGTTGCATCAAAATGACTATTGCTTTCCAATGTGACAAGGTGTCTCTAGGGCATTGGTCGCTTAAATCAGTATGGATTACACAGATCCATAGGAGCTGCAAGTCCGAAGTGATCTCTTAAATCAGTATGGAAGTGATCTCTTAAGTTATAGTCAAAAGAGAAATAGCTATGATTGATGAGAACTTGGTTGTACTCGATGCCCCCCTTTGGCTTCATATTATGGCCAAAGAAATTCCTGTGTGTGGAATTGGTGGCTTAATTCTTCATTGTGGTAAGTGAGGTCGATGTTCTCGAAATGGGTTTGAATGGCTTATTTAGCCACTCTCTTCTTCTCCTCATGCTCCTCAAATTGAGGTCGGTCGATAGTCATTGAGTTGCAGCTTCAACTCCTTACGCTCCATAAATATCATTGTGTGATCTGCTCTACTTCCTCTAGTTGAGCTATCACTAATTTTTTTTTGAAGATCCTCCTGTTCTTGGATGAGGACGACGGTTGATGAATCATAAGCTTGTTGATCAAGCATCATGATCATTAGATAGTTAGCCTACATAAGGAATGAATATGTGGTCAAAACACAAAACACATCCAATCAACACGATTTTGTTAAAGGTGTTGGATCTTAACATCACCAAATTTTTGTGTGCCTAATTGTGTGTTATGTCCTGGTTGTATACTAGTCTTCTAGTAAACATTTTAACCTTCTGAAAATGAGTTTGGGAAAGAGCTTTGAAAGACAAAGTTGGAAGGTTTGAAGGTTCTAAAGATTCTGATAAGAATAAGAAGGGAACACAAGGCTTAAAAACCCCCCCTTCTTTGAATGACCATTAGACCCTTCATTTGTTAGATGGTTCGACTGAGAGCAATGTGTAAACTCTAATTAACCAGAGATTGGATTCTAGGGCCATAATCTCCTTATATCACTAATGGTTCAACTAAACATCGACATGGGAACTTCTTAATCCAACATAAAGCAATGATTTCAAATTATTAAAAACCAAATCAAATCAGATTAGTGACATGACTAATGCAGACAAATCTAGTCATAAAGCATCCCTAGTCTTGTATGACGTGACCAAGTTAGGTAATGAAGTATTTATTATATCTTGAGGTGATTGAATCCAACCATAAAGCATTAGTTATCTCTTGATGCAACTAAGTGTAACCATTAAAAGCATTTGTTGTCTCTTGATGAGATTGATTCTGATCAAATCTAACCAAGTCACATCCAATATTTAATATGGCTTAGTCTGGTGAATTAATGTTTATTATCTCCTGATAGAATCAAATCTAACTATGAAGCTTTTGTTATCTCTTGAGGTGGTCAAATTTAACTATAAAGTATTTGTTACTTATCAAATACAACCTTTAAGCATCTGTTATCTCTTGATGCAGTTGGATCTGACCATAAAACATTTATTATCTTTTTATACAGTCAAATTTGATCATGAAGTATTTGTTATCTCTAAATATAATCAGATCAAACCGTGAAGCATCTTTTATCTCCTAATGTGATTAAATTAGGCTAGAGAGAGTTTTTTATCTCTTGGCATAACCAACAATGACCATAAATAGAAAAAATCTCTTGACATGGTCAAATTCAACTATAAAGCATTTGTTATTTCCTAACATGATCAAATACAACCTTTATGCATATATTATCTCTTGATACAGTTAGATCTGACCATAAAGTATTTATTATCTTTTTATGCAATCAAATTTGATTATGAAATATTTATTATCTTTAAACATGATCAGATCAAACCGTGAAGCATATGTTATCTCCTAATATGATTAAATTAGGTCACAAAGAGTCTTTTATTATCTCCTAATATGATTAAATTAGGTCACAAAGAGTCTTTTATTATCTCCTAATATGATTAAATTAGGTCACAAAGAGTCTTTTATCTTTTCGCGTAACCGATCATGAATATCAAAAACTAAATATCTTAAGATTAGACTTGCCTAGATTACGTAATCATCAAAACATTGTATGCCTCAACATGATTAAATACAACACCTCGATATTAGCACCTGACACCTTCTCAATTTGACATGTCAATCGAAACTCTCACCAAATTAGTATCACATGTGACTGTACTAACCATAACACCTGATGGTTTAGTTAATTCTTCATGTTTGAGTAATGTTGAATGATCTCACGCAATTGTCATACAAATTAAATGCACATTTACTACTATGTTACTGGAAACTAATATAAATGGTCTTGTGTATGTTGCTTAACCCTTTTAATGATTTAAGCATAAGAGGATTTTTGTCGAGCATGTTCAGGAACAATTTAGTTGAAAAATCAACCTGATTTGAAACAAGTTCAAATGTTAGATCCAAGTTGACTCCAAATTTTTAACATATCAGACAATCAAGGTCTATTGTAACAAATATGACATGTGATATAAAAAAGATTGATGAGAAAAAGAAAAAATAGATGTGTCCATATATGATTAAAGTATGTATCGAATATGATTTTCTCTTTCTTAGTTGATATTATTATATGATGTGCAACATATATCTTTAAGATATGACATGTGATGTGTAAGTGTAGTAGGAGTAAATGCAAAGATGAGTTATTTGTGAAAAGAAGAGTGATTGGTCAAGACAACCGAACTTGTTTAGCAAGCGAAAGTTATCAAGCCCTACATCTCTCTCACTTATTTAAGAACTTGTTTATCTTTCTTTGTTACTTACACTTGCGTCTTTAATTAATTAAATATAAAAAATATTTGAATCGCTCGAGGCATCTTAAGACATCTCATTTGCACATAACATCTATGTTCACGATTGAAAAACATCCAAAGTGCCCGAAGCACTTGATATACCATAAATGTGTTATTAAAAAAATATTTGAAGCACTTGATGCACTGGAAATCCTCTAGAAATCCTCTTATTTGTGCATTGCATATGCCTAAGACAAAAAAAAATATGAAATACCTAATAGATCCCAAAACATTCATTTTGTGTGTGATGCACCTACCCATAATAAAAAAGGTACCTAAAACACTCGATGCACCCCAAAACATTTTGTTTGTGTGCAATGCATTTGCCTACGATGAAAAGATATTTAAAGAACCCAAATGTCTGTCACTTATGCACAGATGCATCTTCCGGGGACAACAAATCATCCAAATTGCCCAACACACCCCAAAGCATCATATGTTTAATAAATCCCAAAGTGTCCCCTTTGAATATGAAACACCTAGGATGAAGGACTTGAAGTATCTAATATACTCCAAAATATCCCTTTTGTATGTGATGTATTCACCTAACACAAAAAAGTATTAAACGTATTTGATGCATTCTAAATCATCCTCTTGTATATGAAATGTTTATATAAGATGAAGTATTTGAACTATTGATACATCCCAAAGAATTTTCTGTGCATAGTACATCCACCTAGGATAAGAAATTAATCAAAACATAACTCACCCATTTTTGAATGAAGATGACAATGGTCAAGGTCCCAAAACAGGCATTATACTCGAAGATGGACAAGCCTGAGGCATAACGAGGGGTAAATGATATCACTATTATTTTTTATAATAAAGGCTCAATATATTGAATATTGTTGTTATCTTGGTGTCGTTGACTAGAGAGTCAACACAGCTTGGTTCTATCTCGAAAACACAAACCCATCTAAAAGTCCAAGCGGATCACATGGGTGCGATTCAAGCATGAGGCTAGGGTGATAAGTGGACTCTTGAGGCTTTGCTAGCTCATGATGTTAGTCATAGGTGTCTTGTAAGTCAATCATGTGAGTGATGGCATGTGTGACATGCTACGCAGTCTTTTTGCTTATTATTATTATTGATATTTTCTCACCTTATGTTGTATATTACATATATTGTGATGTCTAAGGATCTGTGTATTGAGAATCGAATCATGATAAGATCACGATAATGACACCAATTCGCTTTTAAACATATACCATAAATGATCCCAATCGTAGGTTACTCAAGAGGGTCATCAAGATAACCAAACAAACTAGTGTGCTGTATATCTATCCATATGATGGAGGCGGCTAGTCTTATAGCCACTCGTGCAAGGATACCCGGGATACAGTGCACAAGTGCTCATTGAAGAATGATTTTACTGATTGATTCGCTCATGGAATACTAGATGGTTAATGATATCTCATTGTTAGACAATAATTTTGTTATCCTAGTTGTGTATCTAGTCCTTAAACTTGAGATACCAAGCATGCCCTATATGAGTACTCAACTCTTTGATACTAGAATTATAGGTCTAGAGGTTCTAGATCTAGCATAGCCGGTCATCGGGAGTGATAGCTAATCTTACAAGGGAAATTGAGTGTTAATAGAGGATCACATGCTCTCGATATCATAAGTGTTGGGAAACTTGGGGTGACACCATATATACAACAGAAGGAAAAAAAAAATCTCAAATTTTTATAGAAAATAGTTTTTTTATCGTCATGTGAAGATTAATGCATAAAAACCTACAAAATTGAAAATTATGTGTATAAGAAAGATGTATTACGTAGGGAGATTATATATCTCTAAAAACCTATAGATCTATAGGAAAGGATGAAGGAGGTCAACTGTCCTCCTCTCTAGTGATGATTCATATGGCAAGGGCTGCGAAGACGCTCCTCAAATCATTGTTCAAATCTCCTTGCTATGTGTACCATGCAATAAAGAAGGGGCCAACCCTTCTTGTTGTCCACACACCCCAAATAGGGGCTACTGGTTGAGAAGGAGAGAGTTAGAGGAGAATAGAAGGTGGTAGCCAAATGGGGTCTAGCCTATGGCCCTTTGGTTCTTTTTTATTTATAGAGGTCCCCTGTCAACTTAACCATAATAGATCTTGCCCTATTGGGTATTGGATCTTCATCCAACTACTCAAGCCATTTAGATTAATGGATCTCTATCCAATAATCTCTTATTAGCTCTTATTGGATCTCATCCATAGGATCTAATAATTCAGGGGCTTACTAGATATTTAATAAGATAGGGGCTACGATAGATATCTCATATCCGAACCTCTAATTGTCACAACACTTACTATATGTGTGACTCTCTAGGCCCAATATCGAGTTGACCATGAGTCATACTTGTCAAAACTCCTTTAAGCTCAATGAATTATTATCTTCATATTAATTCACTCGACTTATTGACTATGGACATACTAGGCCATTATGCCGCAATCCCTATATGATACAGGAGAATCCAATCTATTGGACCTGTCTATCCTTAGTTACCATGTATCTATAGTCTCTCATCCATTTGATATCTCAAAGACCGTATAATAGGCATGGTGTTGTTAAGCCTATACAGAATCTACTCGAGTCTCGCTCTAATCGGATTCTCATGGAGAATTATTTCTCTCTAAATCCGAATAACCTTGGCTACGGATTTGCTTGAGTAAGAATATATAGGATATTTCTTTCATGACACTAAGAGAGGATGATCCTCTATCGATACACAATAACCCTCGTAAAGTTGGCTACCACTCCCGATGACCAGTTGTGCTAGATCTGGAACTTCTAGACCAATAAGTCTAGTATCAAAGAGTGGAGTACTTATATAGGACATCCTTAGTGTCTCAAGTTTAAAGACCAGATATACCACTGGAATGATAAAATCGCTGTTTGATAATGAGGTATCATCAACCATCCATTAATGAACTCATTCTCCAATGAGCATCTACATTGTATCCCTAGTGTCCCCACATGAGCAACTATAAGACCAACTACTTCTATCATATAGATGGGTATATGGCATATCAATCTATTCGATTATCTCGATGTTTCTCTCGAGTAACTTATGACCAGGATTATTTATAATTTATGTTTAAAGATAAATCGATCTCATTATCATGATCTCATCATAATCCGATTTTCATAAGTGATGAACTTCATTCAAACTTCCTCCTTTGCTACCTCTACCGCAGCAATATACTTCACCTTTGTAGTCAAGTCAGTAGTAGTATCTTACTTGATTTTCAAATCTTTAACTTTGCTAGTGCCTTCATGTGTGATTTCAAGAGTATGCCAAATGTCAAAAGCCGTTTCGCATGTAGAAACCCAATTAAACTCAGTTTTGTCTAAGGTGCAAAATAGAGCATTCATTGCCCTAGCATTTAAAGAAAATGTCTTCTTCTTTAAATTATTCCAATGGTTCATTGGAAGAGAAGACCTTTGAAAACCGCTTTCAATAATATTCCATAAATTTAAATCTAAAGAAAGAAAGAAAACTCTCATTCGAGTTTCCAATATGTGTAGTCCATCCCATTGAACATGGGAGGACGAATAAGAGAGTGACCATTTTGAAAGTCGAAAAGAGCCATTTCTCTTAGGTGTTAAACCAAATGAGAAACATGAGGCTTTGAAACCAATTGTTAGGAACAAGTCGGCACTAAGAGGGGGGGGGTGAATTAGTGCAGCGATAAAAATTATGTCGATTCAGAACTTCATTGTGATTAAATCCGTTTTCGACGAAAAACCGTTTCATAAGGGTATTAACTTTGAAAGCGTACGAAAGAGCGCAGTGGATGTAAAGCAAGTAAAGTGGTTTACAGTTAAAGTAAATTGCTCAAGAGAAACACAAACTAGATTTTTATAGTGGTTCAATCGTCATGACCTACATCCACTCCATCGATTCCTCTTCCGTCGAGGCCACCGACATCCACTATCGGTTTTCCTTAAATAGGCGAAGACCAACCACCTTTTACACCTTGATTCTTCTTTTACTAGGTTTAGGAGATAACCCTTACACCCCAACTTACTCCTTTCTCAAACTATTCTAACACTTAGAAGAGGGAGAGGAGTTCACACAAAATTATAGTAGTGTTTTCTCATTTTTAAATACTCTATGCTTGTGTCTATTAACTAGGGATGAGAGGGGTATTTATAGGCCTCAAGTTGATTCAAACTTAGAACCTAAAAATATCCCATCCTGGGTTTCCTAGGTATGGGCAGTACCACCGCTTGTGCTGGGCGGTACCACCGCTAGTGTTAGTCTGACACTAACACTGCACCGGGCAGTACTACCGCCCAGTCTAGCGATACTACCACCTGACACCCTGCCATTGGGCGGTACCATCGCTTGACAGTCTCTCGGAGACTGGGTCTAGGCGGTACCACTACCTGACACAGTCTCGGAGACTGTTCCACGATGGTGCCACCTCTTGGGTCACTGTTTGGGCCTTCCATTAGGTCCAACACAGTCCTTATATAAGCCCAACTGGCCCCTAATTGGGTTGGTCCAATTCCAATCTCAATTATGTGCTAACTACAAATTCTAAGGCATACACTAAGCTAAATAAGTCCAATAAGTCAAGGTTTCTTCCAGTGAGCTTCTGGTGATCTTTCGACGAATTTCCGACGATCTCTCAGCAATGTTCCAGTGGACTCCCAGCAAGCTCCTGGACTTCATGATGATCTTCTTAGCAAGTTCTGACGAGCTTCTTTGGTAAGCTCTTAGACTTCTCGGTCAATTCCGGTAGAACTTCCGACGAACTCTTGAACTCTCAATAAAATTGTGTTCTTAACTCTAAGACTTCATTTTGCTTCATGCCTTGCTATCGTGCTTAATCCTGCACATGTAAAACACACTTCGATCTAGACAATCTATTACTAAGCATGAATCATGTTGTTTGGTATGTTATTGGTCTATTGACGCTTCGTCCGATTCTTCATCGCATTATCCTTTCTTGCGACCTATTGCCCAATCAGCCAGTTGACCTCTGTAACTTTGATTTTCTTAGCACAATATCCACTCTTCTTGGCCCGATGCCCGAATCCATGGCCCGAAGCCTTCTATCGATACATCGACCGATCCTTCGACGTGACGTCCAATCTTTCGACAATTTTCTCCTAGCCCAACATGGTTCTTCCTGCTTTAATTATCTTATCTTGATTAAAGCATCTTGCATCACTCAAAATACAGATCAAATCATAAATACTTATCAATTGGTTTCATCATCAAAATCCGAGATTCAATAGCTTTTAAAAGTCTTCTCTTCCGATGAACGATTGGAATGAGTTGGAGAAGAAGACTTTTGTTTTAAATGCCAAGGCTATGAATGCCTTGTTTTGTGCTTTAGATAAAAATAAGTTCAATCGAGTATCTATTTATGAAATGACTTTTGATATTTGGTACACACTCAAAATCACTCATGAAGGCACTAGTAGAGTAAAGGAGTCAAAGATAAATCTTTTAATTCATAATTATGATTGACATGTGCACCTATTTTACGGATGTTGTTAATAGTTAAAAAGCTCTTGGCAAATGTTTTTCGAACTTTGATCTTGTTAATAAAATCTTGAGATTCCTTCCAAAGAGTTAGGACCCTAAAATAGCGACCATTTAAGAGGCTAAGGATTTAAATAACTTTCCTCTCGAAGAACTAATCGGGTCACTAATGACCTATGATATGACTTGCAATACTCATGAAGAGCTTGAGAACAACTTTCCAAAGAACAAGAAGGATATGACACTAAGAACTCATGAAGACCACTTGAAAGAAAATTCAAGTGATGAGGACTATGATGATGACTTGACACTCTTGACAAGAAAGTTCAAAAAATTCATAAAAAGAAATAAATTGAAAATGACACCAAAAATAAAATTGAACCCAAGAAAGAACAAGTTATATACTATGAATGCAAGAAGCTGGGATATTTCAAAAGCGAATGTCCCGAAGCAAAGAAGAAGTAACCAAAAAAGAAGAAGACTCTTAAAGCAACTTGGGATGACTAAAGTACATCCGAAGAAGAGAAGTCAACCAACATAGAGCAAGTTGCTCACTACACATTAATGGCTATCGGAGATGAGGTAAGCAGTTCATTAAATGCAAATTTATCATTTGATGAATTACTAAGTGCTTTTCTTGATTTATTTAATGAATATAAATTAGTTAGTAAAAAATATAAATTGTTAAAAAAGTAGCATACTTCTCTCGTTAGTAATTTTGATAGATTAAAAATTGTGCATGATGATAGTTTAGCTCTTTGCACAAAATAAGATGAATTAGAAACACTTAATAGTGGATGCTCAAGGCACATGACCAAAGATCCATCTCAATTCTCTAAGCTCACTAGCCTAGACAAAAGGTATGCCACATTCGAAGACAACAACAAAGGTAAAATCATTGGCAAAGGAACCATATGTAACAAATCCAACTTTTTGATTGAAGATGCATTGTTGGTTGATGGCTTAAAGCATAATCTTTTGAGCATTAGTCAATTGTGTCATAAAGATACATCATTATATTTGAATCCAATGCTTGCATTATTGAAAAATCATACAAAAATACATCTATGATTGCCCTAAAACAAAATAATGTATACACTATCGACATTGATAATCTTTGTAATGAAATATATTTTTTGGTTTTGAATAACAATGCTTGGCTTTGGCATAGGAGATTAGGTCATGTTAGCATGAAATTAATCTCTTAAATCTCAGTTAAAGAACTTGTAAGAGGTATTCCTAACATTAAGTTCATTAAACACAATGTGTGTGATGCATGTCAACTAGAAAAACAAATAAAAGGTAGTTTCAAATCAAAGAATCAAATAAGCACCTCTAGACTATTATAATTGATCCATATGGATTTGTTTGGACTAATTGATATATCAAGCCTAGGAGGTAGCAAATATGCCTTTGTAATTGTGGACGATTTTAATAGATACACTTGGACATATTTCTTGGTACACAAAAGTGATTGCTTTAGGTATTTTACAAAGTTTTGTAAACTTGTTCAAAATGAAAAAGGCTTTATGATTTTATCAATTCAGAGTGATCACAATGTTGAATTTTAAAACCATGATTTTCAAAATTTTTGTGAATCTAATGGATACAACCATAATTTCTCTCCTTCGAGAAATCCTCAACAAAATGGAGTAGTAGAAAGAAAAAATAGAAACTTGCAAGAAATGACAAGAACCATATTGAACGAACATAGTCTACCCAAATATTTTTGGACCAAAGCCGTTAATACGGCATACTATGTCATGAATAGGGTTCTAGTAGGACCATTACTTTGCAAAACTTCTTATGAATTGTGGAACAAAAAAAAACCCAACATTTCGTCTTTTATAGTTTTCGGTTGTAAATGCTTTATCTTGAATGAAAAAGATGCCTTTGGAAAGTTTGATGTAAAATCTGATGAAGACATTTTTCTTGGTTATTCTTCTATTTCTAAAGCCTTATGTATCTTTAACAAGAGAACTTTGGTTATAGAAGAGTCTATTCATGTTGTCTTTAATGAAGTTTCTGAACTTAAGAAAAATGATTTTGATGATGATCTTAATTTTGATGCCTTGAATTTGAATGAAATCCTTTCTCCAACTAGCAACTTAGATATATTTTCTTTCGAAATATCCTTACCCAAGGAATGGAAGTATGTAGATGCTCATCGTAAGGAGCTAATCATAGGAGATACATCAAAAGGGGTTCAAACTCATTCTTCTCTTAAAAATTTAGTTATTGGTACTAAATGAGTCTATAGAAACAAACAAGATGAATTTGGTATCATGGTTAGAAACAAGGCTAGATTAGTAGCCAAAGGTTTCAACCAAGAAGAATGTCTCGATTATGAAGAAGCCTTCACTCCTATGGCAAGATTAGAAGCCATAAGGATGCTTCTTGCCTATGCTAATTGTAATAACTTTAAGCTATTTCAAATGGATTTTAAAAGTGCTTTTCTTAATGGCTTTATTTCCAAAGAAGCTTATATTAAACAACCTCCCGGATTTGATAATTATAATTTTCTAAATCATGCGTTTAAATTGATTAAAGCTCTCTATGAATTAAAACAAGCCCTAAGGGCTTGATATAAGAGATTTAGCTCCTTTCTTATCCAAAATAATTTCTCTAAAGGCAAGGTCGATACTACATTGTTTATTAAAAATTTTAAAAATAATTTTCTTGTTGTTCCAATTTATGTTAATGATATTATTTTTGATTCTACAAATAAATCCTTATGCAAATCGTTTGCCAAGTGTATGAGCCTAAAGTTTGAAATGAGCTTAATAGGTGAACTAACTTTCTTTTTAGGCTTACAAATTGAACAACTTAGTGATGATATTTTTCTTAGTCAAACAAAATATGTATTAGATTTACTAAAACGATTTAATATGGATAGTTCAAAGGCTATCAATACTCCTATGAGCACGTCCACTAAGTTAGACATTGACAAAAGTGGAGAAAGCTTTGATCAAAAAGCTTATAAGGGTATGACAGGTAGTTTACTACATCTCACCGCAACTAGACCGGACATCATGTTTAGCGTAGGACTTTATGTTATGTTTCAATCTAATCCTAAGCTATCTCACTTTAAAGTAGTTAAAAGAATCCTTAGATGCCTTAAAGGAACCACTAATATAGGATTATGGTGTTCAAAATCTGAAAACTTTGAATTAATTGCTTATACTATTGAGGATTTTGGTGGATGTAGAATAGATAGAAAAAGCACATCCAGAATATGTCAATTCTTAGGTCATGCACTTGTCTCTTGATCTTCCAAGAAACAAAACTCAGTTGTACTATCTATGATCGAAGCCAAATACATAGCGGCTAGAATATGTTGTGCACAAGTTGTATGGATGAAAAATACATTGGAAGATTATAGAATTTATCTTAAGAATATTCCCATAAAATATGATAACACAAGTGCAATAAGTTTAACAAAAAATCCTATTCAACACTTTAAAACTAAACATATTGACATTAGGCATCATTTCATAAAAGATCATATTAATAACCGTGATATATCTTTAGAGTTTATTGATACTAAACATCAATTGGCCAATATCTTTACAAAACCTTTAAATGAAGAACAATTTGATTTTATTAGAAAGGAGTTAGGGATGTTAAATTGTCCGAATGCATGAATTGGTTGTATTTCTTTTTCGGACTATCTTCCTCTTAATATATGAATGGAGCTTTCATGAATTCATTTCATTTCTATCTTCCTCTTAACTTGGTATCAAATTTACTTCATACCCTTGCTCCATCACTTAATGATGTTTGATATACTTAGTCCCTTCACTCATGGAATTAATTGGTAAATGCATCTCTCATATATTTCACTCTTGTAAATTTTTAATGAGAAACAAATTTGATTTATAAAGTTTTATTCATGGATTTCTTTTTTATCATTGATATGATGCTCCTTTCCCATGAATTCTTCCTTAAAGAAGAATTTTTACGAATTTTAGTATATAATGATCACTTGCAAGAATAGAGATTTGATTTCGTATGGATAATTTGATCCTCTTCATGAATCCCTTCTCTTTGTTAAAATTGAAGCATGATTTAATGAAACTCATTTATTGTTTTAAATTTGACTTGGTTCAAGTCCTTTTATGAATTTGGAGCTTCATGGATTCTTTTCTTACCTTTCTTGCTCTTCTTATTCTTATGACAAAGGAAGAAAGAAACTTGCATATCTAAAGAAGAACCAAAAAGCCGTTGAGAAAAAATGTTAGCTTATCCAAAAAGAAGCTATCATGTAATGTTTTTGCTTATCTTCATTTATTTCTTGGATACATTAGTATGAAACTTGAACTTTTACCACACTTGCATTGTTGAAATGTTCTCTATTTTTATTGATGACAAAAGGAGAGAAATATGACAAATTGATGACAAATTGGCATTTGAGACAAATGTATCTTGTAGAAAATACACTTGAATGCATCTTGAAGAAAATACTTGAATGCTTTGCGAATGCTAGAAATATAATTGGAATCATCAAATACATTGTAAATGCTTGAAACATATCAAAATGTATTACATATGAATATTTGAAATGTATATCCTAGATACCTCAAAATGTATTACATATGCATCATATGTATCGTAGATACTTGAAATGTTTCATGAATGCTTGATAAATGTCTATCATTATGATAAAGTATCACGAGCTTAACTTGCTATTTAAAATTGATACCATGCCTCAAAATGATGAATTGTCATCTTTTATCAAGAATTGTCGTCTTGCTAAATTTCATATTTGAAATTTGTATCATATTTGAAAATGATGATTGTCTATTATCATTGGACTTGAAAATTAATGTCATGCCTTGACATTATTTTTATTGATGAATATGTGGTATCATATTTTGAATTAGTAAATCATGATAAGTATCATGATGTGCATGTTGATAAGTTTAAATGAATATAACTCATCAGTTTGATGCTCAAATTCAAAGGCCTTGAATTCAAGAGTGTCTTTTCTCAAGTATGATATATAGATAGGAGGAGTTAAGGTTAACTCCGTCATCAATTGATTGTCATCATCAAAAAGGGGGAGATTGTTGAATCTCAAATTTTGATGATAAAATTAATTGGTAAATTATTTGATTTTATTTATATGTTGAGAAAAGTCTGTAGGATTAGTTACGATAGCAGCAAGACATAAAACAAATATTGTGCTGGAGTCAAGATCGAGATTTTATTGGGAGAGCTCGTCGGAAGTCCAGACGTTCGTTGGAAGTTCTACAGGAATTAACCGAGAAGTTTAGGAGCTTGCCAAAGAAGCTCATCGGAACTCGCTAAGAGGATCATCATGAAGTTCAGGAACTTGCCGGAAGTCCGCCGAAACATTATCGAGAGATCGTTAGAAGTTCGTCGGAAGATCGCTGGAAGAACAATTGACATACCAGACCAAGAATGCTTTGTAAATGTTTTAATTATCATAGTTAGACCTTAAGTTGAGTTAGGATTCGGTGGTAATCCCACTAACTCAGTTAGGGGCCAATTAGGTCCTTAACAGGACTAAATTGGGCTGATTGAATAAGCTCATTCAGCACCTGAATTCACGGCCAACGGTGGCATCGCTAGGGCTGATAGTGGCATCGCTTGGACTTAATCTCCTAGGTGCTTTGAGTGGTGGTACCGCCCAGACTAGGAGGTGGTATTGTTGGCAGTTAATGTTGCTAAGCAGTGGTACTACCAAAGATCAATCTCCAAGCTCCAAAGATCAATCTCCAAAGCTCTGTCAGGCAATGGTACCACCCAGATTGAGCGATGGTACCGCTCAGTGACAGTTTGCAGGTGGCAGTATTGCCCAATAATGGCGGTGGTACTATCAGTACCTTGGAAATCTGGGATGAGATACTCTAATTTTGAAGCCATTAGAGCCTATAAATACCTCACCATTTTCTGCATGAAAGAGCAACAAAAATACAATCAAAAGTGTGGAAAAATCGTAAGTGTTGGAGTGTTAAAAATGTTATAAAAATGAGAAGAGTCCTCCTCCTCTCTCTCTTAACTTTGTAATCATCCAAGAAAGAAGAGTGAGGCTTGTAAGGATTATCTCCTAAACCTGTGAAAAGGAGAAAGCATTGTAAAGAGGTGGTTGGTCTTCGTCTATTAAAGGAAGACCATTAGTGGATGCCGATGATCTCGATAGAGGAGGAATCAGATGTGGATGCAGGTCACACCGACCGAACCACTATAAATTATGGTTTGTATTTTTATTATTACTATTTACTTTATAATAGCTTCACTTCCTCCTTACTTGGCTTTCACTACCCTTACAAATAAACATGCTTTTAAGTTATCTTCTGAGATCATTTTTAATATATAAAGACTTTTAAAATGACGTTTTAATCCCCTGTATTAATTTACCCCCCCCCCTCTCTTAGTGCTGACTCGATCCTAATAGTTTGGGCTGGATTCAAGGCCCAACCAAGTTGCTGGACCTTGTTTAGCGATGGCACCACTAGACTGGGGTAGTGGCACTGCTTGGGACTCAGTCTCCTAAGTGGTTTGGGCAGTGGTACCATCGACAGTTATTAACTGCTAGGCAGTGGTACTATTAGAGCTCAATCTCTGAGAGCTCTGTCAGGCAGTGGTACTGCCAAACTAGGTAGCGGCATCGCCTAGTGTCAAAAAGTCAAGTGATGGTACTGCCCAATAATGGCGGTGGTACCACCAGTACCCGAAAATCCGGGGATATGACACTTTTTGGCTCCAATTCTAAAGCCATTAGGGCTTATAAATACCCCACTATTTTTTACATGAAAGGGCATGAAAATATAAACAAAATATTGAATTCTTAGGGTGTGAAAGTGTTGTAAAGGTGCAATGAGTCCTCCTCCTCCCTTTCTAGTGTTGTGATTATTCAAGAGAGGTATGAGGCTTGCAAGGGTTATCTCCTAAGCCCGTGAAAAAGAGAAAGTGTTGTATAGAGGTGATTGGTCTTCGCCTATTGAAGGAACACCATTAATGGACACTGGTGACCTTGACGAAGGAGGAATCAGGAAGTGGATGTAGGTCATAATAACTAAACCACTATAAATTCCAGTGTGCTCATTTCCATTCTGCTTTTCATTACTGCTATTACTTTCTAAATTAATTGTTAGTTCATTTATTCTAAAGTCAAGCACTTTCCGAGATTAATTTTCAATGAATGAAAAATTTATAAAACCGACGATTTTTTCTATTGCACTAATTCACTCTAACAACTGGTATTAGAGCAAGGTCACTCTCAGTTTAGTTTGAAACCCAAGAGAGATGATATTTGTTGATAACTAAGAGGGTAACTCAATTATATATCCTCCCATGTTCAATGGGATGGATTACACCTATTGAAAGACTAGAATGAGAATTTTTCTAATTTCTATAGATTTTAAGTTATGGAACATTGTGGAAAATGGCTTTCAAAAGTTTTCTCTTCCAATAAATAATTGGATTGAGTTGGAGAAGAAGACTTTTGTTTTAAATGTCAAGGTTATGAATGTCTCGTTTTGCACTTTAGATAAAAATGAGTTCAATCGAATGTCTATTTGTGAAACAACTTTTGATATTTGGCACAAATTCGAAATCACTCATGAAGGCACTAGTAAAGTAAAGGTGTTGAAGATAAATCTTTTAGTTCATACTTATGAATTATTTCGGATGAAGCCAAGCGAAACTATTGTTGACATATACATCTGTTTTATGGATGTCGTTAATAGTTTAAAAGCTCTTGGCAAATGTTTTTTGAACTTTGAACTTGTTAATAATATCTTGAGATCCCTTCCAAAGAATTGGGACCCTAAAGTAACGATCATTCAAGAGGTCAAGGATTTGAATAACTTCTCTATTAAAGAACTTATCAAGTCACTAATGACCTATGAGATGACTTGCAATGCTCATGAAGAGCTTAAGAATAACATTCTAAAGAACAGGAAGGATATGACACTAAGAACTCATAAAGACCACTTGAAAGAAAGTTAAGTGATAAAGACTATGATGATGACTTGGCACTCTTGATAAGAAGGTTCAAAAAATTCATAAAAGGAATAAATTTAAAAATGATATTAAAAATAAAATTGGACCTTAGAAAGAAATATGTTACGAATGCAAGAAGCCAGGACATTTCAAAAGCGAATGTCCCCAAGTAAAGAAGAAGCAACCAAAGAAGAAGAAGGTACTCAAAGCAACATAGGATGATTCAAGCAATTCCGAAGGTGAAGAACAAACCAATAAGGAGATAGTTAACTATGCACTAATGGCTATCGGAGATAAGGTAAGTAGTTTGTTATATACAAATTTATTTTTCGATGAGCTTTTAAGTGCTTTTCATGAATTGTTTAATGAATGTAGAACTTTGAGTAAAAAGAATAATTCTTTGAAAAAGGAGCATACCCTTTTAAATATTAATTTTGAAAAATTTAAACATGATAATCCTTCTTTGTCTCCATGCTCTAAGTGTGAACACCTAGAGACACTTGAGAAGGAAAACTTGCTTCTCAAAGAAACTTTAAAAAAATTTAAAGTTGGTAGCAAGTTCTTGAACATGATCCTTGCCAATAAGGGTCGCGTTCATAGAAGAGGTGAAATCGGATTTGTGAGTAGCTCTCACCAAAATCCAACCACCTTTGTTAAAGGCCCTCCTGTGCATGTATCATCTCACACTAAATGCAACTTTTATTGCAAACCCAAACATGTTACTTATAAATGTCCATTTAAGAGATATAATTCATATAAATTGATTTGGATTCCTAAAGGAACCTCAAATGATTCAATGCAACATGATAAATTGAGTAGATTGATTTATGAGACACCCAAGGTCAAGTGGTTATCTAAAAATCACTCCTTGTTGAAAATCTACCATCACCAGCTAAGAGCAAAAATAATAGTGGATGCTCAGGACTTATAACCGAGATCCAAAATACCCCATGAAGCTCTCTAGCCAAAACAATAAAGGAAATATCATTAGAATTAGAACTATTGGTTATAAAATGATTGAGGATACTTTATATTCAAGAAAATCATGTTTGATGACTTGATGATAAAATGATTATTTGAAATCTTATATGATAAATGTTTGATTTTGATTTCTAAATATTTGAAACTTGAGTTCCTCACTTATAATTTTCGGATTTCTCGACATTTGAAAATTGAGTTTTCTTTTTCGAAATCATTTACTATTATATCTTCTCATTCCAAAAAGGGGGAAATCTAATTCATGGAACATTGGTATGCTTGATCTCTTATGAATTAATCATCTCTATAAGAGTTCTTCCTCCTATTTACAAAAGTCGAACTTAATTTTGACTTGATGCGATATTTATGCAAATAAATGTTGGCTCATAATGATTGTAATCTTGCTTATAAGAAAAGAAGGCAAGAGTATTTGCTTGGTGCATACCAAAAGAAAAATGCTAGCCAAACCAACATCAAAATAGTGCACCGACGGTGGCATCGGTGGATTGGCGGTAGCACCGCCAGTAAGCACTAGTTGTAGGCAGTGGCACGCCCACAACTCTATCCTATAAAAAGGCTTTTAGGGTCAGCGGTAGAACTGACCCTAAGCCCTCCTACACCTCTTCCCCACACCTTTAAACCCTTCTCTACCCCTCATTCTCCTTGCTCTTCCTCTAGAAACCCAAGAAAACCCTTCTCTTCTTCAAATCTAAGGATCAATCTCAAATTTTCAAGAGATCACTACAAGGGTAATTCTCAAATCTTTTCTCTCAATTCATTAATAGATCTTGCTTCTTATATGTAGTTCTCTCATTGATTATGTGTGTAGCCTCATGGTATCTAGAAGATTCTTAAGGGACAAAGGAAAGAGGAGAATAGATGAAACCTATGATTCCACACTCTTTGATTCCCCTCAATATGCCCTTAAATTCCCTACATTTGAGTCTAGAAGTATTCATAAGGGAAAATATGTTGATCTAATAGAATTGGGTAATTTAGAATCAATTCAATGGTTTGCCAACTTAAATGTCCTTCTAATCCTCCAAATAAGTGAACCCATTTATCCTAGACTTGTTTGGTTGTTTTACAACAACTTGCAAGTAGATAAAAATGATAGCGTGTCCATTTATCTCTTAGAATATCACATACCCATCATGGATAGTGTAATTTGTAATCTTATAAGAATTCCTGAGAAAAGAAGAGGTTGTTACTTTAGAGGCCTATAGGATAAAGAATCAGTTGGGGTTACGTATTCTGAGGTATTAAGAACTATCTTTGGTAACCCAAATCTTTCTATCGTTCCAAAAAGTTGTGAACATTCGCTACCCCTTAGCACAAAATTGCTACATCACATAGTGATAAGTATCTTACATCCAAAACAATATCATCATGATGAAGTAATTCAAATGGAATTAGAAATAATGTATTAGATTATGATAGGACATGACAACTATTTTGGATATCTAATAAAACAAAATATGATTGAATTATCAATAAAAAATATGATGCTTCCTTATGGTGGTTTAATCACTAGACTAATGCATGCACATAACATAGTTATGTCATCTGATGAAGAAACCTTAAAACTCGATCAATTCAATGTCATCAATGGAAACCTATTAAGGAGATTAAGATGTGTAGTAAGAAATGAAATTTGAACTAGATTACTTAGAATGACTGAACCTCCCCCACCTGAACCAAAACCAGAAACACCTATATATAGGGAAAGTCATTCTCCTTCTACTAGTCCCCTTGAGGTAGCACCTCCATCAGAGCAAGCATCCTCCTCATCTACCAATCCAATAGTGACTTGATTGGATCGAATTGAATTACGTCAAGAGTAAATTGAACTATGTCAAGATCAAATCTTAATCGAGACGTAGCAATTTCGTCAACAAATGAATACTTTGTTTAGGCATTTTGATTTACTACCACCTAAATAGGTTATGTATTTCTTTTTACTGATATAAGGGAGTAGAGAACTAAAAAGTATCATGATGAGTTGTACTCTTTAATATACTATACCTTTTACATTCTATGACATATCCTTTGACGTCATTATGATGTGTTTCTTGATGATGGTTTAATGCTTGCATCACTCTAAGAATTAGACTTGATAAATCTTTTTAATGCATAAATTCCTTGATACATTCTTTGAATTTCTCAGTTTTCTTTTTAAATCAAGAACATTTTTTCCTTCTCGTGATTTTTACAAAAGCAAAGATTCAACTTTTGGTATTTACAACTTGATGTATTATTTCTCATATGATGATTATTTTCAAAGTTAGGGATGTTAAATTGTCCGAATGCATAAATTTGATGTATATCCTTTCTGGACTTTCTTGATTTTTTTAATAAAGCTTTCACGAAATTATTTCATTTCATAAATAAGGCTTTCATGAAATCCAGAATATCAATCTACTTGGTATCAAATTTATTTCATACAACTTAATGATATTTGATATACTTATTCCCTTCACTCATGGAATTCATTAACAAATGCATCTCTCACGGATTTCACTCTTGTGAATTTTTAATGAGAAACAGATTTGATTCATGAAGTTTTATTCATGGATTTTTTCATATGATGCTCCTTTCCCATGAATTCTTCCTTACTCTTTTCATGAAAGAAGAATTTTTACGAATTTTTGGTACGTGATGATCACTTGCATAAATGGAGATTTGATTTCATATGGATATCTTGATCCTTTTTATGAATCCCTTCTCTTTGTTAAAATTGAAGTATGATTTAATGAAACTGATTTATTATTTTGAATTTGACTTGGTTCAAATTCTTTCATGAAGTTGGTTCTTGATGGATTCTTTCTTTACCCTTTTTTATCTTATTATTATTATTATGATAAAGGAAGAAAGAAACTTGCACATCTCAAGAAGAACAAAAAACTTTTGCTAAAGTAAAAATGTTAGTTTATCCAAATAATTTATCATGCAAACTTTTTGCTTACCTTCCTATATGGCTTGGATAAATTAGTGTGAAACTTGCTTGAATTTTTACCACACTTGCATTACTGAATTGTTCTCCTTTTTATGACAAATTGATGACAAAGGGGGAGAAATATGATAAATTGATGACAAATTGACATTATGAATATTTGAGACAAATGTATAAAATGTATCTTGTCATAAATGCTTGAATGCTTTATGAATGCTTGAAATATAATTAGAATCATCAAATACATTACAAATACTTGAAACATATCAAAATGTATTGCATATGCATCATATGTATTGTACATACTTGAAATGTTTCATGAATACTTGATAAATGTCTATCATTATGATAAGGTATCATAAGCTTAATTTGCTATTTACAATTGATACTATACCTCAAAATGATGAATTGGCATCTTTTATCGGGAATTGTCATCTTGCTAAATTTCATATTTGAAATTCATATCATATTTGAAAATGATGATTTGTTTATCATTATTAGACTTGAAAATGGATGTCATGCCTTAACATCATTTTTGTTGATGAATATATGGTATCATATTTTGAATTGGTAAATCATGATAAGTATCATGATGTGCATATTGATAAGTTTAAATGAATATAACTTATCGGTTTGATGCTTAAATTTAAAGGTCTTGAATTCAAGAGTATTTTTTCTCAAGTATGGCATGTTGATAATGGGAGTTAAGGTTAACTCCGTCATCAATTGATTATCATCATAAAAGGGAGGGAGATTGTTGAATCTCAGGTTTTAATGATGAATTCAATTGGTAAATTATTTGATCAAATCTATATGTTGATAAAAGTGTGTAGGATTAACTACGATGGCAATCAAGGTATAAAGCAAAACGAAGTGCCGGAGTCAAGATCAAGATTTCATTGGGAGTTCGAGAGTTCGTTGAAAGTCCTAACGTTCATCAGAAGTTTTGTCGAAATTTACCGAGAAGTCCAAGAGCTTACCAAAGAAGCTCGTCGGAACTCACCAAGAAGATCATCATGAAGTTCAGGAGCTTGTTGGGAGTCCGCTAGAACATTGCCGAGAGATCGTCGGAAATTGCTAGAAGATCGCCGGAAGCTCGCTGGAAGAAACCTAGACTAACTAGACTTGATTTACTTAGTTTATGTCTTAAGAATCGTAGTTAGCACTTAATTAGGGTTAGATTTAGGAGGTAATCCTAGTAACTCTATTAGGGGCCAACTGAGCCCGTAATTAGATTGGTTTGGGCCAGATTCAAGGCCCAACTAGGTTGCTGGATCTTGTCTGGTAGTGGCATTACTAGACTGGGGTGGTGGCACTACCTCGAACTCAGTTTCCCAAGTGGTCTGGGCGATGGCACTACCAGACTAGGGCAGTGGCACCACTTGGGACTCGGTTTCTTAGGTGGTTTGGGTGATGGTACTGCTAGTAATTATTAACTATTAGGTGGTGGTATCGCTTGTCAAGCGGTGGTACTGCCTATCAAGCAGTGGTACCGCCCAATAATGGCGGTGGTACCTCCAGTATCCCAAAATCTAGGGATGTGACACTTTTTGGCTCTAATTCTGAAGCCATTGGAGCCTATAAATACCCCACCATTTTCTACATGAAAGGGCACGAAAGTGTAAACAAAATATTGAAGTCTTAGGGTGTGAAAGTGATATAAAAATGCAAAGAGTCCTCCTCCTTTTCTAGTGTTGTGATCATTCAAGAGAGGTGTGAGGCTTGTAAGGGTTATCTTCTAACCCCGTGAAAAGGAGAAAGTGCTGTAAAGAGATGGTTGGTCTTCATCTATTGAAGGAAGACCATTAGTGGATGCCGATGACCTCAACAGAGGAGGAATCGGAAGTAGATGTAGGTCACAATGACCAAACCACTATAAATTCCGGTGTGCTTATTTCCATTCTGCTTTTCATTACTGTCATTACTTCCTAAGTTAATTGTTAGTTCATTTACTCTAAAGTCAAGCACTTTCCGAGATTAATTTTTAATGAACAAAAAATTTATAGAACCGATGATTTTTTTCGCTGCATTAATTCACCCCCCCCCCTAGTGTCATTCTTGATCCTAACATTATCTATAACCGAAGCTTAGTATATAGCATCAAGTGCATGTTATGCTCAAGTTATATGGATGAAAAATACATTAGAAGATTATGAAATTCACTTAGAAAAGCTTACTTATAAAATTTGATAACACTAGTGCAATATGTTTAACAAAAAATCTCATTCAACACTCGAGAACTAAACATATTGACATTAGGCATCATTTTATTAGAGATCATGTTAATATAGAATTTATTGATACAAAACATTGATTAGCTAATATTTTTATAAATTTTTTAAATGAGGAACAATTTGATTTTATTTGAAGAGAATTAGGCATGTTAAATCTTTAAAATGAATAAATTCCTCTAAATATTTTTTGGATTTCTTGGTTTTTCATAACTTGAGTTTTCTTTCTAAGTCGAGATCATTTTCTTCATTCCTTCTTCTTGCAATTCACTAAAGAAGAGCTTTGATTCATGGATTTTTGACAAACTTAATCGAATCTTTCTTCCTTCAATTTACAAGAATAGGGATTTAATTCATGAATTTTTAGTATGCACATTTTGATCTTCTATAATGAATCATTTCTCTTTGTGATAGTAGAAGCTTGATTCAATGAAACTTATTTTTCATGGATTTGATTTGGTTCAAATCTGTTAGGACTCTAGCTAGGAGAGTCCTAATTGAGTTTCATTAAAAGGGCATTCATATAAAACCTACATAGCCAACCCCTATTAAAGAGATGAAGAGGCCAGCTAAGGATAGGATTAGTTTGGATGTTTCTCTTTAGAGAAGCATTAGGAGTTGGTTAAAAGTAGGAGTCTTGAATAGGAGTCCTATTAGAGTCTTGAGTAGGAGTCCTAATTGAGTATGAGTCTTATTAGGAGTTGGGGTTTAGAAACCTTATAAATAGTTATGTATTCATCCTCTTTAAATAAGCAATAGATGAATCTTTCTTAGTAGCCTTGAACATCAACTTGGAGGAAGGAACCCCTATAGAGTTCCAAGGAGGCCGATCCCCTAAAGAGATCAACCCTAAGCTTAGAATCCATAAGAGTTCTAATACTTGGTATCAGAGCAACATTCTTGGTGTCTCGCTGCCCTTCTACAGCCATCCATCAGCCCTCTACAGTCGCCCAAAGCAATTCCCATAATTGCTTAAAAGATCATCGTCGAATTCTGCCGTCATCTCCACCACCATGGTTCATCCTTTGATCTCTCCATAAATTACAACAGGTTCTAGTTTCCTATCTTACTGCTACTGCAATTTAGTTATCCTTATTCAAAAATCTAAAAAAATTTTTTCTATATTACTGCATAAACTTTTTATCGTAAATTTTTCATCTCTACGACGAAAGATGCACTACAGAATTCTAACTGCATAGCATAGTTTGTTTCATCTTGCTACTACATTTTTTCTTGTCCAAATCTCTACAAAATTTTTATGACAGCTTTGACACTTCCTAATAGCAGATTTTTCTTTAGTTTCATCAAAAAATTCTTAATATAAACCACTGGCCTTTTACGTCCAAACTGCTATACTTTAGATATAAAAACCCATTGTACTACCTTTCCGTGATCCTCAATTTTTCTAAACCTTCCACCACCCCATGCTATTAACCCATCAATAGAAAAAAGATAGGGACATCTCTGATTTATAGGCATTTACTATAGCTTCTCAAGATCTAATTGATGCCAAATTTGAAGCATTGGAATCTTGAATTAAATCGCAGCTTGAATCGCGCTTGGAGGATAAATTACGCGCTTTGTTTACTGAATTCAGAATTGGACAACCGTTGAGTCCAACCAAATTTTAGTAAGGTGAGAATTCAAAGAGATGTTAGAGCACTCAAACATGCTTTAGCCATACATGAGGGTGGACTTCCCGCGATGGGAAGAAGGAGACCAGGTGGGGTGGATTTCGCACGCCAAATGTTACTTTCACTACTACCGAACGTCAGATGATGCTAGGGTGGAAATTATTATCATCCACCTTGAAGGAGATGCTATTCAATGGTACAATTGGTTGGAATATAATTATGGGGCTCCAATGTGGAATCAATTTAAGAACACACTGTTGAATCGTTTCGGACCTACGGAGTATGAAAATATCGATGGCCAACTCACAAAGATTCAACAAACCTCTACGATTCAAGAGTACCAAACCAAGTTTGAGAATCTATCCTACCTTACTCATGATTGGACTGACTATCAATTGTTAGGAATATTCATCGAAGGACTCAAGCCAAAAATAAAAAGGGAGGTTAAGGCGCGACAGCCCCGTACCGTGATAGCTGCGATTTCTTTCGCCCAAATATAAGAAGAACGGCTCAACTAAGATGCTTGAAGGATGAGAATCCCTCCTAGGCTTGTGGTATATAAACCTCCTTCTACTCCTAGCCATTTTTCACTATCAAAAAAATTGACAAGAGAAGAACTACATGACCGATCAATAAGGGGTTTTTGTTGGCATTGCGACGAGCCATGGAACTACGATCATCGTTGCAAAGGGGGCTACCTCCTACTGATTGAACCTCTAGAAGACATGGAAGAGGAGGTCCAGGAGCATGAGGAAGAATTCGTGAATGAAGAACAATAGCTGATCGATATTATGATGCATGCCCTTGCTGGTTATGCGAACCCATAAAGAATGAAAGTGGGAGGACTTCTAAAGCAACAACCTATCACCATTCTTATTGACACCATGTCACGGACAAACTTCTAAACAGGATGTTTGATGTAATGCTTATGTATGTTCGTGTCTTATGGTATGTTCATACTTTTGCAAGCATGTAGAGGGACGACCGAAGGCTTAATAGTCTCATTTTAGTTGGGTTTGGTGGCCATTTTAGGCTTGTAAATAAGGGTTGTGTTATATGGACACTTATGAGAGATTTTCGATCTATAGTGGACCATTTTGCCCCTTTGTTGTGTAACCGTTCTGAGCTTGTAAAGTCTACTTATAATTTGCATTGTTTATGAAGTGTTTAAGGAGATGATTGCTTGTGGATCCCGAGTAAGACGCTCTCTCTAACCCATTTTCTCTTTTGTAGGTCCTAAGGGACCATGGAAGGTTTCGGGGAGGCTAACCTTTGCGGACAGACATGCAAGGGTGCCGCATGACTTAGGCAAAATCAGATAAGTCTATGACAGATGGTATCAGAGTGGGACAAGCACTCATAGAAACACTTGGTATGCAAACGTGGGGGAATTAGTGGGGCTGTGTTTAGGGCAGCCATCACGCGCGACCGTTTTGGGAAAAACGGGCATGGAGATGTAGGGAAAAGGAGTCACTCAAAGGAGCGGGCATCTAAGATTGGCATTCAAAGGAATAGCCAACCCCTTCGCGCAAGAGGCACCATGAGGACAAGCAAGCTAGGAAGAATGCGTAGCGCACAAAAGTTCGGATGGCTGAGTTTGAGCTACGGTTCAACATTGGCAACCAAACTTAATGGTGCTCAAGGCAAGCAAGGCACTTGATAAAGGATGAGACTATGTAAGTTGGAATGAGTTGTTTAGCGATCAAAAGAGTTGTGCAAAGCTCACAGAGGTGAGGAGAATTGTTAACTCAAAAAATTCGGTACTTATGCAAAGGCTTATATGCGAACGATGGAGTGTTTGTGGCCATCACAAGGCGACCAAAACTCGGTACCATGGAGCTTTGAAACTTTCTCTTCAGCATATGAAGGATATGTCCATAGGAGGCTGAAATGTGCAGCGAGTTCAGCATGTTGCTAGGCCTTGAGAGGTGTAGTGGGGGCTGTATTGACGTGGAGTCGCAATCTAGTAAGTGAGATTACGAGAGGTAGAACAATGCATATTTTATTCTGCAAGGTAGAGTAGTCCAAGGGATAGTGGTTTTCGAAACTTTCAAAGAGAAGGAAGCAAAGAGAGAAGTTGCTCCAATGGGATAGATATCCATGAGGGATAAGTCCCAGCTCTATAGAGGAAGAACCATGTGTAACGGACCGGACATGTTGAGGAGGAGTACATCAAAAACAACTTCACAAAGCTCAATGGACTGAGCGAGCAATGTGGAGTCATCGCATGATCTTGCTTGAGATAATGTATTGGGGAATGCATTACGAGATCAAGTGGGAGAGCAATCCAAGGCAACACAAATGAAGGCACACTTGGAGTCGATATGGAGATCATACTCAACAAAGAGCTAACCTGTGGAATGGTGGGCACAAGGGCCACTATCAACTCAATGCAAAAACGAGGAGCAATGCAACTTGGGTGTAACTTGGCAAAGTATCCAAGCCACATAAAGGGAGTCGACATAAGAAGATGGAACATGGAGCAGAGGCATAGAGCTTTCCTTAGGCAGAGGTCAAGGACATGAACTCTTGTAAAGGCAAGAGCCGGATCATGTCATTCCATGGGTCCTTCATGCTGATGAAGCAGACTCATCTTGTATGGTGCCAAAGATGAAGGGAGCTTCTGGGCACATGCACCTTATCTGGAAGAAGCATTTGATGGTGGAACTGAGGCGACTCAATTTGTAGAGGCGAAGTTGGGTTTAGAAAGCCTTGGCACGGGGCAAGAGGGCACAGAGGCGGGTACTCTTGAAGAATATGCCACAATGCTGCCATTCAAGTTGCCATGAAGGGAGTAGTGCGTAGCGGAGATTGTGCTGGTAGGGGTAGAGGCCTAGGATCCAGACAATAGTGCACCAATTTTAGCAAAGTCGATGGACTTTGGGAGCTACTAGGCGACGGAATGTCCTAGAGCGGTGCTTCGTCTAGGTGTGACCCGAGAGCGAGTGGACGAAGGTCAACTACCAAAGGAGCGAACACAATCGAAGGTGAAAGAGGCCCTGTGATGTGTTGGTAGAGACCACACATGGAGGGATCACAATTCGAGTTCATCCCACAAGGATCAGAATGTAATGGAGATGTCATCGGGAGGCGACATGATGCAGTGGATCGTGGTGGAATAGTTCATGGCAATGCGACACACACAAATCAAGTCTCGTGAGGGACTTCATCATACGGAGGTATGATCAGGAGCTACTAGAAGCTCCACTTTGGTGAACAACACGATGGTAAGAAGGGCTATGGATTCAAGGAGTGAAGGCCATGGTACCACAGAGGCGGGTCTTCTGTGCGTGCATCAAATTTTACATCAGATCATCAGCATATGGGGCTATGTTGCACCAAGGGAAAAGTTCAAATGCAAGTACTAGTGAGTCTCATGAGAGAGACTTGATCATGCAGAGGTATGATCGAAGCAGCTGGAGAGTTGGACAAAGTCGAGTAAGCGAACGTTGCTACCAAGGAAGCTAAGGAGAATAGAATCGGTGCAAACCCTATAATGTGATGGCATAAGCCATGCTTGGGAGTTGTAGTCTATCTTTCCATCGACCAAAGGGAGCTACTTGGAGAACACAAAGGTGTTGAAGCAGGGGGTTGAAAATGGCGAGGAAGCGATGATGATTCCAGAGGGACTTAGCTACCTAAAATCAAGCATCATTTAGAATGGAGGTGGACTCAAAGGAGTGTCATAGAGACATATCTACTGATCGGGAAGAAAAGGGATGCAAATGCGAGGCGACGAATAGTAGGGCCATGGGCATGGCAGCGCCATGGTACCGTAGAGATGAGACTTCCGTGAAAGTCATTAATCCCTTGCTCTCATGGAGGGAGAGCACTTGGTCATGAAAGGGGCCGAGGAGGTGGAGCATGCGAGGCAAACATCAAGTACTGAGACATGGCTAAAGGGCAGAGGTCGAGGAACTTCGTAAGACCGGTGTCAACGAGCTTCTCATCAAGATAGCCGAAAATAAAGGACTTTGGGTCATGCAAGAGTGCACAACCAAGGAATAAAGCAGGTAGTATGCGGTGGTGTACCTTTGCTACTCAGTGGAGTAGGCGGTAGGGTTGATGGAGAAGATGGTATAATCCCAGAGGCGACCAAAACTATCAGAGACTTACTCCAAGTTGGGGTGAAAATTTCCTGCATTCCAAAAGTTTGATAGTATTGAGAAGTTAAATCATAGTAGCTAACTCAATGCAAGGAGTGCAAATACTTCGAGTGCTTCAGAAGTGTGAGTAAAGAGCAGGCGAAGGCCAATAACCAACTCGATACATGGAGTGCAACCCTTGAGGAGGCGAGCGAAGTCAAGTAACTATTGCCTTCTCAACTCTTAAGAGAATAGGCAAAATCGAGTACCCCAATTCTCTTATCTATCTAGTAGAGGAGTTCTGCACAAGTTCAAAGACCCTTCGAAGATATTAGAAGACAATAGTTGTCAAATCCTCACCAATGGTGATCAGTGCAACTGAGAGTAGATTATCCGCTTCATTTCCCAACAGAATGTCAATCGAAAGCGAAAGTGATGTGAATCTACTTGGAACTACTTGGAAGTGACAACTAAGTGAAAGAAGAGTCAATGAGCAAATTTTGTGGAGGAAGGACCCAAAACTTCAGAAGTTTGTGAGGCGATACTCGTTAAAGTTCTAACAAGCATCCACCCAGTTCAAGCAACATGAGGAATTTGAGAGACTAACGCATAATAAGGATGGTCTTTTTCTTTATCCAAAGGATCCGCAGGAACCAATGAGGATCAACACAACTCAGCCAACCCCACACTAGAGTCAGAGTCATGGGTGCGTTGAAGCAGCATGGCAGATCAAAGGTTCGACTACTCAAAAACAATAGTGGAGAGTAGTGGGGAGCCAAGAGGCGCATTGCAGTTGGAACAGAATATTGAAGACTCAACAAAGGCGAGGAATTGTAGTGTCGGCAAAGGCTTCGATGAGGACGTCGAAGAATAAGTGGGGAAGAATGTCACGAACAAACTTTTAAACAAGATGTTTGATGTAATGCTTATGTATGTCCGTGTCTTGTGGTATGTTCATGCTTTGCACAGCATGTAGAGGGATGGCCGAAGGCTTCATAGTCCCATTTTAGTTAGGTTTGGTGGCTATTTTAGGCTTATAAATAAAGGTTATGTCGTGTGGACACTTATGAGAGATTTTTAATTTATAGTGGACCATTTTGCCCCTTTGTTGTGTAATTGTTTTGAGCTTATAAAGTCTACTTGTAATTTGCATTGTTTATGAAGTATTTATGGAGATGATTGCTTGTGGATCCCCAGTGAGGTATTTTCTTTAACCTGTTTTCTCTTTTGTAGGTCCTAAGGGACCATGGGAGGTTTTGAGAAGGATGACCTTTGTGGACGAACATGCAAGGGTACCGCACGACTTAGGCAAAACCAACTAAGTCCGTGACAACCAGGAGCACTAATAAATTTATGAACAGGAAGGTTGCCATCTGGATGGCCTTTCCTATTGATAATTATAGCAGGTTTAATGTTAAGGTCACCGATGGATGAATTTTGAAGTGTGATCATAGGTGCCCACGGGTGAAATTATTTTTGCAGGACAAAGAGATAATTGCAGATTTCTTCCTCTTCCCTCTTGATGATTATGTGACTGTGCTCGACATTGAATGACTGATGACATTAGGTGATGTTTCCTAGAACTTTATGAAACTAATTATGAAATTTATAGTAAGGGGAAATTGGTGATACTGTACGGGAAACGTGGGGGCGACGTAATAACGATTTGTATACAACGAATGGAGAAGGTTTTGCACAAAGCATGCAGTGGCTTTTTCATACAACTTGAGCAGAAAACTAAGGGAGAGCCAATATAATTTGAAGATCCAAACCTACTTCCTTTGCTTACTAAATTTTTAGATATATTTGACGAACCGTGCAACCTACCGTGTACTTGTCGGCATGATCATTATATACCAATTCTTCCGAGCAAACCTCCAGCAAATACTCAGCCATATCAGTATCCACATCTCTAGAAGGATGAAATAAAAATTGTTGTAAAGGAGATGCTTGAAACAGGAGTTATTTAGCCAAGTTGCAACCCCTACTCTTCATTAGTGCTCTTTGTACGAAAGAAGGACGGAACATGATGAATGTGCATTAATTACCGAGCTCTCAACGGCATAACCATTAAGGAAAAATACCCTATTCCAGTAGTAGATGAATTGCTTGATGAATTAAAGGGAGTACAAGTCTTCACAAAGCTAGACATTCGATCTGGGTATCATCAAATATAAGTGTGCGAAGAAGATATATCGAAAACTGCCTTTCAAACACACAACGACCAATACGAACTTTAGGTAATGCCTTTTGGTCTCATCAATGCTCCCTCCACCTTCTAGAGCCTTATGAATGATATTTTTCGAAATTATCTTCATAAGTTTGTGCTGGTTTTCTTTGACAATATCCTTATTTACATCCATTTTCTTGAAAGTCATTTTTAGTACTTACGACTTATTTTGACGATTTTGTGAGAATATATTCTTTTTGTCAAAAAATTGAAATACAACTTTCTTTAATAGAAGGTAGAATATCTTGGGTATATCATATCAGAGGAAGGTGTGGTGGTAGACCCCTCCAAAATTGAAACAATGCAGAACTAGCCGACCTTGAGGAACATAAAATCGCTACGTGGCTTTCTCGATTTAACAGGCTACTACCACAAGTTTATGAAAAACTATAGAAAGATTAGTGCACCCCTTACTTCCTTGCTAAAAAAAAATACTTTCTAATAGTTAGACAAAGCCACCATCGCATTCGACGAACTTAAAGCTGCAATAACGACAACGCCCGTACTAGCACTACCCGACTTTGGCAAGACTTTTGTTATTGAAGCCAATGCCTCTGGAGTCAGAATTGATGCTATACTAATGCGAGATGGCTGCCCTCTCGCTTATACTAGTATGGCATTATCTCCTTCCCATCTCACAATGACTATTTATGACAAGGAGATGCTCACGATTGTGCATATGATGACCAAATAGAGATCGTACTTGATTGGCGGCGCTTTCAAATCAAGACTTGACCAAAAGCCTAAAATATTTCTTAGAGCAGAAGATATCTTCCCCCAAGCAAAAAAAATGGGTAACAAAACTTCTTGGATATGATTATGAAATAACTTACAAAAAGGGGAAAGAAAATATTGTTGTAGATATGCTTTTGCGACCACCCGAGAAAGTTAAATTTTCAGCTATTTTACTTCCGACCAGCAACTTCCTTGAGGATATTAAGAGGGAATGGCAGAAAGATCCGAAACCAGTAAGATTATAAAAAAAAGGGAGGAAACACCAAGCTCTATGGCTCATTACAGTTAGGACTCAAAAGAATTGCACTATAAGGGACGCATTGTGCTTGTGCCAAATTCTACTTACATAAAGACCATCCTTCAAGAGATGCATTCCATATCTACGGCCGGGCACTCCAGGTTCCTTAGGACTTATAAGAGAATTAAGCAAAATTTTTACTAGGTAAGGATGAAAAATATTATTGCTAAATTTGTGGCATAATGTGATGTATGTTAGCGACATAAAGGCGAGGAAGTGGCAAGTACCAAAAAACTACAACGTTTTCCCGTCCCGGACTCAATATGGATTGATATATCAATGAACTTCACCAAAGGGCTTCCCTCATCACAAGGAAAAAGTACAATTATTGTCATGGTGGATCGCCTTACAAAGTATGCTCACTTTTGTGCTATTTATAATCCCTACACTGCTTCTAGTATTGCTCGAATCTTTATGAAGAATATTATAAAATTGTATGGGATGTTGAGATCTATTGTAAGTGATTGTGATAAGGTCTTCATGGGCAAATTTTGGACAGAGTTATTCTAAATGCAAGGCACTAAATTAAAAATAAGTATATCGTATCACCCGCAAACCAACAGCCAGACTGAAGTGGTGAACAGGTGCTTGGAGACATATCTCAGATGCTTCACCAGTGACCAGCCAAAAGATTGGACAAAGTGGCTTCCCTGAGCTGAGTAGTGGTATAATACAATTTATCATTTATTCACAAAATGTACTCCTTATGAGGCTATATATGGCTGACCTCCCTCTATGATCCCAAAATATGTGTTGGGCACCACTAAAGTAGAACAAGTATACAGGGAACTACAGGATAGAGACAAAATACTAAAATTGCTAAAAGATAATTTCACTGTAGCTCAAGCAAGGATGAAATAGCAATATGATCAACACAAAGGTGAAAGAGAATTTTCAGTAGGAGATTGGGTCTTCCTATGACTCCAGCTATACAAGCAAACATCATTTCATACTAGAGCATCTATGAAGCTTTCACCTTAGTTCTATGGACCCTACCAAATTTTAGAGCACATCGGAGTGATAGTATATAGGTTGGACTTACCCACCAACTCCCGAATCCATCCAGTCTTCCATGTGTTATGTTTAAAGCACATGTTGGGATAAAATGAGATAGCCCAAAGCCATCTACCAAATATGACTACTCAAGAAGTACTCCAGACCTAGCTGAGTGTCATTATTGATCGACGGATCGTGACTTGACAACGATGACCCACTACTGAAGTGCTAATACAATGGGTGAACCTACCAGCAAAAGATGTCACTTGGGAGAAATATGATGACTTTCAAATTAAATTCTCAAAATTTATGGATCATTAGCCTCAAGGACAAGGCTAATTTGTAGAGGGCGGGTCTGTTAGGACTCTAGCTAGAAGAGTCCTAATTAAGCTTCATTAAAAGGGGTATTCATATAAAACCTACCTAGTCGATCCCTATTAAAGAGATGAAGAGGCCAACTAAGGATAGGAGTAGTTTGGAGGTTGCTTCTTAGAGAAGCATTAGGAGTTGGTTAAAAGGAGTCCTATTAGGAGTCTTAAGTAGGAGTCCTATTATGAGTTGGGTTTTAAAAGCCCTATAAATAGTCATGTATTCATCCACTTTTAATAAGCAATAGATGAATCTTTCTTAGCAGCCTTGAGTAGCAACTTGGAGGAAAGAACCCCTATAAAGTTCTAAGGAGGCCGATCCCCTAAAGAGATCAACCCCAAGCTTAGAATCTGCAAGGGTTCTAACAAAATCCTTTCATGGATTTGGTTCTTATAACTTGATTTTTTTTCTTGTGATGAATGAATTCCTTCCTTATTCTTCTTCCTCCTTTTCTTATTTTAATAACAAAAGGAAGAAAGAAACTTGCACATCTCAAGAAGAACCAAAAAGTTCTTGCACATCTAAAGCAAAAATGCTAGCTTACCTATTTCAAGAAGCAAAAGTAGTTATCTTGCAAAGTTTTTGCTTAAACTTCTCATTTCACAAATTTTCTAGCTAGCATAAATTGGTGTGAAACTTACTTGAATAGTTTAAATACTTGCATAAATTGTTGAATGATTCTCATTTTTGTTGATGACGAAAGGGGAGAAATTATGAGTGTTTGGAATCATGCCAAAATAATGTTAATTGTGGTATCATACATGAAGTGATAAATGGTTAAAAAATATTTTAGTATTATAAATGTTATGCCCAAAATGATGTTGCTTTTGGTATCATACATGAAGTGATGAATGCTTTAGTATCATGTAGATTATGCCTAAAGTGATTTGTCATCATGCATTAAGTGATGAAATTATGCATGTTATACTTTGATGACTTGAAACTATGATGATGCATAATGTATGAAATTTTAATATATTGCATTTGATCACTATGATCGAAATTGTTTCACTTGAATTCAAAGGCTATAATTTCTTTTGAATTCAAGTTTGCCTTATCTCAATATAGCATATAGATCAAGGGAGTTAAGGGTAATTCCGTCATCAATTGGTTGTCATCATAAAAAAAGGAGAGATTGCTGAATCTCATATTTTGATGATGAAATCAATTGGTGAATTAATGATCTAATCCATATGTTGAGATAAGTAATGCAGGACTAACTATGATCGTGAGATGGCAAAACGATTAAAGAAGAATCCAATGTTGGGCCGGAGCCAATAATTAGGCATTAGGCTAGATGACTCGAGTAATATCCTAAAGGATCAAACGATATAGTGAAAGCTCATCGGAAGTTCACTGGGAGTTCGCCAAAAGCTCACCGAAAGATCATCGGGAATTCGTCGGAAGTTCACCGAGAGTTCGGTTGAACAATTAACATGCCGGACAACTTAGATTCCTTGTATCATAAATTGTTTTAGCCTTAACTATCATAGTTAAGACTTTCATTTAAGTTAGTTTTGAAAAAAATCCTACTAACTCAATTAAGGGCCAATTGGACTCTAAATAGAGCTAAATTGAGCTGATAGGATAGTCCATTCAGCCACTTGGAGCCATGTCTAGTAGTGGTACCACCTAGATTGGGTGGTGGTATCGCTTGAGGCTCAACCTCCCAAGTGATCTGGGTGATGGTACTATCGATAGTTAATGCTATTAGGCGATAGTACCGCTAGAGCCTGGTCTCCGAGGTTTTGTTAGCGATCATATCACCCTGTGTTAGTCTGTAGGTAGTGGTACTACTCAATAATGGTGGTGGTACCGTCATTACCTCGAAAACTAGGGATAATACACTTTTTAGCTCTATTTTTGAAGCCATTGGGGCCTATAAATACCCCACTCTTTCCTGTATGAAAGAGTATGAAAAGTGTGAACAAAAATATAAGATTTTGGTTGTAAAAGTATTGAAAAAGTGCTAAGTGTTCTCCTCCTTTAGCTTTGTGATCAATCTAAAAGAGGTGTGAGGCTTATAAAAGGTTGACTCCTAAACTTATAAAAAGGAGAAAGAGTTATAAGAGGGTAGTTGGTCTTTGCCCATTGAAGGAATATCGATAGTAGACACTGGTGGCCTCAACAGAGGAGGAATCGGGAGTGGATATTGGTCACGATGATCGAACCATTATAAAATTGGTGTGCACTTTCTTGCTACTCTTCATTACTATTGTTTTCTACATTAATTGCATATCAATCTTATTCTAAGTTAAGCATACTTTCAATATCGTTTTCGATACATTTTTATTAAGTCGAAAGTTTCAAATCGACATCATTTTTACGATAGCACTAATTTACCCCTCTCTCTTAGTGACATTCACGATCATAATAATAAGTACTACTGGTATCCAATACTTATGTATTATCATAAGAGTTTGATAAATGGAGACTAATCATGAATGCACTTGAAGCTTCTCCAAGCTTCTGTTTCACCTTCTCTGCAAGGTACTCTTTGTAGTTCCTCTTCCAATGCCAATCTTTATTGTAGTGGAAGCACCAATCTTTACCGTAGTGCCGATCTCTGCAAGCTTCTCCTAGTCCATAAGAGACTCTTAGATATCTTATATTGTTGACTTCTTCCATGTTCCTCAAACAATTTATGGAGATGTAGGAAAATGGATCTGGCATCCATCTTTTCATATTGCTTTTGTAACTTGGGAGTCATGAAGCCTAATATGTAACACTGAGTAAGAGTAAAGTTATCTATATACTTCATGTAGCGAGTAATTTCATCCTTGCTCGCCCCTTCCTTGGGCATTGGCATCACTATGTCAATGATGTATGCAATTTTCTCCATCGTGAGAATGATTCTTTAGTTGCAGAACTAATTCATATAATTTGACCAGTAAGGTGGTTGATATTATGTTTGCCATATAAGGGATTTGAAAGCAATATTTTCCAAAAGTAAATATGTAGCAGAAATAAATAATATGTAGATTTTATAAAAATAAATAATCAAGATAAGGTCTTCTATCTTAATCTACTCCCATTATTTTCTCATGAAAAGCACAACTCCCTCTAGTATGTAAATCAGATACCCTCGACAGGTCTTTATTAGAGATCGAGATCCAATTAGTGTCTTAGTATAACCTTGAGAGACTCAACCAATCACACTAAGCTTAAAAGGTAGGCAATTCATACTAATTATAACCTTTTATGATTCATATCCTATTCGGCTTCCGAATCATCATGACCTCAAGTGACTTGACCAACCATGATGTTCGGTTAAGTGATCACTATTGTTATAAGATGAGTCTGATTCAATGATATGCCCTCTAGGGACTTGACCAAGCATATCACATTCTCAGTTCATCAATGACATCTTTTTGTCATAGGCAAGATCTCGAATCGTAATATAAGTGAGCCTCGAGAGACTCGACCAACTCAACCTACATCGGGAATTGATTCCTCCCTATAATAATGGAAGGCCACGTGGGTCAATCTAATTGCCTCACATTTACCGACGTAATATTATCGAAAGAAAGGATTTTGATTCGGTCTCCTAATATAACGTGTCACACATATGCATATTTAATATATATCTATATCATATGCAAATATATATACATATCTAGTATGTGTATAGTCAATCACACATCACATGAGTAATCATACTAATTGATCATGGACCACAGCCTAATGTGACCAAGCCAGAGCCAATGAGCTCAATCACTCACATCACGATCTATGTATACATTGGCACATCTCTATGCCCTATGATCATCCATCTCATCCTCATCAGTTCCATTGGTATCTTGACGCATCTCCATGCATCGTGAACGTCCGTCTCGACCTTATGGGCCCCAATATCACATCCACACTCCCACCGTGCTGTTAGGACTCTAGCTAGGAGAGTCCTAATTGAGTTTTATTGAATAGGACATTCATGTAAAATCTACCTAGATGACCCCTATTAAAGATCATGAAGAGGCTGGCTAAGGATAGGATTAGTTTGGAGGTTACTTCTTAGAGGAGCATTAGGAGTTGGTTAGAAGTAGGAGTCTTGAGTAGGAGTCTTATTAGGAGTCTTGAGTATGAGTCTTAATTGAGTAGGAGTCTTATTAGGAGTTGGGGTTTAGAAGCCCTATAAATAGTCATGTATTCATCCTCTTTTAATTAGCAATAGATGAATCTTTCTTAGCAGTCTTAAGTAGCAACTTGGAGGAAGGAACCCCTATAGAGTTCCAAAGAGGCCAATCCCCTAAAGAGATCGACCCAAAGCTTATAATCCATAAGGATTACAACACTTGGTATCAAAGTAGCATTCTTGCCATCTCGCTGCCCTTCCACAGCCATCTATCAGCCCTGCACAGTCACCCAAAGCAATTCCCACAATTTATTAAAAGATCATCGTCGAATTCCACCGTCATCTCCACCACCGCAGATCATCCTTTGATCTCCCCATGAATTGCAATAGGTTCTAGTTTCCTACCTTAATGTGCTGCAATTTAGTTATCCTTATTCAAAAATCCAAAAAGTAAAAAAAAAGTCATTCCTATATTGCTACATAAACTTTACGTCACAAAGTTTTCATCTCTATGACGAAAGATGCACTATAGAATTTCAGTCTCTTAGTACAGTTTGTTTGATCTTTCTACTACATTTTTTCTATCCAAATCTCTACGAAATTTTTACAACAGCTTTGACACTTCCTAATAGTAGATTTCCCTTTGGTTTTGTCAAAAACTTCTTAATATAAACCACTAACCTTTTATGTCCAAACTGCTACACTTTAAACGTAAAAACCCATTGCAGTACCTTTTCGCGATCCTCAATTTTTCTAAACCTTCCACCACCCCATGCCATTAACTCATCAACAGAAAAAAGATAGGGACATCTCTAATCTACAGGCATATGCTATAGCTTCTCAAGATCCAATTAATGCCAAATTTGAAGCATTGGATCTCGGATTGAATCGCGACTTGAATCGCGCTTGGAGGATAAATTGCGTGCTTTGTTTACAGAATTCAGAATTGGACAACCAACGAGTCTTACCAAATTTTGGTGAGAAGAGAGTTTAAAGAGACTTCCAGAGAAGGAGGGACAACCCTTAAACATGCTTCAGCCATGCATGAGGGTGGACTTCCCGCAATGGGAAGGAGTCTTGGCGGGGTGGATTTCATGCGTCGAATGTTACATTCACTACTACCAAACGTCGAATGATACTATGGTGGAAATTACTGCCATCCACCATGAAGGAGATGCTATTCAATGGTATAATTGGCTGGCATACAATCATGGGGCTTCGACGTGGAACTAATTTAAGAACACACAGCTGAATCATTTCGGATCTACGAAGTATGAAAATATCAATGGCCGACTCGTAAAGATTCAACAAACCTCTATGATTTAAGAGTACCAAACTAGGTTTAGGAAACTATCCTACCTTGCTCATGATTGGACTAACCATTAATTGTTAGGAACATTCATCGAAGGACTCAAGCCAGATAAAAGAAGAGGTTATGGCGCGGTAGCCCCATACCGTGACAGCTGTGATTTCTTTTGCCCGAATACAAGAAGAACGGCTCAACCAAGATGCTTGGAGGATGAGAAGCCCTCCTAGGCTCATGGCATATAAACCTCCTTCTACTCCCAGCCATCCTTCGCTGCTAAAAAAATTGACAAGAGAAGAACTACGTGACTTACTAAAGGGTCTTTGTTGGCATTGCGACGAGCCATGGAACCACGATCATCGCTGCAAAAGGGGCTACCTCCTACTGATTGAACCTCTAGAAGACATGGAGGAGGCCCAAGAGCATGAGGAAGAGTTTGCAAATGAAGAACAACAATCGGTTGATATTATGATGCATGCCCTTGCTGGTTACGCAAACTCGCAAACAATGAAAGTGGGAGGACTACTGAAGCAACAACCTATCACCATTCTTATTGACACTAGGAGCACTAATAATTTTATGAACAGCAAGGTTGCTATCTAGATGGCCTTACCTATTGAGAGTTGTAGCAGGTTTAACGTTAAGGTTGTCGACGGATTAATTTTGAAGTGTGATCATAGGTTCCCACGGGTTAAATTGTTGCTATAGGACCAAGAGATAATTGCATATTTCTTCCTCCTCCCTTTTGATGATTATGAGGCTGTGCTCAGCATCAAATGGCTGATGACATTAGGTGATGTTTCCTGAAACTTTGTGAAACTAATTATGAAATTTTACGGTAAGGGGAAACAAGGGATACTACATGGGAAACGTGGGGCAACGTAACGATGATTTGCAAACAACGATTGGAGAAGGTTATGCACAAAGCATGCAGTAGCTTTTTGGTACAACTTGAGCAGTAAACTAAGGGAGAGCCAATAGAATTTGAAGATCCAAACCTACTTTCTTTGCTTGCTGAATTTTCAGATATATTTGACGAATCGGGCAACCTACCCCCTACCCGTCAGCATGATCATTGTATACTAATTCTTCTGGGCAAACCTCCAGCAAATACTCAGCCATATTAGTATCCATATCTCCAAGAGGATGAAATAGAAAGGATTATAAATGAGATGCTCAACATAGGAGTTATTTGGCCAAGTTACAGCACCTACTCTTCACCGATGCTCCTCATATGAAAGAAGGACGGAACATGACGAATGTACATTGATTATCGAGCTCTCAATGGCATAACCATCAAGGACAAATATCCTATTCCAGTAGTAGATGAATTACTTGATGAATTAAAGGGAGCACAAGTCTTTATAGAGCTAAACCTTCGATCTGGGTATCATCAAATATGAGTGTGCAAAGAAGACATACCAAAAATCGCCTTTCAAATATACAATGACCACTACGAATTTTTGGTAATGCCCTTTGGTCTCACCAATGCTCCCTACACCTTCTATAGCCTTATAAATGATATTTTTTAGAATTATCTTCATATTTATGCTGGTTTTTTCGACGATATCCTTATTTACAGCCCTTCTCTTGAAAGTCATTTTCAGTACTTACAACTTATTTTGATGATTTTGCGAGAATATATTCTTTTTGTTAAAAAATTAAAGAGCAGCTTTCTTCAATAGAAGGTGGAATATCTTGGGCATATCATATCAGAGGAAGGTGTGGTGGTAGACCCCTCCAAAATTGAAGCAATACAAAATTGGCTGACCCCAAAGAACATAAAATCGCTACATGGCTTTCTCAGTTTAACAAGCTACTACCACAAGTTCATGAAAAACTATGGAAAGATTAGTGCACCCCTTACTTCCTTGTTGAAAAAAGATGCTTTCAATAGTCGGACAAAGCCACCACCACCTTCGATGAACTTAAAGTCGCAATGACGACAACGCCCATACTAGCGCTACCCGACTTCGGTAAGACTTTTGTTATTAAAGCTGATGCTTCCGGAGTCAGAATTGGTGCTGTATTAATGCATGATGGCCACCCCCTCACTTATACTAGTAAGGCATTATCTCCTTCCCATCTCAGGATGACTATTTATGACAAGCAGATGCTCGTGATTGTGCATGCGGTGACCAAATGGAGACCGTACTTGATTGGGTGATGCTTTCAAATCAAGATCGACCATAGAAGCCTAAAATATTTTTTGGTGTAGAAGATATCTTCCCCTGAGCACAAAAATGGGTAATAAAGCTTGTTACATATGATTATGAAATAACTTACAAAAAGGGGAAAGAAAATGTTGTTGTAGATGCACTTTCAAGGCTACCCGAGTAGTTGAATTTTTAACCGTTTCACTTCCGACTAGTGACTAAGGATATTAAGAGGGAATGGTAGGAAGATCTGAAGACTAGTAAGATCATAAAAAAATTAGAGAAAACATCAAGCTCCGTAGCTCATTACAGTTGGGACTCAAAAGAATTGCGCTATAAGGGACGCATTGTGCTTGTACCAAATTCTACTTGTATAAAGACCATCCTTCAAGAGATGCATTCCACACCTTCGACCGGGCACTCCGTGTTAGGATCAAGAGCACTAAGAGGGGGGTGGGGGTGAATTAGTGCAGCGGAAAACTTTCAATGATTTAAAATGATGTTCGTATGATAAAAACGATTTCGGTATGAAAGCCAATTCAGAAATTACTTTAACTTAAGATCAAGCTAAGTGCAGTTAAAGTAAAGCTATGGAGGCAATTGCAGTTAAGATAGAGAACAAAATGTAAATGCAAACCGAGATTTAGAGTAGTTCGGTCAATCTTGACCTACATCCACTTTTGGCGTCCTCCTCCGATGAGGTCACCAACATCCACTAGAGGCCTTCCTTCAATAGGCGAAGGCTAACCACCCTTTTACAGCTTTACTCTTTTTGACGGGCTTAGGAGACAACCCTTACAAATTTTTCACTCCTCTTTTGAATGATCAAAACTTAGAAGAAAAGAGAGAGAAGAACTTATAGCCATTTACAACACTTTTAAGCTCTCAAAATCTCTAAATAAATATTATGTTTCAGTGCCCTTTCATGCATGAAAGGGTGAGGTTTATATAGGCCCCAAACTGATTTAAATTTAGAGCTCAAAAGTGTCATCTCCCAGACTTCCGAGGTCCTGGCGGTACTATCACCATAATTGGGTGGTACTACCACTTGACAGAGCTCGGAGATTGAGCTCGGGCGGTACCACCGCCCAGCCTCACTCGGAGACCGATCATAGGCGATGCCACCGCTTGACATGGGCGGTTCCACCGCCCAACTGTCCTGGGAGACTTAGCTCTTGGGCGGTGCCACCGCTGGCTAGGAAATCTGGGTCCGAATGGGTTGATCCATTCGGCCCAATTTGGGTTTGTCAAGGGCCCAATTGTCCCAAGATTAAGTTATTGAGATCACCTCCCATTTCTAACTTAATCATCATGCAAACTATGATATTTTAAGATATTTATACCGCAGCTTGCTCCGGTGCGTCAATCTCTTCTTCTGGCAAGTTCCGGCGAACTTCCAGCGAACATCCGACGAACCCTCGGCGATGCTTTGGCGGACTTTCGACAAACTCCTGGACTTGCGACAATCCACTTGGTGAGTTCTGATGAGCTTCTTTGGCAAGCTCCTGGACTTCGCAGATTTGTCGCCGCAAAACCTCCGATGACCGTTCGGACTTCCATCGAACTCTCGAACTCCCAACGTGATCATAGTCTTGACTCCGACGTAACTCCTGCTGCATGTCTTACTTTCATCGTAGTTAATCCTACACACTTATCTCAACATATGGATTAGATAACAAATGACAATTGACTTCATCATCAAAATCCGTGATTCAACAATCTCCCCCATTTTGATGATGACAATCAATTGATAACGGAGTTAACCTTAACTCCTCCTATTTATATGCCATACTCGAGATAAGTCATTCTTGAATTCAAAGCCTTTGAATTCAAGAGACATATTGATAAGATAAGATCGTTTAACATTATCAATACTCTCATCATGATTCCTATCATGATGTATCTCTCTGAAAATGATGTCAAGGCTTGATATCCATTTTCATGTCTTACATTTTAAGTGTGAATGATAGTAATGGTAGCAATTCATCATATGGTAAGATATCAATATATAAAATTATGATATCAGCTTTTGATATCTTAACATAATGCAAGCATTTCAAGTGTTTAGCAATCATAGCATTTCATCACATGGCAAGATATCGACATATAAAATTACGATGCAAGTTCTTGATATCTTAACATGATGCATATATGGCATAATGCAAATATGGCAATCATAGCATTTCTATCATCAATTTACCATATATTTCGATGCAAGCTTCTTTTGATATCTTAACATAATTCAAATTCAAATATGGCACTCATAGCATCAATTCATATATTTCTCTCCCTTTGTCATCAACAAAAAGAAGAACGATATAAGCAAATTTTAAATATAAGTGCGGTAATAATTCATGCCATAACTAGGTTTATGTCATTTTTCAACAATGAGTGATAGGATACCAATTATACAAGCATCTAAAAAAAAAACATGACATGGAGATTACTTCTTCCTTTTTATTTGGAATTATCTATTTGCATGAAGGAGGAAAGCCATTTGTGAGATTACTCGAATGAAGTTAAAATTAAGAAGAGATTTAAATCATGTTTCATTTTTACAAGGATCAAGATATATGTGAATCAAATCCTTGCAAAAAAAAATCTTCCTTTTTCAAGAAGGAATTTATAAGAAAGAATCATTTCATCAAATCCATTTCTCAAAAAAAAATATTTTTCACATGATAAGTCTATGAGAGATGCATTTGATTCTATATGTCAAAAATCAATGATATGAATTAATCGCTATATGACATATGCTTATGAAAGCTGCATTAAGTCCGGAAGAGAATAATGTATTGCTAGGATCGAGAAAATCCGAAAATAAAATTTAACACTTTCATGCATTCGGACAATGTTTTGCTATAGATTTTCAAACACAATCATGAAGATAAAATATGCTTATTATCATGAAAATTTTTGTATCCAAAACACATAATTTCCAACATGTTATTAAGGCATGTAATTGTGTAAAATTATCATAGCAATTAAGTGATTTGATCATTGAATCAAGAACATTCGAAAAATAATTTTAATAAGTTCATGCATTCGGACACATTAACATTCCTAATTCTCTTCTAATGAATTCAAATTGTTCTTCACTTAAAGGCTTTGTAAAAATATCAGCTAGTTGATGTTTAGTATCAATGAACTCTATAACTACATCATGATTAGTGACATGATCTCATATAAAGTAATGTCTAATATCAATATGTTTTGTTCTTGATTGTTGAATGGGATTCTTTGTTAAACATATAGCACTTGTGTTATCACATTTAATGAGAATATTTTTAAGATGAACTTTATAATCTTCTAGGATATTTTTCATCCACACAACTTGTGCACAACATGCACTAGCTGCAATATACTTACCTTCGGTTGTTGATAGTGCAACCGAGTTTTGTTTCTTAGATGACCAGGAAACAAGAGCATGTCCCAAAAATTGACATGTTCCTGATGTGCTTTTTCTATTTAGTCTATACCCAGCAAAATTTGCATCAACATAAGCAATTAACTCAAACTTTTCGATTTTTGGATACCATAATCCTAGATTTGTGGTACCTTTAAGATATCTAAGTATTCTTTTAACTGCTTTGAGATGAGATATCTTAGGATTCGATTGAAACCTAGCACAAAGTCCTACACTGAACATGATATCTGGTCTAGTTGTAGTGAGATAAAGTAAACTTCCTATCATACCCCTATAAGTTTTTTTATCGAAGCTTTCTCCACTTTCATCAACTTCTAACTTAGTGGAGGTGCTCATAGGAGTGTTAATAGCTTTTGAGCTTTCCATATTAAATCTTTTTAGCAAATTTAAAGCATATTTATTTTGACTAATAAAGATGTCATTTCTTAGTTGCTTAACTTGTAAGCCTAAGAAAAAGGTTAATTCTCCTATCAAACTCATTTCAAATTCAAGATTCATGGTTTTAGCAAAAGATTCACAAAGAGATTCGTTTGTAGAATCAAAGATAATATCATGAACATAAATCTGAACAATGAGAAAATTGTTTTCAAAATTCTTGATAAACATTGTAGTATCGACCTTGCCTTTTGTGAAATTATTTTTAATAAGAAAAGAACTAAGTCTCTCATACCAAGCCCTTGGGGCTTGTTTTAAACCATAGAGAGCTTTAGTTAATTTAAACACATGATTAGGGAGGCTATTATTTTTAAATCCGGGAGGTTGTTCAACATAAACTTCTTCGAAAATAAAGCCATTAAGAAAAATGCTTTTAACATCCATTTGAAATAACTTAAAATTATTATTACTAGCATAGGCAAGGAGCATCCTTATGGCTTATAATCTAGCCATAGGAGCGAAGGTTTCTTCGTAATCGATACCTTCTTCTTGGTTGAAACCTTTGGCTACTAATCTAGTCTTGTTTCTAACCACGATACCATATTCATCTTGCTTGTTTCTAAAGACCCATTTAGTACCAATAACTAAATGGTCATTTGGCCTAGGAACAAGCTTCCACACCTCATTTCTCTCAAATTGATTTAACTCATCCTGCATTGTGATAATCCATGAATAATCTTTCATGGCTTTGTCAATACATTTAGGTTCAATTTGGGAGAGAAAAGCAGCGTTGGTATAAAAATTTTTAAGAGAAGAACGTGTTTGAACCCCCTTAGATGTGTCTCCTAGGATTAGCTCCTTAGGATGAGCATCTACATACTTCCAATCCTTGGGTAAGGATGTTTCGGAAGTGGATGCATCCAAGTTGCTAATTGGAGAAGGGGTTTCATTTAAATTCAAAGAATCAAAATTAACATCATCATCAAAATCATTTTTCTTGATTTCGGAAATCTCATTGAAAACAACATGAATGGATTCTTCTATAATTAAAGTTCTTTTATTGAAGATACGAAAAGCTTTAGAAACCAAAGAATAACCAAGAAAAATTCCTTCATCGGATTTAACATCAAATTTTCCTAAGGCATCTTTTTCATTTAAGATAAAACACTTACACCCAAAAACTTTAAAATATGAAACATTGGGTTTTTTATTGTTCCACAACTTATAGGGAGTTTTGGTGAGTAAGGATCTTACTAGAACTCTATTCAAATATAGCATGCAGTGTTTACGGCTTTGGCCCAAAAATATTTGGGTAGACTATGTTCATTCAACATGGTTCTAGCCATTTCTTGTAAATTTCTATTTTTTCTTTCCACTACTCCATTTTGTTGAGGATTTCTTAGAGTAGAGAAGTTGTGATAGTATCCATTAAATTCATAAAATTCTTGGAAATCACTATTTTGAAATTCACCAACATGATCACTTCTAATTGACGAAATCATAGAACCCTTTTTATTTTGGACAAGTTTGCAAAACTTGGTAAAATATCTAATGCATTCATTTTTGTATTTTAAAAAATAAGTCCATGTGTATCTACTATAGTCATCTACAATGACGAAGGCGTATTTACTACCTCCTAGGCTTGATGTAGAGATAGGTCCAAACAAGTCCATATGGATCAATTGTAAGGGCCTAGAGGTGTTTATTTGATTCTTAGATTTGAAACTACCCTTAATTTGTTTTCCTAATTGACAAGCATCACACACATTATCTTTGATGAACTTGATATGAGGAATTCCTTTTACAAGTTCTTTGAATGATATTTGAGTGATTAGTTTCATGCTAGCATGACCTAATCTCCAATGCCAAAGCCAAGCATCCTCATTCAAAATTGAGAAACATATTTCATTGCAAAGATCATTGATGTCAATGATGTATATGTTATTTTGTTTCAATGCAATCATAGATGTGTTTTTGTGTGGGTTTTCAATGATGCACGCATTAGATTCGAATTTGACAATATATCCTTTATCACATAATTGACTAATGCTCAAGAGGTTGTGTTTTAAACCATCAACTAACAAAACATCTTCAATAAAGAAGTTGGATTTGTTACCTATGGATCCTTTGCCAATGATTTTACCCTTATTGTTGTTTCCGAACGTGACATAGCCTTCGTCTATGCTAGTGAACTTAGAGAATTGAGATGGATCTCCGGTCATATGTCTTGAGCATCCACTATCAAGGTACCATCTCTTGCTCCTAGCTTGTGATGGTATATGTTTCTATAAGAAAGGAAGATTTTTAGGTACCCATTTACTTTTGGGTGCCTCAAACACTGATCTAAATTGTTTATCATGTTGCATAAAATTTATCATGGTTCCTTTAGGAACTTAAATCAGTTTATTCGAACTAACTTTTTTGAATGGACATTGATAAGTTTTATGTCCATGTTTGCAACAAAAGTTGCATTTGCTTTGGTGCCAAACATGTAATTTAGGGCCTTTAATGAAGGTGGTTAGATTTTGGTGATGACTTCTCACAAATTCGATTTCACTTTTTTTAGGAATATGACCCTTATTTATAAGGATCATATTCAAAGACTTGCTACCAACCTCGAATTTTTTCAAGGTATCCTTAAGTAGCAAGTTCTCCTTTTGGAGAGTTTCTAGATCATGGCATGGAGCTAAACTATCATGATATTCAGTTTTAAATTTATCAAAATTACAAGTAAGACTATCATGCTCCTTTTTTAGCAATTTGTATTTTCTACTAATAGTTTTGCATTCATCAAATAAGTCATGGAAGGCATTTAGTAATTCATCAAATGATAAATCTGCATCAATTAAATTCGTTACCTTATCTTCGATGGCCATTAGGGCGTAATGAGCAACTTGCTCGGTGTTGGACTCCACTTCTTCGGACGTGCTTGGGTCATCCCATGTTGCTTTGAGCGCCTTCTTCTTTGGTGTTCTCTTCTTGGTTTAGGGACAATCACTTTTGTAGTGTCCCGGCTTCTTGCATTCGTAGCAAATAACTTGGTCCTTTTTGGGTTCAAATTTATTTTTTGTGTCATTTTTAAACTTGTTTCTTTTAATGAATTTTTTGAATTTCCTTGTTAGAAGTGCTAAGTCATCGTCACAATCTTCATCACTTGAGTTTTCTCTCAAGTAGTCTTCGAAAGTTCTAAGTGTCATATCCTTCCTATTCTTTAGAAGGATGTCTTCTTGCTCTTCATGAGCTTTGCAAGTTATTTCGTAGGTCATTAATAACCCGATTAATTCTTCAAGAGGGAAGTTGTTTAAATCTTTAGCCTCTTGAATAGCAGTGACTTTAGGGTCCCAACTCTTAGGAAGGGATCTTAGAATCTTATTTACGAGCTCAAAATCCGAAAACCTTTTGCCAAGTCCTTTTAGACCATTGACGACATCCGTGAAATGGGTGTACATGTTGCTAATAGTCTCGCTCAGTTTCATTCGGAAAAGTTCAAAAGAATGTATCAAAAGATTGATTTTTGACTCTTTCACTCTACTTGTGCCTTCGTGAGTCACTTCGAGTGTATGTCAAATATCAAATGCGGTTTCACAAACCGAAACACGATTGAACTTATTTTTATCAAGCGTATAAAATAAGGCATTCATAGCCTTTGCATTAAGAGCGAAAGTCTTCTTCTCCAATTCATTCCAATCGATTATTGGAAGAGAAGACTTCAAAAATCCATTTTCAACAAGATTCCAAAGTTTAAAATCCTGAAATAAGGAACATCCTCATTCGAGACTTCCAATAGGTGTAATTTGTCCCATTAAACATGGGTGGACGTGTAATAGAGTACCCTCTTAATTTTTGACGTATGCCATCTCTTTTGGGTTTTAATCCGATTGAGAGTTAACCCCGCTCTAATACCAATTGTTAGGATCAAAAGCACTAAGAGGGGGGGGCGGGTGAATTAGTTCAACGGAAAACATTCAATGATTTAAAATAATGTTCGTACGATAAAAATGATTTTGGTATGAAAGCCAATTCGAAAATTACTTTAACTTAAGATCAAGCAAAGTGCAGTTAAAGTAAAGCTATGGAGGTAGTTGCAGTTAAGATAGAGAACAAAATGTAAATGCAAACCGAGATTTAGAGTGGTTCGATCAATCTTGACCTACATCCACTTTTGGCTTCCTCCTCTGATGAGGTCACCGACATCCACTAGAGGCGTTCCTTTAATAGGCGAAGGCTAACCACCCTTTTATAGCTTTACTCCTTTTGATGGGCTTAGGAGACAACCCTTACAGATTTTTCACTCCTCTCTTGAATGATCAAAATTTAGAAGAAAAGAGGGAGAAGAACTTTTAGCCTTTTACAATACTTTTAAGCTCTCAAAATCTCAGAATAAATGCTAAGTTTCAGTGCCCTTTTATGCATGAAAGGGTGGGGTTTATAGAGGTCCCAAACTGATTTGAATTTGGAGCTCAAAAATATCATCTCCCGGAATTCCGGGGTCCTGGCGGTACTACCGCCATAACTGGGCGATACTACCTCCTAACAAAGCTCAAAGACCGAGCTCGGGTGGTACCATCGTCCAGCCTCACTCGGAGACCAAGCCCAGGTGGTGCCACCGCCGGCCAAGAAATCTGGGTCTGAATAGGCTGATCCATTCGGCCCAATTTGGGTCTGTCAAGGGCCAAATTGCCCCAAGATTAAGTTAATGGGATCACCCCCTATTTCTAGCTTAATCATCATGCTAACTATGATATTTTAAGACATTTATACTGCAGCTTGCTCCGGTGCATCAATCTCTCCTTCCGGCGAGCTTCGGCGAACTTTCGGCGAACATCGGACGAACCCTCGACGATGCTCCAACGGACTTCCGGCAAACTCCTAGACTAGCGACGATCCACTTGGCGAGTTCCGATAAGCTTCTTTGGCAAGCTCCTGGACTTCTCAGATTTATTCCCGCAGAACCTCCGACGACCGTCCGGACTTCCGTCGAACTCTCGAACTCCCAACGTGATCATAGTCTTGACTCTGGTGCAACTTCTGCTACATGTCTTACTTTCATCGTAGTTAATCCTACACACTTATCTCAACATATGGATTAGATAACAAATGACAATTGACTTCATCATCAAAATCCGAGATTCAACATTCTGGGTTCCTTAGAACCTATAAGAGAAGTAAACATAATTTTTATTGGGTAAGGATAAAAAATATTATTGCTAAATTTATGGCACAATGTGATATATATCAACAACATAAAGGCAAAAAAGTGGCGAGTCTCGAAAAGCTACAATCTTTACCCATCCCAAACTCAATATGGACTGATATATCAATGGACTTCATTGAAGGTCTTCTCTCATCATAAGGAAAAGGTACAATTTTTGTTATGGTGGATCGCCTTACAAAGTATGTTCACTTTTACGCTATTCATAATCCTTACACTGCTTCTAATATTGCTCGAATCATTATGGAGAATATTGAAAATTTGCATGGGATGATGAGATCTATTGTAAGTGATCATGATAAGGTCTTCACAAGCATATTTTGGATAGAGTTATTCCGAATGCTAGGTACTAAATTGAAAATGAGTATGGCATATCACCCACAAACCGACGGCCAGACTGAAGTGGTGAACAAGTACTTGGAGACATACCTTAGATGTTTCACTAGTGACCGACCAAAAGGGTAGACAAAGTGGCTTCCCTAGGCCGAGTGGTGGAATAATATAATTTATCATTCATCTACAAAATATACTCCCTATGAGGCTATGTATGGCCAACCTCCCCCTATGATCCCAAAATATGTATTGGGCACCTCTAAAGTAGAATAAGTAGACAAGGAACTATAGGACAGAGACAAAATACTGAAGTTACTAAAAGATAATCTCATCGTAGCTCAAGCAAGGATGAAACAGCAAAATGATCAACACAAAGGCGAAAAAAAATTTTCAGCAGGAGATTGGGTCTTCCTACGGCTCCAACCATACAAGCAAACATCAATCCAGACCAGAGCATCTATGAAGCTTTCACCTCGGTTCTATAGACCCTATCAAATTTTGGAGCTCAACAAAGTGGTAGCATATAGATTGGACTTACCCGCTAGCTCCTGAATCCATCTAGTCTTCCATGTGTCGTGTTTAAAGCTCAAGCTAGGACAAAACAAGATAATCCAAAGCCATCTACCAAATATGACTAACTAAAGAGAACTCCAGACCCAACCGAGTGCCATTATTAATCGACGGATCGTGACTCGACGACGATGACCTACTACTAAAGTACTAATACAGTGGACGAACCTACTAGCAGAAGATTCCACTTAGGAGAAATATGACGACTTGAAGATTAAATTCCCAGAATTCATGGATCATCAGCCTCGAGGACAAGGTTGATTTGAAGAGGCCGGGTCTATTAGGACTCTAGCTAGGAGAGTCCTAATTGAATTTCATTGAAAGGGGCATTCATGTAAAACCTCCTAGTCAACCCCTATTAAAGATCATAAAGAGGCCGGCTAAGGATAGGATTAGTTTGGAGGTTGCTTCTTAGAGAAGCATTAGGAGTTGGTTATAAGTAGGAGTCTTAAGTACAAGTCCTATTAGGAGTTCTATTAGGAGTTGGGGTTTAGAAGCCCTATAAATAGTCATGTATTCATACTCTTCTAATAAGCAATAGATGAATCTTTCTTAGTAGCCTTGAGTAGCAACTTAGAGGAAGGAACCCCTATATAGTTCCAAGGAGGCCGATCTCCTAAAGAAATCAACCCTAAGTTTAGAATCCGCAAGGGTTCTAATATGTACCTCCTTGTGTAATTACAACATAATCACAAGCACACAGGCCCGACAATAAATGAGAAAAATTGGAGGCCTATAGGCCCCAACAATAATAATAATTATTGAATCTCGAATTTTAATGATAAAATTAATTGATAAATTATTTGATCAAAACCATGTATTGAGAAAATTATGTAGGATTAACTATGATAGCAATCAAGGCATAAGTAAAATGAAATGCTGAAGTCAAGATCGAGATTTCAGATATGAGATATCCGTCTCACAGCCTCTTGGGAGGTTTGGGTTGCTGTATCACCCAAGTTGGGCGATGGTACCACCGATAGTTAATGCTACCAAGCGGTGGTACCACCCTGTCAAGTAGTGGTATTTCCAGAGTCTAGTCTCTGAGGCTCTATCAGGCGATGTTATTGCCCAGTATTAGAGTGTCAATCAATGGTACCGCCTAGTACCCCGAAAACCGGGGATGAGACACTTTTTGACTCTAACTTTTGAATCAATTTGTGGCATATAAATACCCCCACTCTTTCCTACTTAGTTAAGCACTAAATTGAGTAGAAAGGAGGAAAATATTATTAAGAAAGGAAGTTTGTAATCTCTCTTGAAGTGTAGGGTCACTTCTGTTTAATTTAGAGGAACTCTATAAATAGGGATGTAACTACTTCTTTTCGGGAATCAATGAAAAATACTATTCTATCTTTTGACAAACCCTAGGAGGCTGATCCCCTTGAAGCAATCAAGGAGGGCTGATCCCCTCGAAGCGATTAAGGAGGCCGATCCCCTCGAAGTGATCATCCCTTTCTCTTCTTTTTTTTTTATGATAAGACTTTAGAGTCTTACCAGTTGGTATCAGAGCGACGATCCTTGGCGTTCTCGCTGCAACATAACTATAAAAAAAAAAAAAAAAAAAGAGAAGGGTTGTTACCCCGACGGCCACCGAGAAGGGTTCCTTGCTTCCCTTCTTCCCCACCGCCGCCCCTGCTCTCCGGCAGGCCACGCCCTCCCTTGCTGCCTCCTTTCCACCACCGGCATTGCTTCCCGACCGATCGACCAATGCCATCGCTGCCCCCCCCAACCGGCGACCTCTTCTCTTCGCTTCCCCATCTCGCTCGAGCGAGAAGGACCACTAGCGTCGTCTCCCTGCCAGCGGACCACCCTTTCGTCATTGATACTCTCGGCGACGCTGCCCTAACTTCCCTGCCACCATGCCCCCCCCCCCCCCGGGTCGCAGCCGTAGTAGCCGGTTGCCCCCCTCCTCACGGCGATTGAAACAGGGCAACTCACTACTGCTGCCCTTGTTTCCAGCCGCGCCTCCAGCACTCCTCTTCCCCTCGAGCGTCGTCGCTGCCTAGCCGACCCATCACCACTACGGGCCACTATGCGACGACCATCGCTCACCTCCCAACCGCCGCTCCACAGTGCTCTGCATCCTCTGTAACCGAAACAGAGCACAGGCAACTCACCTTGCTCTGCCCTTGTTTTCAACCGCGCCACAGTCGCGTGGGTTCCCTTGTTGCTTCTGGTAGTTGCCACCATCGCTGCTACTGCTCAGCTACTTTGCATATGCCCTTGACTAGACATCACAAACAAGAACTGGGGATTACCGACTTGCAATCGTACGCAATGGCTGCCGATAACTCAGTGAAGGCACAAATAGAAGCATTGGAAACCAGAATTGAAAATCAGCTATAAGAAACTCTTCATGATTTCAAAAAGAGCTTGTTGGAGCACTTTAGCGGGTTTCAACAAGATGTGATCTCAAGTTCTACGCTGAATATATCAAGAGATACAAGAAAAGGGCCCCAGGATGGTGACACACACTACCCACGCATCAGGGTAGAATTTCCACAATGGGAAGATGGGGATCCGACCAGTTGGATCTCTAGGGCGAAAAAATTTTTTCGTTTTCACAGAACCCTAGAAGAATCCAAGGTAGAAGTGGTCTCAATCCAGCTCAATGGAGATGCAATCCAGTGGTATGATTGGTACGAAACTTGCCATGGAATTCCTTCTTGGGAGTAGTTTCAAAGAGGACTTCTTGTTCGCTTTGGCCCATCCGAATATGAGAATGTTGATGGCCAACTCGCCAAAATTCGTCAGACTTCTACAGTGTTGGAATATCAGAGTATATTTGAAAGATTGTCCAACCAAGCTAGAGATTGGTCAAAACGATAACTTTTGGGTACATTTATTGAAGGGCTTATTCCTGAGATCCGATGCGAGGTTAAGGCTTGTCAACCCCGCACTATGATGGTTGCGATTTCATTTGCATGCCTACATGAAGAAAAAATCAGTGTGGAATATCGTCGAAACAAAGGTGCCAATAAACAGGTGATTAGCAGGCAACCTACCTCATCTACTCCTAGTCGAAACCATAACACTAGCAGACTAACCCGAGAAGAACTCAAAGAATGGTTAGCGAAGGGTTTGTGCTGGCATTACGATGAAAAGTGGAGTAAGGAGCATCGATGCAAATAAGAAAGACTTTTGATGATTGAATAGATCGAGGAGGAACCGAAAGTAGAAGCATCGGATTCCGATCATGAAGAAGTGGAAACTAATGATGTTGTTGAAGCCGTCACACATATAGTGCATGCATTGGCTGGCTACTCTAATCCACAAACCATGAAAATTGGAGGAACTCTGAAACACTAGTCTATCACTATTTTGATTGATACAGGTAGCACTAATAATTTTATGGATAGGAAAGTTGTAGCCCGATTAGCTTACCACATCGAATGTTGTGACAAATTTGAAGTTAAGGTCGTCGATGGATGGATTTTAACTTGTGACAGCAAGTGCTCAAAGATAAAACTAATTTTGCAAGGTCAAGAATTATTTGTGGATTTCTTTTTATTACCCTTGGAAGACTATGAAGTGGTGCTCGGAATTAAATGGCTATCAATCCTAGGTGATGTCTCTTAGAATTTTTTTAAACTGATTATGAAGTTCTTTATTAATGGAAGACAGATGACTCTCAAAGGAAGACGTGAAGGTAAAGTTACAACTATCACTAGCCATTGGATGGAGCGAGTCCTTCGGAAGACACACACCGGATTTTTGGTGCAATTGCATAACATTGAAAAGGAAATGACAGTGAACATTTCGGTTGGAAATATTGAATCTTTGCTAATAGAGTTTGCGGATATATTTAGAGAGCCACACGGACTTCCACCTCTTAGATGTCATGATCATCGGATCCCACTATTACCCGAGAAGGCACCAACCAATGTCCGACCCTATAGATATCCACATTTCCAAAAGGCAGAGATAGAGAGGATTGTCACAGAGATGCTCAAAACAGGAGTTATACGAGCTAGTGTTAGCCCATATTCTTCCCTAGTCTTACTAGTCAGAAAGAAGGATGGCTCATGGCGGATGTGTGTCGACTATCGAGCACTTAACAACATTATAATGAAAGATAAATATCCTATTCCAGTAGTGGATGAACTATTGGATGAATTGGGAGGAGCTCAGGTCTTCACTAAATTGGACCTACGATCGGGCTATCATCAAATCAGAGTACATGAAAGGGATGTTCAGAAAACTGCCTTCAGGACACATAATGGCCATTATGAGTTTCTAGTAATACCTTTTGGGTTAACCAATGCGCCCTCTACCTTCCAGAGTTTAATGAATGATATATTTCGGGCTCATCTCCGTAAGTTTGTTTTGGTTTTCTTTGATGATATTTTAATATACAGTCATTCCCTAGAAAGTCATTTATTACATTTGCGAATTGTCTTTAATATTCTTCATGAGCATGGTCATTTTGTCAAGAAATCCAAATGCAGTTTTGGGCAACCTGAGGTTGAGTACCTTGGCCATATCATATCTCAAAAGGGTGTTGCAGTTGATCCTTCAAAAATCCAAGTGATGATAGACTGGCCAATTCCAAAGTCAATCAAAGCTTTAAGGGGGTTCTTGGGACTAACAGGCTATTATCGAAAGTTTGTGAAGAATTACGGCAAAATTAGTGCCCCCTTAACGTCACTTCTAAAGAAAAATGCATTCAGATGGTCAGAAGAGGCAACTCAGGCATTTCAATTCTTGAAAACTGTAATGATTACTACACCCGTGCTTACTCTACCCAATTTTAATAAGATGTTTGTGATTGAATCTGATACTTCTGGAGTTGGAATAGGGGCTGTATTAATGCAGGAAGGTCGGCCTATCGCTTATGCTAGTAAGGCTCTTTCCCCTTCCCATTTGAGTTTATCTATTTATGTCAAGGAGATGCTAGCCATAATACATGCAGTCGCAAAATGGAGGCCCTACCTAATTGGTCGACAGTTTCAAATACGCACTGATGACAAAAGCGTCAAATATTTTCTAGAGCAAAAGATTTCTTCTCCAGAGCAGCAAAAATAGGTCACAAAGCTACTGGGATTCGATTATGAGATTGTTTATAAAAAGGGGAGTGAGAATTTAGTAGTAGATGCCCTCTCACGCCTTCCAGAATAAGCTAAACTAGTAGCTATTTCTATTCCTATTTGCGAGACTTTGGAAGTTATCAGAAGGGAATGGTCAAATAATCCTGAGATCCAAAACATCATTAAAAAATTAGAAGAAGCCCCAGGTTCTGTCTCAAATTATAGTTGGGATTCGGTGGACTTGCGCTATAAAGGCTGAATAGTGGTTGCCCCACATTCTTCTTGCCAAGCAATAATTCTGAAGGTGTTCCATTCATCACCAATTGTTGGTCACTCGGGATTTCTCCGCACTTATAGGTGAGTTCGATAACTTTTTTACTGGAAATGTATGAAAAATTTTATCAAGAAATTTGTTACTAAATGTGATGTTTGACAACGTCACAAAAGTGAGACCGTAGCCACCCTAGGCTTACTACAACCCCTCCCTATTCCTGATGCTACTTGGACCGACATATCTATGGATTTCATTGACAGTCTCCCATCATCTCAAGGAAAGAGTACTATACTTGTAGTCGTGGATAGACTTACAAAGTATACTCATTTCTGTGCTTTACGACATCCTTATACTGCTGTAAGTGTTGCTTGTATTTTTATGGAAAACATAGATAAATTGCATGGGAGCCCCGTTCCATTGTTAGTGACAGAGATAAGATTTTTACTAGCTCCTTCTGGACAGAACTTTTTCATTTACAAGGTACTCGGTTGAATATGAGCACTGCTTATCATCCACAAATAGAATAGATGGGCAAATTGAAGTGGTAAACAGGTGCTTAGAAAATTACCTTCGATGCTTTACTAGCGACAAGCTGAAGGAATGGGTCAAATGGCTTCCCTGGGCAGAGTGGTGGTATAATACCTCTTACCATTCTTCTATTAAAATGACTCCAATTGAAGCAGTTTATGGCCAACCCTCACTTATAATTACAAAGTATGTATCCGGTTCTTCTAAATTTGATCAAGTGGACAAGGAATTGATGGATAGAAATAAGATTATTCAGCTTTTAAAGGATAACCTCATAGCCGCACAAGCAAGAATGAAACAACAAGCTAATAAACACGGAAGTGAATGAGAATTTACTATGGGTGATTGGGTTTTCCTTCATCTTCAACCCTACAAGCAAACTTCCATAAAGGTCCAATCTTCCATGAAGCTATCTCCTCGATTTTTTGGGCCTTATAAGGTATTAGAACATATTGGACCAATGGCCTACCGCTTAGATTTGCCTGCTAGCTCTAAAATACATCCAGTCTTTCATGTTGCATGCCTTAAAAGGAAATTGGGTGAAGATGTAATAGTGCAGTGCCATTTGCCGGACACTTCTAATACTGGAGAAGTTCAAGCTCAACCACAAGTCATACTTGATCGACGAGTTGTAATATACCGCAAACATCCTGTAACTGAAGTGCTGGTGCAATAGGCCAACTTACCAAGGGAAGATGCCACTTGGGAGTCCTACAGCATGCTAAAGGAGAAGTTTCCATAATTTGATGCTACTCAGCCTTGAGGACAAGGTTGAATTGTAGGAGGCAGGATTGTTAGGATCCTTTTAATTTTTCTTTTATTTTCTATATATTTATTAAATCTCTTTAATTTAGAGGAACTCTATAAATAAGGATGTAACTGCTTCTTTTCGGGAATCAATGAAAAATACTATTATGACTTTTGACAAACCCTAGGAGGCTAATCCCCTCGAAGCGATCAAGGAGGGCCGATCCCCTCGAAGCGATCAAGGAGGATGATCCCCTCGAAGTGATCATCCCTTTCTCTTCTTTTTTTTTATGATAAGACTTTAGGGTCTTACCATTCTGCCTAGCATTTAGAAGTTCTTCTAAAGGGAGAAGTGAGGTCTAAGAAAGAGAGGTTGTAAAAATTCACTCCTGAGCCTATTAAAAAGAGAAAGAGTTGTAATAGGGTAGTTGGTCTTTGCTCATTGAAGAAAGATCGTTAGTGGATGCTGGTGGCCTCAACGGAAGAGGAATTGGGAGTGGACGCAGGTCACGACGACCAAACCACTATAAACTCGGTATGCAATTTCTATTTTGCTTTACAATATCATTGCTATTACTTTATGAGTTAATTTCTTAGTTCACTTACTCTAAGTCAAGCACTCTTTTCTAATATCGGTTTTCATCGAACTTAGATTTTCAAAACTGATGTTTTTATCGTAAGCACAAATTCAACCCCCCCCCCTCTTAGTGCCGACTCGATCCTCATTTGGTTTAACACCCAAGAGAAATGGCTTTTATCGAATTTCAAGAGGGTCACCTATCATTTATCCGCCTATGTTCAATGGGATGAACTACACATATTGGAAAACTCGAACGAGAGTTTTCTTGCTTTCTATGAATTTCGATTTATGAAATATTGTTGAAAGTGGTTTTGAAAAGTTTTCCAAACCAATGAATGAATGGAATGATTTGGAGAATAAGACTTTTTCATTGAATGCTAAAGTGATAAATACTTTATTTTGTGCTTAGATAAAAATAAATTTAATCGAGTTTCTATTTACGAAATTATGCACGATATTTAGCATATTTTTGAAATCACACACAAAGGCACTAGTAGAGTTAAAGATTCTAAGATAAATCATTTGATGCATAATTTTGAGTTGTTTCATATAAAACCAAGTGAAATCATTGGAAACATATACATTCATTTTACGGATATCGTCGATGGTTTAAAAGCTCTTAATAAATATTTTCTAATCTTAAACTTGTTAATAAAGTTTCATAATCTCTTTCTAAAAATTTGGATTCGAAAATAACTACAATACAAGAAGTGAATGACTGGAATAATTTTCCACTCGAAGAACTTATTGGCTCTTTCATAACCTATGAAATGACTTATATTAAACATGATGAACATGAGAACTACCTTCCAAAAAACAGGAAGGATTTGGCACTTCGAATAATATAATACCACTTGAGTGATAACTCAAATGATGGTGGGGAATGACTTTGAACTTCTCGCTATAAAATTTAAAAAGTTCATGAAACAACAATTAAAGAATAAAAACAAACTAAAAAAGGATAAAATAACTTGCTATGAATCCAATCGGCTGGAGTACTTCAAAAGAGAATGTCCACAACTAAAAACAAAGGTACTCACATAAAAGAAAAAAAAAGCACTCAAGGCAATAGCGGAGGATGAAACGAGTGCATCCGAAGACAAGGTTACGAACTACGCTTTGGTGGCTTTCGACAAGTGACTCAACCAAAACCCTTTTACTTTACTACAAAATTACTTGATGCATTTCATGAGTTATTTTTAAATTAGTTTTTTAAAAAATTATATATAAATTATTAAAAAAATTATCATGACAATTGCATGTTTTATGATAAAGGAACAAAATGTTAGGTTTAAATCCAACACTTGTACACCTAATAAGATTAAATCTATGTGTGTTTTAAGAAGCAATAATGTGTATCTTGTTGATTTCTATAATGCTTTTCGATTTTAAATGATGATGCATGACTTTTGTATGAAAGACTAGAGTATGAAATCAATCACAAAATTTGAAACTAAAAGAACTTTAGCTACTGTTAATCTTATAGGAATTACTCAATGCTGCTTTCAATAAATTTTCCGATTGAAAGAAATTTGATTTTGATGATGATTTTGGATTTGATAATTTGTTTTCATATTTATCCAAATACTTGATTTATTCATGTTTATGACATGAGATATATTTTATATGAACCATTTTATTCTCGTATGATTTTATTGTCTAAGAGAAGATTTATCCAAACAATCTTGATCCTTGATATTAATGATTTGAGATTTATTTTATGTGAATCAAGATCTCTTATTTGATCTCTTATGATTCTATTCATTATTTCCTAAAAAGGAGATTTGATAATATGAATCATTCACGAATTGATCTTTCTTGATCTTTCATATTAATATATTTCATGTCATGATTTTTATATGACTCCTTTGTAATTAAGATTTGTATATCTCATGATATAATTGAATCATTGATAAAAAAAGAGGAGATTAATGAATCTATTTATGTCTTTTTCTATGAATCTCTTGAAAATGATTTTGATGATTTAATGATTTGAATTTGAATGAGTCTTATCTATAACATGATCTTGAATTCTCAGAATTATAACTTGATATTTTGTTTACATAAATCAAGATTCCTACACTTTATTCTCATATGACTTTTGCATTTTATTAAAGAGAATACTTATCTAAATGAATCATAACTTTTCTCTTGATTTTTTGATATTTAATTCATAATTTGAAAGTTGTCTTATTATTCCCTTGTATTCATGAAGTATATCTCATCACCAAATTAAATTTTCTTATTATCCTTTATATGATGATATGAAAATTAATGAATTGCACCATTGTATTATTATTCCCCTCTTTTTGACAATGAGAAAGGGGGAGAAAGAATTGCTAGCTCTAGAAAAACAAAACTTGCTAGCTTGTTCATCTTTAAAAAAAAGCAAAAATTGCTAGTGTGCACATTTCAAAAGAGAACCAAAATTTGTTAACTTGCACAATTCAAGAAGAAGCAAAAACTTATAAACTTGTAAAAATTTCTAGCTTACAAAGAAAGACAAAACTTGCTAGCTTACTCATATTAAAAGAGAAGCAAGAAATGCTATCTTGCACATCTCAAGAGAAGCAAAACTTGCATATCTCAAGAGAGGCAATACTCATAATGCATGTTCTAACTTGCACATCTCAAAGACATGCTAGCTTGAATATTCTAAAATAATTTAAAACTTGCTATTTACTATTTTGCATTCTTTTTCAAAAACTTGCTAGCTTGAATATCGCAAAGAAAAGCAAACATGCTAAACTTTTATATATCTAAAACTTGCTAGTTTGCATGTTCTAAAGTGATTATATATGCAATAATATTTTTAAAACATGAAATTATGCAATGATTTGAAATGTCTCAAAAATTGTTAGTTGCACTTCTCCTTTTTGTTGATGACAAAGGGGGAGAAGATATGATGATGATGTATAAGTTATGATGATAATCATGCATGGGATGATGTACTTAGATATTTTGATTATGCATGATTTTATGTTGCATGCAATGATATGATTAATTGGTTCTTTCAATATTCATATTGCTTGCAATGGTGAAATACTTATAATTCTATAAATTCAAAAGTTCTATCAATATGGCATATTGATAGGGGGAGTTTAGTTAAAATTCATCATCAATTGGTTGTCATCATCAAAAAGGGAGAGATTGTTGAATCTCGGATTTTGATGATGAAACTAATTGATAAAATTATGATCTAATATGTGTTGAAGTGACACAAGACTAGCTTCGATCAGGGAAGATAAATCGATTAAAGCAGTAGAATCATAAGTTTGGCTAGAATGGAATATGTCAGAAGATTGGACATCAGACTGGAGGAAGGTCGACATATTTGCAGAAGGCTTTGTGCCATGAATTTAGGCATTAGATTAGAAGGATCGGACATTGCGCTAAGGAGATTGGGTATTACGGAGGTCAACATGCCGATTGGGCAATACACCATAAGAGAGGACGATGCACCGAAGGTTTGGATGAATCGTCGGATGAACTAATGATATGCCGGACAACTTAGTATTCTTACTTGTAATAATTTGTTTAGATCGAAGTAGTTTAGAGGGCTAATGGAGTTGGTTTTGGGTGTAACTATGCCAACTCAATTAGGGGCCAACTAGGTCTAAAGAGGGGTTATTTTGGACCAAGAGAAAGGTCCATTCAGTAATCCGAAGCCACATCAAGCAGTGGCATTATCTAGGGTGGGTGGTGGAACCGCTTGAGGCTAAGCCTCCTAAGAGGTATGGGCAGTAGTACCGCCTAAACTAGGCGATAGTTCCACTAGTAGTTAATGCTATCAAGTGGTGGTACCACCTTATCAAGCAATGGTACCACCAGATCCTAGTCTCTGAGGATCTTTTAGGTGGTGGTACCACCCAGTCTTAGACGGTGGTACCGCTAGTACCTCGAAAACCGAAGATTAGATATTTTTTTACGGCAAATTTGAATCAATTTGTGGCATATAAATATTGTACTCTTTCCTTTTGGTTAAGCATAAAATTGAGTAGAAAGAGGAAAAATATTATTGAGAAAGAAATGTTGTAATCTCTCTTGAAGTGTAGGGTCATTTCATCCAAGCATTTAGAAGTTCCTCTAAAGGGAGAAGTAAGGTCTAAGAAAGAGAGATTGTAAACATTCTTTCCTGAGCTTATCAAAAGGAGAAAGAGTTATAAGAGGGTAGTTAGTCTTTGCCCATTGAAAGAAAACTATTAGTGGATGCCAGTAGCCTCGATGGAAGAGGAATCGGAAGTGGACGTAGGTCACGATGACCAAACCACTATAAACTCAATATGCAATTTCTATTTTGCTTTTCATTATCATTGTTATTACTTTTTAAGTTAATTGCTTACTTCACTTACTCTAAGTCAAGTACTATTTTTTGATATCGGTTTTCATCAAACATAGATTTTCAAAATTGACGTTTTAATTGTAAGTACTAATTCACCCCCCACCTCTTAGTGCCGACTCGATCATGATAAATACAATCCTTTGGACCTATCTATCCTCAATTATTATGTACCTATAGTCCGTCAACCATCTAATATCCCAAAGACCATATACCGGGCATGGTGCTATTAGGCCCATATGGTTTCTTCTCGAGTCTTATTCTAATCGGATTCTTTGGGATTACTATTTCTCTCTCAATCTGAATGACCTTGTCCAAGGATTTGTCTAAACAAGAATACATAGGATATTCCTCTCATGACGCCAAGAGTGGATGATTCTCTATCGACACTCAATAGCCCTCGTAAGGTTGGTTGTCACTCCCAATAACCGATTGTAATAGATTTGAAACTTCCAAACCTATATATCAGGTATCAAAGAGTGGAGTACTCATATAGGACATCCTTGGTGTCTCATGTCTAAGGATCAGTTACACTACTAGGACTACGGAATCATTGTATAATAATAAGGCATCATCAACCATCTAGTATTCTATGAGTAGATCAATCAATGAACTCATTCTCCAATGAGCACCTGCACTGTATCATTAGTGTCCCCACACAAGTAGCTATGAGACCAACTGCCTTCATCATATGGATAGGTATACAGCACACCAATCTGTCCAATTATCTCGATATCCCTTTCGAGTAACTTATAACTAGGATTATTTATGATCTGTGTTTAAAGGAGAATTGGTCTCATTATCGTGATCTCATCATGATCTGATTTACATTACATAGATCCATATATATCATAATATATATGCATATATGCAACAAGAAAAATAAAGTAATAAAATGTCAAAACCTAATAAGTAAAAAGAATGTGTATCATATCACACATGTCATCACTCATGTGATTGGCTTGTAGGGCACCTATGGCTAACATATAGGATACCCTATACCTTAGTGATAGGATCTATCATGTATATCATGCTATATACCAGGTCTATTATAGTGCATGCTCTGAGTGTCATGAGTAAGTATCAAGCGAATCCAGGCTTGGAGCACTAGAAAGCAATAAAGTGTATCCTTAAATACTTGAGAAAGACTAAGGATCTTTTACTAGTATATAGAGATAGTAGCCTTAGGGTTAAAGGCTACATAAACTTGAGTTTCTAGTCCGATTTCAATGATAGCAAGTCTAATTTGGGGTATGTGTTCACCCTGAACAAAGGAGCAGTAAGCTAAAAGAGTTCCAAGCAAGATACTACTGCTGACTCAACCACAAAGTCGGAGGACATTGTTATAGTAGAGGCAGCAAAGGAGAGAGTCTAGATAAAGAAGTTCATCATAGATCTGGGAGTCATGCTCAGTAGTGAGGAGTCGATTCCCTTATATTGCGACAATAATGAGGAGATTACTCAAGCGAAAGAATCTAGGTCTTAACAGAAGTCTAAGTACATTCTGAGGAGGTTCCACCTGATCAGAGAGATCGTGACCCGAGGAGACGTAGTAGTGGATAGATTTTCATCTGAATATAATATCGTAGATCCACTAACAAAGTTATTATCTCGGATTATCTTTGAGCTTCATAGGGGTCTAATAGGGATTAGACACATAGGTGATTGGCTTTAGATCAAGTGAGAGATTACTAGTCAGAGGTGCCCTACAAGCCAATCATATGAGTGATAGCATGTGTAATATATTACGAATTCTTTTTGCTTATTATATTATTTGATATTTTATCACTTTATATTACTTATTGCATATATATATATATATATATATATATATATATATATAGTGATGTCCATGGATCTATGCAATGGGAATCGAATCGTAATGAGATCACAATAATGAGACTGATTCACCTTTAAACACAAACCCTAAATAATCTTGGTCATAGGTTACACAAAAGAGATATCGAGATAATTAGGCAGACTGGTATGCTATATACCCATCCATATAATGGAGGCAAGTGGTCTCAAAGCTGCTCATGTGGGGATACTAAGGCTATAGTGCAGGTGCTTATTGGAAAATGAGTTCATTGATTAATCCATTCATGGAATGCTAGATGGTTAAAGATACCTCATTGTCAAACAACGATTCTATTGTCCTAACGGTATACATAGTTCTTAGACTTGAGACACCAAAGATGTCTTGTATGAGTACTCCACTCTTTGATACCAGACTTATAAGTTTAGAAGTTCCAAATCTAGCACAGTCGGTCATCGGAAGTGGTAGTCAACCTTACGAGGGCTATTGAGTGTCGATAAAGGATCATCCATTTTCTGTATCATGAGAGGAATATCTCATGTGTTCTTACTTAGACAAATCCCTAGCTAGAGTCATTCTGATTGAGAGATAAAGAGTTCTCTGGGAAAATCCTCTTAGAGCGAGACTCGAGTAGAAACTGTATGAGTCTGACAACACTATGTCATAGGAAGTGTTTTAGAGCATATCAATGGCAGATGAAACATTTCGGACCATATCAATGGCGGATGAAATGCTTCAGAACATATCAATAGCATATGAAACATTTTAGAGCATATCAAGGACGTATGAAATGTTTCGGAGCATATCAATAACAAATGAAACATTTCGGAACATATCAATAACGGATGAAACATTACGGAACATATCAATGGCGGATGAAATACTTCGGAACATATCAATGGCATATGAAGCATTTCAGAGTATATCAATAGCATATGGAATATTTTGGGAGTATAAGAAGCAATTCAGAACATATCAAAGAACAAATATGAAACAGAAGCTCAAACGTCGCATTTAACATTGCATACATTTTATTCTTATCCAAAGCACACATAGAATCATATAACCAAAGCTTTGGATATTATGTCAAATAGATAGAAGGTGAAGTAGGATCCCAAACATAATATGGTTCATCCATTTTTGAATGGCCACCAAACATAATCTAGAGCATCGCAGGCTCTAAGCACATACCCTTTACCATTTCTAGCAAAGGTCCAGATAATCCCTTTACCATTTCTGGAAATGATCCAAATAATCCCATAAATACTAGAGTACAAAAGGGCATTGTGAATAATAAAGTTGGGACATATCAGAAACACATGCGGAACAACGGAATGCATATGCCTATACGAAACATTACGATACAAACATAAAGTTTACATAACATATCAAGGTATGCAAATACTCATAGGATAAGAGTATACATGAATTCAAAGAAATACTATAAAGCTCAACTAAAGTAAGGATTTTAGCTGAAATCAATCTCCAAAGATACGAAACAAGAATAGGCGAAATCGATCAAAGCTCGATTCAGATAGAATTTGAGAGGCACATTGCATGAATTGTTTGTATAATTAATTATACTCCAATTTGCATAAAATGGGAGTAATTAGAAACTAGTTTTTGATAACTCAAGTTTTGTATGAATCGGAGTTTCGAGCAAGGAGTTATAAATAATTTAGTAACCAAAGGTCAGAGAATATTATCTCTGTTTTATAGAATTCATAGAGTTGATTTAAATAGATAATTCAATAGGAAGTATACTCTAAATCATTCAAATCAAATATGTTTATGAGTCTAGTTTCCAATAAATCATGATTCACATAAATCAGAGTTTTCAACAAAGAGTTATAATCAAGAAATTATTGAAAGGTCAAAATAGATAGTCTCTATTTCACAGATTTCATAGGGTCAATTGAAATAACAGCTTTGATAGGTAAATAGACACTAAATTTATCAATCTTAATATCAAAAGATCTCTAAGTCTACTTTCGAATACATTTGGTTTTTCTAAAATCAAGAATCTATACAGAATGTCATAGCTTAAACGATACAGAAAGGTCAGATCTCAAAAAATTCCAGATTCACAGTTTTATTCCCAAACGATAGAAATATCAAGTATAAAGCCAAATCTTCCAAAGTTTTCAGAATTAAGATGAAATCATATATTAAGATTTTTGAAGGAAGGGATTAGAATACTTGTTTTAAAAAAGTTTGATTCCCAAATGTGGGGAAATTAATGCAAAACCTCAAGCAAGACAAAGCTTCTTCTTCTTCTTCTTCTTCTTTAAGTCACTTCTCATCTCAAACCAATGTTGGCTATAGCTCTTAAGTTTTTATCCCTTTATTTCTTCTCTAATGCATTAGGTTTAGCTAATACAAGGCTTGCAAGGTGGTAAGCATGCATGAAAGAGGCCTAGGTGTCATCCATAGGATAAACTTAGGTGGCACCATTAGGTTAGCTAATGACACATGTCCACCATTTTTTTTTTAACCTAATATGAATCTTTCATAAATCATATCATATTTTTAATATTTAGATTTAGGTCCCTACAATACAAATAGGCCCTTATAAATTTTTTAAAAAATGAGGGATGTTATAGGAGGCCTCTATAAATAGGAGGTAACCAAAAACTCATAGGCTAGAGGCTTCTTTGTTGTCACCTCCTATTCTACTCTCCACTTCTCCTCCTCAAATAGTAGGTGTGAAGATTTAGATAGGGATTTGAGGAGCGTCGTCGTAGCCTTACTATGTAGATCACCACAAGAGAGTAGGGCACTTGATGTCCTTCATCCTTTCCTATAAATCTGTAGGGATTCAAGGATATACAATCTCCCTAGGTAACATATAGGGAAATCTAGGGGCGACATCATATTCGGAGTGGAAGAACATAAAACAAAACCCCAAATTTCCCAATATATATTCATCGTTGTGCAAAAATTGGTGTATGAAATCCGCAAAATAGAAAATTATGTGTGAGGTAGTTGTGTTACCTAGGGAGATCGTATATCCCTAAATCCCTATTGATCTATAGGAGTGGATGAAGGAGGTCAAGCGTCCTCCTCTCTAGCGGTGATCCATACAATAAGGCTACAACGATGCTCCTCAAATCTCCATGCCTGCTATTTGAGGAGAAGGGGAGAGGAGAATAGGAGATGGCAACTTAGAAGCCCCAGCCAATGGGCTTTTAGTTCCCTCCTATTTATAGAGGCCCCTAGTTAACCCCAATGGATCCTACCTTATTGGGTACTAGATCTCTATTCAATTACTCAAGCCTCTTAGATTTGTGGGTCTCTACCCAATAATCTCTTATTAGCTTTTATTAGATCTTATCCATGAAATCCAATAATTCAATGGCTTATTGGATATCCAATAAGATAAGGGCTCCAACAGATATCTTATATTTGAACCTCTACTAGTCGTAACACCTACCATATGTGTGTCTCTCTAAGCCCAATATCGAGCTGGCCATGAGTCATACCTATCAGAACTCCTTCTAGCTCAATGAATTATTATATCTATAATAATTCACTTGATTGATCGACTATAGACATACTAGGCCACTACGTTGTAGTCCCCAAACAATATAGGGGAATCCAATCCTTTGAACCTATTTATCCTTAGTTACCATATACCTATAATCCTTCATCTATCTAATATTCCAAAGACTATATATCGGGCATGGTGTTGTCAGGCCCATACGATTTTTCCTTAAGTCTCGCTCTCATCGGATTCTCCCGAAAAACTCTTTCTCTTTCAATTTGAAAGACCTTGGCTAAGGATTTGTTTGAGCAAGAACACATAAGATATTTCCCTCATAATACTGCGAGTGGATGATCCTCTATCGACACTCAAATAGCCCTCAAAATGTTAACTGTCACTCCCAATGACCGGTTGTACTAGATCTGGAACTTCCAAACTTATAAGTTCGATATCAAAGAGTGGAGTACTCATACAGGACATCCTTGGTATCTCAAGTCTAAGGACCATATACACTACTAGGACTACGGAATCGTTATTTAACAATAAGGTATCATCAACCATCCAATATTCCATAAGTAGATCAATTAGTGAACTCATTCTCCATTAAGCACTTGCACTGTATCATTAGTGTCCCCACATGATTAGCTATGAGACCCACTGCCTCCATCATATGGATGGTATACAGCATACCAGTCTGTCCGGTTATCTCGATGTCCTTCTCGAGTACCTATCTATGACTAGGATTATTTAGGATCTGTGTTTAAAGGTGAATAGGTCTCATTATAGTAATCTCATCATGATCTGATTCTCATTGCACAGATCCATGGACATCACAATATATATCCATATATGTAACAATCAATATAAAAGTGATAAAATACTAAATAATAATAAGCATAAAGAATATGTATCATGTCACACGTGTCATCACTCACATGATTGGCTTGCAGGCACCTATGACTAGCAATCTCCCACTTGACCTAAAGCTAATCACCTATGTGTTTGATCCCCATCAGACCTCTATGATGCTCAAAGATAATCTGAGACAATAGCTTTGTCAATGGATTGGCGATGTTATCTTTAGATGGTACTCCTTCTACTACTATATCTTTTCCAGCCACGATCTCTCTAATAAGTTGAAACCTTCTCAAAACACTTCTGATGAGACACGGGTTCCCTCATTTGAGCAAACACCCCATTGTTATCGCAATATAAGGGAATCAGTTCCTCATTACCTAGCACAACTCTTAGATCTATGATAAACTTCTTCATCCAGACTCCCTCCTTTGCTGCCTATGTTGCAGTAATGTACTTCGCCTATATGGTCAAGTCAATAGTAGTGTCTTGCTTGAAACTCTTCCAACACACTGCTCCTCCATTCATGGTGAACACATACCCTGAATTAAACTTGCTATCATCAACATCGGATTGGAAGCTCGAGTCCGTGTAAACTTCAACCTTGAGGTTACTACCTTCATATACTAGTAAAAAATCCTCAATCCTTCTTAAGTACTTAAAGATATACTTTATTGCTTTCTAGTGCTCCAAGCCTAGATCCACCGAATACCTACTCGTGACACTCAAAGCATGTGCTATATTAGGCTTGGTACATAGCATGACATACATGATAGACCCTATCGTTGAGGCATAGGATATCCTATCCACATTCACCCTTTCTTTAGGAGTCTTTGGAGACATACTCCTAGAAAGCGATATCCTATGTCTCATCGATATGAGACCTCTCTTGGAATTTTTCATACTAAACCTTTTGACAATTGTGTCTATGTACTTGGATTGGGACAAGCCAAGCATCCTCTTTGATCTATCTCTATAGATCTAAATCCCCAAGATATAGGATGCTTCCCCTAAGTCCTTCATGGAGAATTATTTAGATAACCAAGCCTTTACTATGGATAGCATTCCTACATCATTCTCAATTATCAGAATGTCATCCACATATAACACCAAGAAGGTGATAATGCTCCCACTTACCTTCTTGTATACACAAGGCTCAACTTCATTCTTAACGAAGTCATAAGATCTAATTACCTCATCAAATCTCACGTTCCAACTTCGGAAAGCTTGCTTCAGTCCATAAATAAACTTAAGCAACCTACACACTTTATTTGGACAATCCTTAGACATGAATCCCTCAAATTGTATCATATACACCTCCTCGAGGTTGCCATTGAGGAACACTATTTTTATGTCCATCTGTTAGATCTCATAATCATAGTATACTGCAATAGCTAATAGAATTTAGATAGATTTTAGCATAGCTATAGGTGAGAATGTTTCATCATAGTCAACACCTTGCCTTTGATGATACCCCTTTGCCATTAGCATTACTTTATAGGTCTCTACCTTTCTATCTATTCCGATCTTTTTCTTGAAGATCCACTTGCAACCAATGGGTACAATACCCTCGGATGTATTAACTAGGTTTTAAACCTTATTGGAGTATATGGAATCCATCTCAGAATTCATGGCTTCTTGCGACTTCTCAGAATCTATACGTATAATAGCCTCCCCATAAGTCTAAGAATCAATATCCTCAACATCCTCTTCTCTAATACGTCCTACATATCTCTTAGGAGGATGAGATACTCTACCGAACCTATGTAAAGTCGAAACTTGTGTGCTAGGTACCTGAACAGACTTGAGCTTTGGAATGGTGCTTAAGCTAGGTTCTCCAACCTTGCTCAACTCTAACATGCTCCCATTATCTCCACCAAGAATATGTTCCTTCTCAAGAAATATCGCTCTCTTGGCTACAAAGATTTTTTGGTCCTCGGGATGATAGAAATAGTACCCAGAATGAGACGGGGAGGTTAGCGAAACTCATCATGGGTCACATCATATCTAATAGTGTATGGTTCCTCCTTTTGGATACACCAATGAGCTAGGGTGTATAAGGAGGTGTCCACTAGGATTGAATCTCATCATCCTTAAGGAATCAAGTGAACTTTGCACTCACGTACTCACCTCCTCGATCTAATTGAAGAGTCTTGATATTCTTTCTAGTTTAATTTTTCACTTCATTTTTATACTCTTTAAATTTCTCGAAGGCCTTAGACTTGGACTTCATCAAGTACACATGTTCATACCTTGAGTAACCACTTATGACATGAGTTGACATGGAACCACATACATTATTATGTATAAGTTCCAGCAACTCAGTGGCTCTCTCTAGTTCTACTAAATGGAGAGTTTGTCATCTTTCCATGAAGGCAAGGCTCACAAGTTGCATATAACTCATAGTTGAATGAATCTAAATATCTATCCTTTAGCAACTTTTGAATCCTTCCCTCATGGATATGACCAAGCCTACAATGTCATAGGTATGCGATGTTCACCTCATCTCGTTTCCTCTTGGACACACTTACATTCATGATATGCGGAGCAGTGTCTAGCATAAATAAACCATTATGTAATGTTCCTCTCGTGATGATCTCATCATCTAATAATATTGAACAATTATTATTTTCAAAAACTAATTTATATACACTAATTATCAAATATGAAATGAAAATAATATTTTTGATAATAGAAGGAACAAAATAGCATGTATCTAATACAATAATAGCTCCACCAAGCAGATGTAGGGTGACCTCGCCAATAGCCACTACAACAACTTTTGCTCCATTGCCCATTTTGAGGTCCATCTCACCAATCTCCTAGGTCCTGCCAGAACTTGTAATAAATTATAGATATGATAAGCACTACTGGTATCTAATACCCATGTGTTATCATAAGATTCTAACAAATAAAAACTGATCATGAATGTACCTAAAGCTTCTCCAAGCTTCTATTTCGCCCTCTTTGTAAGGTTCCTTTTACAGTTCCTCTTCTAGTGCCCATCTTTGCCATAGTGGAAGCACTAGCTTTTGTCCTTTGTTGGGTCTTTCTTAGCAACCTTTGCTTTACCCGATCTACCCTTACCCTTGCCCTTCTTAAAGGACTTTTCTACCTTCCTTTTCTTTCTAGTCTCACTAGTATAGAAAACTAAATTTTCTTTTTTTATGGTGCCCTCTGCCTCCCTCAACATATTAAGGAGCTTAGGGAGCTTAGCGAAAGTCATCTCAAGCTTGTTCATATTAAAATTCATTACGAACTAAGAAAAGAAATCTGGTAGGGACTAAACTAAATGGTCATCCTCTAGGACCATTCCTAGACCTGTGGGTTTTTTATCTACTCAATCATCTTAAGGACATGGTTCTGAACTGGTGTTCTCTTAGTCATCTTAGCATGGAAGAGACTCTTGGATATTTCATATCATTGAGTCCTTTCATGTTCCTTAAATAATTTTCGGAGATGTAGGATAATGGATCTAGCATCTATCTTTTCATGTTGTCTCTATAACTCAGGAGTCATGGAGCCTAACATATAACACTGAGTAAGAGTGGAGTCATCTATGTACTTCACATAGCGAGTGATCTCATCCTCCCTCGCTTGCTCCTTCCTCGGGTGTAGGCATCATTGTATCAAGGACATATGCGATTTTCTCCGCCGTGAGAACGATTCTCAGGTTGTGGAGCCAATTGATGTAATTTGGACTAATGAAGCGGTTGACATTAAATATATCACGTAAATAATTTAAATGCGACATATTTTGAAAATAAAGATGTAGTAGAAATAAATAACATGAAGATTTTGTAGAAAAATAAACAATTAAGATAAGGACTTCTATTTTAATATACTCCCACTATTTTCTCGCGAATCATACAACTCCCGCTAGTATGTGAATCGGAGACCCTTGGCAAATCTATAGTGGGGATCGGGATCCAATCGATGTCTTAATGTAACCTCGAGTGACTCGACCAATTACGTTAAGCCCGTAAAGGTAGGCAACTCTTGCTAATCACAACTCCTTGTGATTCCCATCTTGTTCGACCTCGGAATCACCATAGTCTCAAGTGACTCGACTAACCATAGTGTTCGGTTAAGTTATCACTATCGTTACAAGATGAGTCTGATTCGATAATATGTCATCGAATTACTCGATCAAGCATACCATGTCCTTGTTAGGACCCTTTTATTTTATGAGTTTTTGAATAATATTTATTGAGTCTATTTAGTTCAGTTAGAGTCCGATAGAGGTTTATTTAATATTTATTTATTATTAGGACCCTAGTGGACTCTGGATGGAACTCTATAAATAGTGATGTAACCCTTTCTTTTCGCAATAAATCACTAAAATGTTATTTCAGTCTGTGGACAAACCCTAGGCGGTCGATCCCCTCGAAGTGATCAAGGAGGCCGATCTCCTCGAAGTGATCATCCCCTTTTCTCCCCTTTTATCTTCCTTCTTTTACGAAAAGACCTTAGGGTCTTATCATTTGGTATCAGAGCAGCGATAAGACTTTAAGGTCTTATCATTTGGTATCAGAACCTAAAGTCTTATCGTAAAATGCTCTGATACTAAATGATAAAACCCTAAGGTATCACTACTCTGATACCATTTGGTATCAGAGCGAACGATCCTTGGTATTCTCACTATAGTGATTGACGTAGCTATCATCCAAAAGAAAGAAAAAGGGCACAGCCATGCACGACCGAGAACCCTTGCTTCCCCTCTCTACCACCACAGCCACTGGTCGAAAGGGCTCCTACTTCCCCAGCTTCCAACCACCCCCACCACCACCACTACTCCCCGGCCAGCGACCACCACAGCCCCGCTTCCCAACCGGAGTCCACCGTCGCCCGTCGCCTCCCACCCAAGCCACCACCCACTACCAGGAGACAACATTGCCAATGTCCCATCCCACCATAGCCCTGCTCCCCGACCACTCAATCATCGCCGCCCGCCTCCCTAGCCGCACCACCATCGCTACCTCCCCTTGGTCGTGGCTTCGACCGTGCGATACTGTGGCATCGTTGTTTCTATAGTGTGATAGAAATAGAGCAGGCGTCGGTCCCTCTGCTGTCGCAAGTGCCAGTTGCCACCACCGCCACCACAACTTCCTGGCCAACGACGACCACCGCCCGCCTCCCAATTGGAACCCTCGTTGCCTCCCCTTGGGTCGCAGCTGTCGCTACCGATTGCCTCCCTCCTCGCTATGACCGAAATAGAGCAATTCATTGATTGCCCTTGTTCTCAACCGCGCTGCCACCAATTCCCTTCCACACCAGCCGTCATAGCACCGCAACCTCAATCCGAGCCACCATCGCTGCCAGCCACTGTCGATCGTGATCATTCGACATCGCCAATGGCTTCTACGGTGTGATAAAAACATAGTATCCTCTACTACCGCAGCCGTCGATCCCTCTATTACTGCGAGCGTCGGCTGCCACCACCATCACCGCTACTTCCCTGCCGGCGACGACTACCACTGATTCCTCTTCTCCAACGCAGTCTCAATCCCAGCCTCCACTACAACCTCAACCCCTTTATTCTGTATCATTACCGTAGCCATTGGTTGCCACCACTAGAGCCTCAACCCCGGTCGCTTCAATGCCACCTCCCTCTTGTTCTGCTCCCACTACTACAATCGTTGGTTGCCATCACCATAGCCTCAACCCCGGCTACTCGGCAATGGCTCCTCTTGGGTCACAGTTGTAGCTGCTCGACCTCCCCTCCTCGCGGCGACCAAAACAGAGCAACCTTGCATCTTCTGCCATAGCCACCGATCACCGTAGTTCCCAACCAACAACCATCGTCACCACTGCTCCCAACCAATGATCAACCCCTCGTTCCATCGTAACCGCCCTCTAGCAGCGTACACCTCAACCCCAACAGCGCATGCACCGATTCCTCTTCTCAACCCCGGCCACTTCAACACTGCCTCTCCCTGCATCCTCTGCCTTAGCTGCCGGTTGCCATCACCGCAGCCTCAACCTCGACTGCTTGGTGATTGCTCCCTTGGGTCGTAGCTACAGTCACTAGACCATCCCTCCTCATGATTATCAAAACAAGGCAACCATAACCGCCGCAGCCACTGCTGTTTTCTCAACCGCATGAGATCCCTCAGCATCACCAGTGCCTCCTTCTGCAGTGCAACAGAGACAGAGCAACGTTGCCTTCTACCCGCACCATCGCAGCCACCGCAACAAGCATCATTGCCTCCCATGTAGTGACCATAGCTACTGCTAATCATAGGTGCCCAACAAGCCAATCACGTGAGGGCATGTGTGACTTGACATGAAATCTTTTTGTTTATTATATTTTAGAATTTATCACTTTAAATTGACTATTGTACATATGTATGTATATATTATAATGTTCTTGGATTTGTGCAATGGGAATCGAATTGTGATGAGATCACGATAATGAGACTGATTCACCTTTAAACACATATCCCAAATAATCCCGATCATAAGTTACTCGAGAGGGACATCGAGATAACCAGACAAACTAGTGTGCTGTATACCCATCCATATGATGGATGCAGCTAATCTCATAGCTGCTCGTGTGGGGACACTAGGGATACAGTATAGGTGCTCATTAGAGAATGAGTTCACTGATTGATCCGCTTATGGAATGCTGGATGGTTGATGATGCCTTATTGTCAGACAGTAATTCCGTAGTCCCAATGGTGTATCTGGTCCTTAGACTTGAGACACCAAGGATCTCCTGTATAAGTGATCCACTCTTTGATACCAAACTTATAGGTTTGGATGTCCCAGATCTAGTACAATTGGTCATTGGGAGTGACAGTCGACCTTATGAGAGCTATTAAGTGTCGATAGAGGATCATCCACTCTCGACATCATAAGAGGCATATCTCATGTGTTCTTGCTCAGAAAAATCCCTAGCTAGGGTCATTCAGATTGAGAGAGAAAGAGTTCTCCAAGAGAATCCGATTAGAGCGAGACTCAAGTAAAAACCGTATAGGTCTGACAGCACCATGCCCGATATACGGTCTCTAGAATATTAAATGGATGAGGGACTATAGGTATACAGTAATTGAGGACAGATAGTTCCAATAGATTGGATTTTCCTGTATCGTTTGGGGACTACGACGTAGTGGCCTAGTACGTCCGTAGTCGATGAGTCAAGTGAATTATTATGGAGATAATAATTCACTGAGTTAGAAGGAGTTCTGATAGGTATGACTCACGGCCAGCTCGATATTGGGCCTAGAGGGTCACACATATGGTAGGCGTTGCGATAAGTAGAGATTCCGATATGAGATATCCACCAGAGCCCTATCTTATTGGATATCCAAAAAGCCCCTGAATTATTGGATCATATGGATGAGATCTAATAAAAGCCCATGAGAGATCATTGGATAGAGATCCACTAATCTAAGAGGCTTGGGTGATTGGATGCAGATCCAATACCCAAAAGGGGAGGATCCATTAGGGTTTTGATAGAGGACCTCTATAAATAGGAGAGATTCGATGGTTTATAGGCTAGAGCCTTTGCTTATCTCTCTCATTCTCCTCCCCCTCTCCACCTCAAAGCAGGCCTGGAGTTTTTGAGGAGGGTTGTCGTAGCCCTACTATGTGGATCACCGCTAAAGAGGAGGATGCTTCACGAAAACAGGGATATACGATCTCCCTAAGTAACACAATCTCTTCTATACGTAGTTTGTTTCACAGAATTTTATGCACCAATCTTTGCACGATGATGAACATCTCTTTGGGAATAGGGGATTTTGTTTTTGTTCCTCCACTACACATGTGATGTCGCTCCCAAGATTTTCCAACAGTGGTATCAGAGCCAGGTTGTTCATGCGAATGATTGATTTTGAACTGCGTGTGTTGTGTTTAGGAAGAATTTTGATGTCAAAATCATTGACACAAAAGCGAGAAAGGGCAACAACTATTGCTGCCCTTGCTACCATTGCAAATGGAAGCGCTGCCATCTGTGTGCAAGCAAGCAACCTACAGCGGTAGCCGCAAGGTCGCCCGCGTGCAGGCCCCCTGTAGCGGCGCCTGCAAGTAGGGTCGTAGGCACGGCAGCCACCTGCGCAAGCACTGCACCCGCACGCAAGGGGTGGCGTCGACACCCGCGATCGCCACGGCACAGCGCCCGCAGCGACGCTTGCCCGTAGGCAGCCCGCAAGGGCAGTGCCTATGGGTGTTGGACCCACGGGTAGAGGCGCCTATGGCTGCTGCACCTACGGGCAAGAGTACCGCAGGGCAACGGCGCCTGCGGCCATTGTTCCTGCGAGCAAACTCCCCCATAGGGGCGGTCACCAAGCGGGGCAACGCCCGCTGCTGCCCTGCGGGCACTGCCCCACAAGCAGAACTGCCCTCGGAGGCAACGGCGCCCGCGGGGGCGCCCACCTGCAGGGGCCACACCGCCAACGGGCATGCCTCCCGCAGGCGAGGGCAGCGCCCCGCCCCCTGCCACACAGGTCGTCGCCAGTAGGGTGGCGGCGGCGACAGCAACGGCAATAGCAGGGGAGAGGAAGAGGGGCTTAGGGTTTTGGGTAAAAAGATAATTTTGCCCTTGTGAATTTTAAAAATTTCAGTTCTATCCCTTTTATCCAAATTATGAAAATGCCCCTTCAACATTCAGGAAATTCCTTACATGTCCTTGATTTCAAAAAAATATTAATTAATTAAAAGGTTTAATTGATTATTATTTTATTATTATCTAGTAGTCCTATATGATGATGGTTTATACAGGTGATGTATGATGTATGGATGGATGATCATGGACCGTATGATGTGTGTACTTATGATTATTATTATTGGGGCCTACAAGCCTCCATTATATTTCTTATTTATTATCGAGCCTGCGTGCCTATGATTAAGTTGTAATCATACGAGGAGGCGCAACGGGAGCGTGGAAGCGATAGTGGGACCCACAAGACGGACGATCGCGATGCATCGAGATGTCGATAGAATCGACGAGGACGAGATGAATGATTACAGGGCATGGAGATGCACTGTTGCACACATAGACCTTGATGTGAGTGATTAGGCCTATTGGCTCGAGCCTGATCACATTAGGTTGTGGTCCATGATCATTTAGTATGATTGCTTATACACATACTAGATATGTATATATATTTGCATGCGATGTAGATATATATTAAATATGTATATGTGTGACATGTCATATTAGGAGACCAAAACGATAAAGAAACCTCTCTCTCGATAATATTAAGTCGGTAAACATGAGGCAATTAGATTGACCCACGTGGCCTTCCATCGTTATAGGTAGCAATCAATTCCCAATGTAGGTTGAGTTGTTCGAGTCCCTCGAGGCTCACCTATATTGTTTGCTATCTTACTTACGATATAGAAATGTCATCGGTGACTTGAGGACATGGTATGCTTGGTTGAGTCCCTCGAGGTTACACTAAGACGCTGATTGGATCCTGATCCCCACTAGAAGTCTACTGGAGACTTTCGTTTTACGTGCTAAGAGTGTCGCATGACTCACTAGTAAAATAGTGGGAGCATATTAAGATAGAAGTTTATATCTTGATTGTTTATTTTTTACAAAATATGCATTTTATTCATTTGTACTGCATCTTTATTTTCAGAAAATATCGCTTTCAAATCCCTTACGTGGCATACTTGATATCAACCGCCTCACTAGTCTAAATTATATGGATTAGCTCCGCAACTTGAGAATTGTACTCACAATAGAGAAAATCGCATACGTCCTTGATACAGTGATGCCTACACCCAAGGAAGGGGCAAGCGAGGATGAGATCGCTCGCTATGTGAAGTACATTGATGACTCTACTCTTACTCAATGCTACATATTGGGCTCTATGACTTCTAAGTTACAGAGACAACATAAAAAGATAGATGTCATATCCATTCTCCTACATGTTCGCAAATTGTTTGAGGAATAGGGAAGGACTCAGTGATATGAGATATCCAAGAGCCTCTTCCATGCTAGGATAACTAAGTGGACACCGGTTTAGAACCATGTCCTAAAGATGATTGAGTGGATAGAGAAACTTATAGGTCTAGGAATGGTCCTAGAGGATAACTTGTGTGTGGACATTGTGCTTCAGTCCCTCCCAGATTCCTTTTCATAGTTCATAATGAATTTTAATATGAACAAGCTTGAGGTGACTCTTCCAAAGCTCCTCAATATGTTGAGGGAGGCAGAGAGTACTATCAAGAAAGAGAAGTCAGTTCTCTACACTGGTGAGACTAGAAAGAAAAGGAAAGTAGAAAATTCCCTTAAGAAGGGCAAGGGTAAGGGCAGACCAGGTAAAGCAAAGGTTGCTAAGAATGACCCGGCAAAGGACAAAGGCTAGTGCTTCCACTATGGCAAAGATGGGCATTGGAAGAGGAACTGCAAAGAGTACCTTGTAAAGAGGGCAAAATAGAAGCTTGGAGAAGCTTCAGGTACATTCATGATCAGTCTCCATTTGTTAGACTCTTATGATAATATATGGGTATTGGATACCGGTAGTGCTTATCATTAATGCAATTCGTTGTAGGTTCTGGCAAGGCCTAGGAGAATGGAGAGAGGCGAGATGGACCTCAAGATGGGCAATAGAGCAAAAGTTACTATAATAGCTATTGGTGAGGTCATCCTACATCTGCCTGGTAGAGTTATTATTGCATTAGATGCATGTTATTTTGTTCCTTCTATTATCAAAAACATTATCTCTATTTCATGTTTGACAGTTAGTGGATATAAATTAGTTTTTTAGAATAATAGTTGTTCGATATTATTAGATGATGAGATTATCACGAAAGGAACATTGCATAATGGTTTGTTTATGCTAGACACTACTCCATATATCATGAATGTAAGTATGTCTAAGAGGAAATAAGATGAGGTGAACAGTGCATACATGTGGCATTGTAGGCTATGTCACATCCATGAGGGAAGGATTCAAAAGTTGCTAAAGGATGGATATCTAGATCCATTTGACTATGAGTCATATGCAACTTGCAAGCCTTACCTTTATGAAAAACTGACCAACTCTCCATTTAGTGAAACTAGAGAGAGAGCCACTAACCTGTTGGAACTCATACATAGTGATGTATGTGGACCCATGTCAACTCATGTCATTGGTGGTTACTTCTACTTCATTACCTTTACTGATGATTTCTCAAGGTATAGATATGTGTACTTAATGAAATACAAGTTTGAGGCCTTTGAGAAATTCAGAGAGTATAAGAATGAAGTGGAGAACCAGACTGGAAAGAATATCAAAACTCTTCGATCAGATCGAGGAGGTGAGTGCTTAAGTATAGAGTTTACTCAGTTCCTCAAGGACTATGGGATATTATCCTAATGGACACCTCCTTATACACCTTAGCTCAATGGTATATTTGAAAGGAGAAATCGTACGTTGTTAGACATGGTACAGTCCATGATGAGTTTCGCTGACCTACCCATCTTTTTTTGGGGATATGCCCTAGAGACTGTAGCTTACCTTCTGAACAAAGTTCTAGCTAAGTCAATAGTATTTACACCATATAAGATATGGAAATGAAAGAAGCCTGATCTTTAGGTTGTTAAGATTTGGGCCTGCCCTGCCCATGTTAAAAGACACAACCCTGATAAGTTGGAATTGAGGACAAAGCGATCCAAGTTCGTGGGATACTCCAAGGAAACTTGTAGGTATTATTTCTATCATCTCGAGAACCAAAAGGTCTTTGTAGCCAAGAGAGCAGTGTTCCTTGAGAAGGAACACATTCTTGGCGGAGACAATGGGAGCATGATAGAGTTGAGCGAGGTTGGAGAACCTAACTCACGTACCACTCTATAGCCCAAGTCTGTTTAAGTACCTAATACACAAGTTCCAACTTTACGTAGGTCTGGTAGAGTATCCCATCCTCCTGAAAGATATGTGGGACATATTAGAGGAGAGGATGTTGAAGATATTGATCCTCAAATCTACAAGGAGGCTATTATGAGTATAGACTCCGGGAAGTGGCAAGAAGCCATGAATTCTGAGATAGATTATATATACTCCAACAAGGTTTAAAACCTAGTTGATGTGCCCGAAGGTATTGTACTCATCGGTTGCAAGTGGATCTTTAAGAAAAAGATCGGAGTAGATGGAAAGGTAGACACCTATAAAGCAAGGCTAGTAGCTAAGGGGTATCGTCAAAGGCAAGGTGTTGACTATGACGAAACCTTCTCACCCGTAGCAATGCTAAAATTCATCCGAATTCTATTAGCTATTGCAGCACACTATGATTATAAGATATGGCAGATGGATGTGAAAACTGCATTCCTCCATAGGAACCTCGAGGAGAAGATATATATGATACAACCCAAGGGATTCGTATCCAAGGACTGCCCAGATAAGGTGTGCAGGTTGCTTAGATCCATTTATAGACAAAAGCAAACTTCTCGAAGCTAAAACAAAAGATTTGATAAGGCAATCAGATCTCATGATTTCGTTAAGAACGAAGATGAGCCTTATGTGTACAGGAAGGTAAGTGGGAGAGTTGTCACCTTTTTGGTGTTATATGTGGATGACATCCAAATCATTGGAAATGATATAGGAATGCTATCCACAGTAAAGACTTGGTTATCTAGACACTTCTCCATGAAGGACTTAGGGGAAGTATCCTATATCTTGGGGATTCGGATCTATAGAGATACATCTAAGAGGATGCTTGACTTGTCCCAGTCCAGGTACATAGAAACCATTGTCAAAAGGTTTGGCATGGAAAATTTCAAGAGAGGTCTCATACCGATGAGACATGGGATATCACTTTCTAGGAGTATATCCCCAAAGACTCTTGAAGAAAGGGCAAACATGGATATAATACCTTATGCCTTAGTGATAGGGTCTATCATGTATGTCATGCTATGTACTAGGCCTGATATAGTGCATGCTCTTAGTGTCATGAGCAGGTATCAGGTGGATCCAGGCTTGGAGCATTAGAAAGCAGTAAAGTGTATCCTTAAGTACTTGCGAAGGACTAAGGATCTTTTACTAGTATATGGAGGTAGTAGCCTTGGGGTTGAAGGCTACACGGACTCAAGTTTTCAGTCTAATGTCGATGATAGTAAGTCAAATTTGGGGTATATTGACACCTTGAAAGGAGGAGGAGTGTGTTGGAAGAGTTCCAAGAAAAATACTACTGTTGACTCGACTGTAGAGGCGGAGTACATTGCTGCAGTAGATGCAGCAAAGGAGGAAGTTTGGGTGAAGAAGTTCATCACAAATCTAGGAGTCGGGCCAACTAGTGAGGAGCTGATTCCTTATATTATGACAACTATAGGGCGATTACTCAAATAAGGGAATCCGGGTCTCATTAGAAGTGTTCTGAGGAGGTTCTAGCTTATTAGAGAGATCATGACCCGAGGAGATGTAGTAGTGAAAAGGGTTCCATCCGAAGATAACATTACAGATCCACTGACAAAGCCATTATCTCATATTATCTTTGAGCGTCACAAGGGTCTAATGGGGATCAGACACATCGGTGATTGGTTTTAGGTCAAGTAGGAGATTGCTATTCATAGGTGCCAAGCAAGCCAATCACGTGAGTGATGGCACGTGTGACTTGACACGGAATTTTTTTGCTTATTATATTTTGGCATTTATCACTCTATACTGACTATTGCACACATGCATGAATATATTGTGATGTCCTTGGATCTATGCAATGGGAATCGGATCATGATGAGACCACGATAATGAGACCGATTCATCTTTAAACACAGATCCTAAATAATCCCGGTCATAGGTTACTTGAGAGGGACATCGAGATAACCAGATAGACTGGTATGCTATATACCTATCCATATGATGGATGCAGCTGGTCTCATAGCTGCTCATGTGAGGACACTAGAGATAAAATACAAGTGCTCATTGGAGAATGAGTTTATTGATTGATCTGTTTACGGAATGCTGGATGGATGATGATGTCTTATTGTCAAACAACGATTTCATAGTCCCAATGGTGTATCTGGTCCTTAGACTTGAGACATCAAAGATGTCCTGTATGAGTGCTCCATTCTTTGATACCAGACTTATAGGTTTAAATGTCCCGGATCTAGTACAACTAGTCATTAGGAGTGGCAATCGACCTTACGAGGACTATTGAGTATCGATAGAGGATCATCCACTCTTGGCGTCATAAGAGAAATATCCCATGTGTACTTGCTCAAACAAATCCCTGGCCAGGGTCATTTAGATTGAGAGAGAAAGAGTTCTCTGGGAGAATCCGATTAGAGCGAGACTCGAGTAGAAACCATATGGGTCTAACAGCACCATGTCAGATATACGGTCTCTGTGATATTAGATGGATGAGGGACTTTAGGTACATGGTAACTGAGGACAAATAGGTCCAATGGATTGGATTCCCCTGTATCGTTTAGGGACTACGGCGTAGTGGCCTAGTACGTCCGTAGTCGATGAGTCGAGTGAATTATTATAGAGATAATAATTCACTGAGTAAGAAGGAGTTTTGACATGTATAACTCATGGCCAACTAAATATTGGACTTAGAGGGTCACACACATATGGTAGGTGTTGCGATGAGTAGAGGTTCGGATATGAGATATCCGCTAGAGCCCCTGTCTTATTGGATATCCAATAAGCCCCTGAATTATTGGATCTTATGGATGAGATCTAATAAAAGCCCATGAGAGATTATTGGATAGAGATCCACTAATCTAAGAGGCTTGGGTAATTGGATACAGATCCAATACCTAATAGGGGAGGATCCATTAGGGTTTTGACAGAGGACCTCTATAAATATAAGGGATTTAGTGGTTTATAGGCTAGAGTCTTTACTTGCCTCTCCTATTCTCCTCCCCTTCTCCACCTCAGAGCAAGCTTGGAGTTTTTGAGGAGCATCGTCGTAGCCCTATTGTTGGATCACCGCTAAAGAGGAGGACGCTTGACCTCCTTCACCCTCTCCTAGAGATCTGCAAGGAAACAGGTATATACGATCTCCCTAAGTAACACAATCTATTCTATATGCAGTTTGTTTCATGAATTTTTACGCACCGATTTTCGCATGATGACAAACATCTCTTTGGGAATAGGGGATTTTGTTTTTGTTCTTCTACTGTGCATGTGATGTTGCCCCTAAGATTTCCCAACAGCTACATCCATGCATCCTCTTAGCAACCCTTCATTCCCATAGTGCTACCACTGATTACGTCACAACAATAGCTCTGAATAGGGTAGTGATTGATTCTCTAGTCCCGACACAAGAAACAAGAGTTAAGATTACAGATTTGCAGTCTTACGTAATAACCACCAATAACTCAGTGAAAGCACATATGGAAGCATTGAAAAACAAAATTGAGAACTGGTTGCAAGAAACACTTAATGATTTTAAAAAGAGCCTACTAGAGAGCCTTAGTAAATTTTAACAAGATGGGGGCTCAAGTTCTACGTTGCACAGATCTAGAAATATAAGAAAAAGGCCCTAAGATTGTGACACAAACTACTCACACATGAAGGTGGATAGGCAGCTCATTAAAATTTGTCAGACTTCTACAATATTAGAATATCAAAACAGATTTGAACAATAGTCAAATCAAGCCAGGGATTGGTCTGAACGATAACTGGTGAGAACATTTATTGAAGGACTTAATCCAGATATCCGGTGTGAAGTTAAGGCTTGTCAACCCCGCACACTATGATAGTTGCAATCTTATTTTCACATCTACATAAGAAAAAAATTAGCAGAAAAAATCATGGAAACAGAAGTGATAACAATCAGATGATTAGCAAGCCACATGCCCCATCTATTCCCAACCAAAACCTTGATACCCGAAGACTAACCCAAGAAAAACTCAAAGAAAGATCAGCAAAGGGTTTATACTATGATGAAAAGTGGAGTATGGAGCACCAATGTAAATAAAGGCAACTTCTGATGATGGAACCAATTGGAGAGGAACCGGAAGCTAGGGATGTGGACTCCGATCATGAAGTTATAGATTTTAATGAAGATGTTGGACCTATCATACATACGATTTATACATTAACCGGCTACTCTAACCCGCAAACTATGAAAGTTGGCGAAACTCTAGAACATCAGCATGTTATAGTTTTGATTGATACTAGTAGCACTAACAATTTTATGGATAGTGAGACTGTTGATTGATTGGCCCACCACATTAAAGGCTGTGACAGATTCGAAGTAAAGATCGCTGATGGATGGATTTTAACTTATGATAGCAAATGTTTAAAGATAAAATTGATTATACATGGCCAGGAGTTTCTTGTAATGCTTACTATACTAAAAGATAGACCTATTACTTCCACTATCAAAAAGTGAAGACCATACTTACTTGATCAATGGGTTGTAATGTGTTGCAGATAGCCTATGACTGAAGTGCTGAAAGAGAAGCTCCCGAGTTTGATGCTACTCAGCCTTGAGGACAAGGCTGATTTGAAGATGGAGGAATTGTTAGGACCTTTTTATTTTATGAGCTTTTGAATAATGTTTATTGAGTCTGTTTAGTTCAGTTAGAGTCAGTAGAGGTTTATTTAATATTTATTTATTATTAAGATTCCAAGTGCTTGTGGACTTTGGGTGAAACTCTATAAATAGTGATGTAATCCTTTCTTTTCACAATAAATCGAATCAATCAATCACTAAAATGTTATTCTAGTCTATGGACAAACCCTAGGAGACTGATCCCCTCGAAGTGTTCAAGGAGGTCGATCCTCTCGAAGTGATCATCCCCTTTTATCTTTCTTCTTTTACGATAAGACATTAGGGTCTTATCATTTGGTATCAGAGCAACAATAAGACTTTAGGGTCTTATCAGTCCTTAGGTCAACGGTGACATCTCTATGTCATAGGCAAGATAGCGAATCATGAAATCGGTGAGTCTCGAGTGACTCGACCAACTCAACCTATGTCCGGAATCGGTCCCTACCTATAATGATGGAATGTCACGTGGGTCAATCTAATTACCTCACGTTTACCAAATTAATATTATAAAGAGAGGGGATTTTTTATTTGGTCTCATAATATGATGTGTCACGCACATTCATATTTAATATATATCTACATCACATGCATATATATATATATATATAGTAGGTGCATAAATAATCACACATTGCATGAGTAATCACACTAGATGATCATGGACCACATCCTAATGTGATCAGGCCTGAGCCATTGGGCCTAATCACTCATATCAAGATCTATGTATGCAGCGGCACATCTTCATACCCTATGATCATCTATCTCGTCCTCGTCGGTATTTCGACACATCTCAATGCGTCGCGATCATCCGTCTCGACCTCGTGGGTCCCGTTATCACTTCTACGCTCCTAATGCACCTCCTCGTGTAATTACAACTTAATCAAAGGCACATAGGCCGAACAATAAACGAGAAATAAATTAGAGGCTCGTAGGCCCTAGTAATAATAATAATCACATGTACACACACATCACACGATCGATGATCATCCATCCACATCATACATCACATGTAAATATCATCATCATGTAGGACTACTAGATAATAAAAATAGTTAATTAAATCATTTAATTAACTAATATTTTTTTTTAAACTTAGGGCATGTAGGGAATTTCCTAAATTATGAAGGGTATTTTGGTAATTCGAACAGAAAGGATAGACTCGAAATTTTAGAAATTATGAGGGGAAAACTATCTTTTATCAGAAAAACCCTAATCTCCTTCCTTCTCCCTGCTATGTTGCCAACGTCGCCACCTTGTCGACGACGGCCATTGCAAGGGGCAGGGGGTGCTGCCCTTGCCCGCAAGCGGCTTGCCCGTGGGTGCTATGCCTGCAGGCGATGTCGCCCCGTTAGTAGGGCACCCCTACAGGCGGTTCTGCCCACGGGTGACGCTACCACCGCTGGTGGCGCTGTAGGCGGCGACCGCCCCTGTGGGCTGCTCACCCGTGGGTGAGTGTCGCTACGGGCACTGTGCCCACAGGTGTCACCGCTTGCACTACAAGCAAAGTTCTTATGCTTAGGTGGCTCTGCCTACAAGTGGTTGTCCACCTGCAGTTGCAACTACACGTAATTGTTGTCTACTTGCAAGCACCGCCCTTGTAGCCAACGTTGCATGCAGCCTGCTTGCACGTAGATGGCAATAAGGTTGCTATCTTTGAGGGCAGTAAGGGCAGCAACAGTTGTTGCCCTTTCTTGCTTTTGCGTCAGCGATTTTGATGTCAAAAACTTTTCTAAAACACAACACACACAATTCAAAACCAATCTTTCGCACGAATAACCTGGCTCTGATATCATTGTAGGGAAATCTAGGGGCGACATCACATGCGCAGTGAAAGAACATAAAACAAAACCCCAAATTTTTCAATATGTATTCATCATCGTGCGAAGATTGGTGCGTGAAATCCACAAAACAGAAAACCACGTGTGAGACCGTTATGTTACCTATGGAGATCGTATATCCTTGAATCCCTATAGATCTGTAGGAGTAGATGAGGGAGGTCAAGCGTCATTCTCTCTAGCGGTGATCTACACAGCAAGGATACAACAATGCTCCTCAAATTTCTAGGCCTACTATCTGAGGAGGAGAAGGGAAGAGGAGAATAGGAGGTGGTAACTTAGAAGCCCTAGCCTGTGGGACTTTAGTTCCCTCCTATTTATAGAGGCTCCTAGTTAACCCTAATGGATCCTACCCTATTGGGTACTAGATCTCCATCCAATTACCCAAGCCTCTTAGATTAGTGAGTCTCTCTCTACCCAATAATCTTTTATTAGCTCTTATTGGATCTCATTCATAGGATCCAATAATTTATGGGCTTATTGGATATCCAATAAGATAGGGGCTCTAGCGGATATCTCATATCTGAACCTCTACTCGTCGCAATACCTACCATATGTGTGTGACCCTCTAGGCCCATTATCGAGTTGGTTGTGAGTCATGCCTGTCAAAACTCCTTCTGGCTCTTTGAATTATTATCTCCATAATAATTCACTCGACTCATCGACTACAGACGTACTATGCCACTATGTCGTAGTCCCCAAATGATATAGGTGAATCCAATCCTTTAGACCTATCTGTCCTCAGTTACCGTGTATCTATAATCCCTCATCCATCTAATATCCTAAAGACCATATATCAGGCATGGTGCTGTCAGGCCCATACGATTTCTTCTCAAGTCTCGCTCTTATCGGATTCTCCCGGAGAACTCTTTCTCTCTCAATCCGAATGACCTTAGCCAAGGATTTGTTTAAGAAAGAATATACAGGATATTTCTCTCATGATAGTAAGAGTGGATGATCCTCTATCGACACTCAATAGCCCTCATAAGGTTAGCTACCACTCCCAATAACCAACTGTATTAGATTTGGAACTTCCAAATCTATAAGTCTGATATCAAAGAGTGGAGTACTCATATAGAACATCTATGGTGTCTCAAGTCTAAGGGTCAGATACACTACTGGGACTACGGAATCGTTGTTTAATAATAAGGCATTATCAACCATCTAGTGTTTCGTGAGCAAATCAATCAGTGAACTCATTCTCCAATTAGCACCTGTATTGTATCCTTAGTTTCCCCACACGAGCAGCTATGAGACCAACTGCCTCCATTATATGAATGGGTATACAGCTCACTAATCTGACCGGTTATCTCGATGTCCTTCTTGAGTAACCTATGACTAGGATTATTTAGGGTATGTGTTCAAAGGTAAATCGGTCTCATTATCGTGATCTCATCACGATCTGATTATCATTGCACAGATCCATGGACATCGCAATATATATGCATATATGTAATAATCAATATAAAGTAATAAAATACTAAATAATAATAAGCATAAATAATGTGTATCATGTCACACGTGCCATCACTCATGTGATTGGCTTGCAAGGCACCTATGACTAGCATAACACAACTATCTCACATGTGAATTTAAGTTTCACGAGTTTTTTGTGCACCAATCTTCGCATGACGACGAACATATTTTTGAAAAATTTTGGGTTTTTATTTTTCTATTCTTCTACTACGTATGTGATGTCGCCCCTAGATTTTTCTATAATACGATCTCCCTAGGTAACAAATCTTTCACATATACATAATTTTTAGTTTTATGATTTTTTCACGTACCAATCTTCATACAACGATAAGAACCTTTTTTTGTAATAAATCTGAGATTTTTATTTTTTGTTCTTCCATTACACATGTGATGCTACCCCTAGTTTCCCAACATGTGATGTCTAACCCATGGTCCTTCTAAAGTGTGATTCGTTTCTTAAGGAAGTTTGGAGTCATCTTGAGGTTGCCATGGTCTTATCCTGTGATGCTCTGCGATTGCCCCGAGGTGCTCCTTAGATGTGTTGGGGTCCTACATAATTTGTCAACATTTAGGAGACATTATGTAGGACCCCAACAGTTGAAGACGTATTATCTATCATGATAGGGGCATATCTGAAATGGACATGGGATGCTGATCGGCACTAGGTGCTCGAATAGTCGGGCCATGCCATCAAAAATTAATTCTCCCTACAATTAAATGTGTAATCCCTTTCAAAATCATGACTAAGGGTGATGGATCATTGATAACCAGCGACGCAATCGAGGGGAAACTAAGAGGATGGGTCTAGTCACCGTGTATTGATGATTGACTCATGCGACTTCTCTAGGGATTATGTTTTGATTGACAACCGCATGAGAGGACAGTGTGAGCTCTTATGTGTGTGTCAATTCCAAGTGATAGTACATGATTGGGGGATTCAGTAAACAATGCTTGTACCATTATTTTCCCTATTAGGCCTCATTGGCACAAAACTATTCAGTAAGCAAGTTACTCATGCTTTTACTTGGGTGGCATCTTCAGCCTAGGTGACAAGGTGAGTTGACAGTGCTATTATTTTCCATATCAAATATAGTCAATGCTTATTCAACACAGCTATCAAAGGTAATAAAATAGCTTCTAGGCATTTAAAAGGAATATTTCCTCGTTAAACAAACGGTTACACGAATGACATTTTATAAAGCAAGATTATAATGTATGTGTTCATTCAAAAATAAACTATACAAGCACTTATGAGCTTTAAATGCTCACAGACACATAATACCTTGACATTTAGAGGAGTTTTGTGAATAAACATAAGACAGGCATCCATCAAAGTGAGGTAGGAAAAGAGCCTTATAGGTGCTTTTGGCCTTTAAAAAATTCCTCCCTCTTTCATGTCTTGGATACTTGTGATATCTTTCTTGCAACCTTGGTTCAAAAGAGGTATTTGTAGCCTTGCATACTCTATACTACTCGACATCTAAAACAAATAAAAATTAGAGAAATAAGAAAAAAAATTAATAATCTTATTTTTCTTCTCTTCTTTGTTTGTTTTATAATTTTATTATAGTTTTTCTGAATTTTTACACTCAAGACAATGGTTGTTAAGAAGCTTATGATTTTTTTCATGCAAAACATTGGTTGTGAAGAGGTTTATCTATAGCCTGGCAGGATTTTCTAATGCAAAACAATAGTTGTGAAGAGGCTTATCAAATTTTCATACAAAACATTGGTTATTGTTAGGGAAAGATATCACTGGTTATCCTGGAACAAATTGACAAAAAATGTTATCTTCGATAATAATATAATCGAGTCGACCCAAAGCTCTACCTTTATTGATAATATGATTTAATCAATCTAAAGTGCTGCATTTAATGATAACACGATCAAATTGACCCAAAATGCTATCTTCGACGATAGCATAGTTGAAATGGCCCTAGGTATTACTTTCGATGATAATACAATCAAATCAAGCCAAACTACTATCTTTGACAACAACATGACTGATTGAAATAGTACTATCTTTAATGCTAGTAGGGTCAAGTCAGCTTAAAACTAAAACTCTACTTTTAATGCTAGCATGATTGAAATAGTCCAAAATACTATCTTCAATGATAATGTAGTCAATACAACTCGAAGCACTACATTTAATAACAGCATGGCCAAAATCGCCTAAGGCACTTTGGTGATAGCATGTCCAAATCACCCAAAAGTGTCGTCTATGACTGGGTACATCAACTACAAGCCCTCTCCTCACATGTATAGGTTCGATAGCCCTAAAGATCATATTGTACTCCAACACTACTCCGCATGTTGAAATATATGGTGGGCAAATAATGTGAGAGATGATACCTAACTAGTTGTTGACACCTCAGTGCCATATGGCTAACACATCAGTATTATATGGTTATCACCTTAGCACCGTATTAATAAAGGATGTATAGTGTTAATAATGATGACCTTGTCATAGTTATTCAGGATAAATTAGAAAAGCTTTATCTGGCTATCAGTAACAAGTTATATCTGGAGGAGAATTTAAATAGGCTAAGGATGGAGAAAGGTGGGGAATTGATAGAGCATCTAAAAATATTCAAATGAATATTGTACTAATGGAAGAAAGTTGTGATGATTGATGAAGAAAATAACATGTTATTGCTTCTTATATTGCTCGTCAACTCCTATGATAACTTTGTAGAGATGATACTATATGTGAGGGATATGATAACTCTAGAACAAATTAAAAAATTTTAGTGTCTCATGCTACAAGGAAAAAGGATAAATATAAAAATATAGATAATGAAACATTAGTTGCTTAAGGTGGAAGATGATGAAGATAATTTTCTAACAAGGGGAGATATCAACATAGCGGGTCAAGATCAAAAGTCAGCTCCTTAGATACTGTTCAATGTTATAGATATAAAGAGTATGAACATATCAAGCGAAATTATCCATGGAAAAAAAGGAAGAAGAGATCGGTGAATACTCTCTTATTATAGATATGCTAGAGATGTCCTTATAATCTATAAATATAATAATTATTTTGATTCATTTAATGATAAGTTATCTAGTAAGTTGAGTCTAAGTGATGATTTGAAGGCAGAGGTCATCAGTGTTAGTAAAGTAAAGATCCAAACATTTGATGGAGTGGTAGATGTTTTAGAGGATATGATTTATGTTCCAAAGATACCGAAATATCTAATTTCTTCGAGTCTTTCAAATTCCTATGGTTATAACTACAAAGTTAGAGGTGGATTCTAAAAGTTACTCAGTGTTGCATGAACTTCATGAAAGGAATATTATATCAAGAGTTGTACTATTTGAAAGGAAGTACAATAAAGACCTCAAAGGCTAGAAACATTTTGCACGTGCATGAGATTATAGGTATATATGACACCAAGCTTCGTTCATAGTATAAAAAGCAAAGTATGATATTCATGATTTTCAGAAAGCAGACAGTTGAGAAAAAAAAATCCTATTAATGATTAGATAGAGGTTCCTCTCCAAAATCAAGTTGTATCATTGATTTAGTTCCAACTATACAGGATGCGTTGACGGATTTATTGGAATTAAGTGTTCAACCATAAACTGATTCGATTTGTATATTTATGGTGAATTATTTAAGCCAATTATTTAATTTATGTAAGAGATACAAAATGAAAAAATACTCACTAAGATGGAGAATATTAGGGATGAAAAGTATTTTTGAAAGCTCAATTGTATTCATTTAAATTTAAACTCATTGGTGGATTAGAACTAAAATTTAAATTAAGATTTTAATTAGTAAGAGTTGAACTAGAGAATTATGATTTATTTCTATAAATACATTTTGAGTCTCAAGGTCTTGATGAGAGAAAAACATATAAAAAAAAAAGCTTTGAGTGCTCTATGATTTATCTCTGGAGTGTCTAGAGAGAGTGCTCTCTAAGATTTCTAAAGAGGATTGAGTGGAGTTTTTCAAAGTCTAGAATATTGTAACTTAGACATAAGTAAGGAGCCATCGAATTACATTAAATTTTCAATCAATCTTTTGATATGTTATTTTAGTGTTAATCTCTAAGATTTTTCTTTTGTTTCAAGTTTTTCCCTTCCTTCCTAACAAAGATAACCTTGCATAATTTTTAATTGATGGTAAACCCTATCCCAACACAAGCGTTAAGTGATACTACCATCCATTATGGCTCGTGTGGGTTAGTAAAGCGTCTAGTATGAGCAAGCAGTTTCATGGGAAACTTTGGTGCTTGAATTAGAACATGAAGGAGTAATTTCAATGCTTCTGATTCATCGCAGATATAATAAGTTCTTGAAATTTGATGTTGCAGTGATTGGCCATATGCCCGACAGATATTATACGAAGGAGAGGTAGTTGAAGGTGTTTTATTCCTATTCTCTTTTTATCAAGAACAGGTAGAATTTATAGAAAATATAATCAATATCTTGGGCCAATTATGCCATGTAAACATGGGCTTGAGGCAAAAACATTCTTTCAAGTATTCTTTATTCAAAGATTATTCTTCTCATTATTAAAAATAATAATTTAAATCCGATAGATGATCAATTTTGATACTAACAATATCTGCATGCTCTGTATGTTTCAATCCTAATCTGAATCAAGCATATAAATCTAATTTTTTTCTATCAACTAACACGATCCTTCTCCATCTTAATACAACCAAACATCGATTAACTTGCACGAATACAAACAAAATACAATAGAAGAAATACCAACTTTCGCAGGATCACTGTCAAAAACAGCAACCTTTGCATCTCATCAACAGAAGTAATCATTTGGCAAGCACACAGAAGAGCTTGATCATGTAGAATGACGGTCAACTATCAAAAACCCAAGTAACATAAGAATCAATTGCTACTAATTTTCCTCGTTACTAAAGCTACAGACGTACTCTGAGAGAAGGTTATCTACTTGCAATTATGACAGTTATTGTTGGCCTCATCTGCTCATGATGTTAGGGCAGATAATCCACTGCTGGCCAATCTTGAAGAGCTCGTCTTTTTATCTTCATGATCAAATTACACCCACAAATTTGTCAAAGCAAACCTGTATTCCCAGATTTTTTTGATATTATTTCTAAATACGAGTATTCCCTTCCACCAGCCATTTCTTGCCTTATCAGTTACTGTAACATCAACAGCCATTAAATTATATATATATATATAGCTTTATGAGATAAAAAAGAGGATATGCAGGCTACCATAAGAACAAAGACCAAATGCTTCCAGTTCTCATATTGTATGACTAGCAAGAAACAAAACCTTTGGATGTTATCAATACGAACAGAATGGTGCATCCATTTGTTTAGGTCATGGCATGCTTATCCAGCTGAAGAAAACATCATCTTTAATGCTGGTATGTCGGAAATGTCTCCATTATGAAGCTTAATGAAGAAAATATCATTGTTTAATACTGAACTGTATGTCAGCAATGTTTCAAATATGATCACACTCAAAGCAAGGGGGAGTTTCAGATGTGATGTCTTATATAGCGCCAGGAAGAGAGAAGGGTATCAGCAAAAAGACAACTACAAGTGTCAAAACTTAAAAGAAAAATAATAATTTAGAACCGTATGTGGGCTTACTGCCCAACTAACAAACTTAAAAGAAAAACAATTAATTTAATATCGTATTGTCATGCACTTAGTTGGTTTCGCCTAAGTCGTATGGCAACCTTGCGTGTCCGTCAGCCAAGGTAGACTTCCTCGAAATCTCATATGGTTCCTTAAAACCTACAAAAGAGAAAACGGGTTAGAAAAAGCATTTCACTCGGGATCCACAAATGATCATTTTAACAAACACTTCATAGTCAATACAAATTACAAACAGACTTCATAAGTTCTGAATGGTCGCACAATAAATGGTCCACTACAAACCGAAATCCCCACAAGTACCCACATGACATAACCTTTGTTTACAAGCCTAAGACGGGCACCAAATCCAAAGAAAATGAGGCTGCTAAGCCTATTATCAGCCCTTTATATGTAGTACAAAGCATGAATAAAATCGAAAGACACAAACATACACGAGTATTACATCAAACACCTCGTTTACAATTTTGTCCGTGACATTCTTTCCCACTTATTCCTTCGACGTCCTCATCGAAGCCTTTGCAAACGCTGCATCTCCTTGCCTTTGTTGAGTCTTCAATCTTCTGCTCCAGTTGCAATGCGCCTCCTGGCTCCCAACTAGACTTTGCCACTGTTGTTGAGTAGTTGAACTTTAATCGGCCATGCTGCTTCAACTCGCCAATGAGACTTTAGTGTGAGGTCGACTGAGTTGCGCCGATCCTTGTTGTTTCCTATGGATCTCTCAAATAAAATAAAAGAACATCCTTCGTATGCGCTAGTCTCTCAAATGCCTCATGCCGCTTGAACTATGTGGATGTTTGTTGGAGCTTTAACGAGCATCGCCTCGTAGACTTTAAAGTTTTTAGGTCCTTCCTCTGTAAAATTTGTCCATCGATTCTTTTTCCACTTAGTCGTCACTTCCAAGTAGGTTCGCATCACTTCCGCTTTCAATTGGCATTCAGTGGGAAATGAAGCAAATAATCTACTCTAAGTAGCACTGATCACCAATGGTGAAGATTTGACAACTATTATCTTCCATTAAGTTTCTTCGAAGGGTCTTTGAACCTGTGCAAAGCTTCTCTACTAGATAGATAAAGAGAATTAGGGTACTCAGTTTCGCCCATTCTCTTAAGAATTGAGAAGGCAAAGGTTACTTGACTTCGCCCGCCTCCTCAAGGGTTACACTCCATGCATCGAGCTGGTTCCTAGCCTTCGTCCGCTCTTTTGCTCACACTTCTAAAGCACTCGAAGTGTTTGTACTCCTTACGTTGAGTTAGCTACTGTGATTCACCTTCTCAATGTCATCGAACTTCTGAAATGCAAGAAATTTTCACCCCAACGTAGAACAAGTCTTTAATAGTTTTGGTCTCCTTTGGGATTATACCATCTTCTCCATCATCTTTGTCGCCTGCTCCTCTGAGTCATAAAGGTACAACACTGCGTATTGCCAACTTCGTTCCTTAATCGAGCACTCTTGCATCGATCCGAAGTTCTCTACTTTCGGCTATCTTGATGAGAAGCTCGTTGACACCGATCTTACGAAGTTCCCTAGCCTCTGCCCTTCAACCTTGTTTCGGTACTTAGAGTTTGCCTCTGCATTCTCCACCTCCTCGGCCTCTTCCATGACCAAGCACTCTCCCTCCATAAGAACAAGGGATCGATGACTTTATGGAAGTCTCGCCTCTACGGTACCATGGTGCTGCCATGCCCATGGCCCTACTATCGGTCGCCTCATATCTGCGTCCCTTTCTTCACGATCGGTAGATCTGCCTCTGTGGCACTCCTCCAAGTCCACCTTCATTCTAACAGATGCTTGGTTTTAGGTAGCTAAGTCCCTTTGGACTCATCGTCGCTTCCTCGCCCCTTTCAACTCCTTGCTTCAATACCTCTGTATTCTTCGAATAGTTCCTCTTGGTCGATGAAAAGACAGATTGTAACTCTCATACATGGCCTCCACCATCATGTTACAGGATTCACACCGATTCTGTTCTCCTTAGCTTCATTGGTAGCAACGTTCGCTTACTTAGCCTTGTCCTCTAACTTGCCGAGCTCCCTTAAGCGAATATGAGCTTTGGAGTAGTCCAACTCTCCAACCGCTCTAATCATACCTCTGCATGATCAAGTTCCCCCCTATGGCACTCACTGGTACTTACATTCAAAATTCTATCTCGGTGGTATATAGCCCTCATATGCTTATGACCAAGGCTTTTATCCGATGCAAAATTCGATGCACGCATAGAAGACTCGCTTTTCCGATACCATGGCATTCACTCCTTGAATCCATAACGTTTCTTGACATCGTGTTATTCACCGAAGTGGAGCTCCCAATAGCTCCCGATCATACCTCCGTATGATCTAATTCCTCGCGGGACTAGTTTCGTGTGTATCGCATTGCCACGAACTGTTCCACCATGATCCACTGCACCATGTCGCCTCCTGGTGATATCTCCATTGCATTCTGATCATTGTGGGATGAACTCGACTTATGATCCTTCTATGTATGACCTCTGCCAACACATCATAAGGCCTCTTCCACCTTCGATTATGTTCGCTCCTTTGGCAATTGAACTTCGTCCACCCACTCTCGGGTTACACCCAAATAAAGCACAGTTCTAAGATAGTTCATCACCTAGTAGCTCCTGAAGTCCACCAACTTCGTTGAAATTGGTGCACCATTATTTAGATCTTGGGCCTCCACCCCCACCAGCACAATCTCCTTTATACACCACTTTCTTCATGGCAACTAGAATGGCAACACTATGGCGTATTCTTCAAGAGTACCCGCCTCCGCATCCTCTTGTCTCGTGCCAAGGCCTTCTGAACCCAAGTTCACCTCTGCAAGTTAAATCGCCTTGGTTCCTCCATTAAATGCTTTTCTGAAATAAGACGCATGTGCCTTAAAGCTCCCTTTATCTTTGGCACCATACAGGATGAGTCCGCTCTATCAGAATGAGGGACCCATAGAACGACATGATCCTGCTCTTGCCTCTATAAGAGTTCATATTCTTGACCTTTGTCCAAAGAAAGCTTCATGCCTTCGTGTCACGCCCCCCCGAATTTAATCCATTCAGGAGGTGTGACCCTGTCTAAAATCAATAATATTATAATTCATCATCACAAATCAATCCAGGATCCAATCTAACATTTGAGGATACTAAGAACCATTCAAATCAATATTCACAATTCATAAACCTGTACATTTCATAAATCATACTCCACTTCACTTAGAGATTCATAAAATCCAAAGGCAACTCAACTAAACATCAACCACAACACAAATCCATATTCGTAGAAATATATACCATCACAAAAATATTATTCACCATGAGTTCATATACTTATACAACGTAAGCTTATCATTCCATAAACATGAGCAGTCCTTTAAACTTTTACAACACATAAGTATCAATATATCCTTAACATTACATCAGAAGTAAAGTATACTATACAACAAAAACCTATCAACCAACAAAGATTAGTCCAAAATCTTCTAGCCTTTTAGTGCTTCAACCCAATTCTAGCTTTTCAGTGCGTGACAAGCTACCCTGAAAAATTTATATAACAACGGGGTGAGCATGAAGAGCTCAGCAAGCGACTAACATATCCATGGCGATAGGAGAAGTTCAAGCAGGCTTAGTATCAAGATAACAAAAGCAGAAATACAAGTGTTCATTTGAAATCATCTTATTTGGTATAAAAATCACAAAGGGTTTCCTCATTTGAAAACAAGCGTTAGACATAACAATACGAGAAAGGAAATTGGAGCATTTCATTGGCAAAATAAGCATTTAGGCATGTATCAAATGGCACCTGAGGCATTTAAGTGTATATCAAAGGCGTAAGAGTGTTTGAGAGCATAACAATGACATACGAAACACTCCAAAGTATAACAAGTGAACCGAATAGTAAATACAAGCTTGTATGTCATTTTTGAGGTAGCATGCATTCCATTTTTATCCAAAGCATAAATATAAACTCATTAGTAAAGCTTTGGATATCATATCAAAAACATAGAGGGCACTGTGGGACCACATAAATAATGTGATTCATCCATTTCAGGATGACCACCAAGCATAAGTCTCCCACGTCTGGGAGCTCCATCCACCCACGTCTGAGTGAAGTCAATGGGGCCAGCAGAGCATCACGGGCTCTATGCATAACTCTCTTTACCACTTTTGGCAAAGGTTCACAATATCCCACAAGACACCAGAGTACAAAAAGGTAGCATGAACAATGACATTGGCATATATCGGAAGCACATGCGGAAACAACGGAAATATGTGTGTGCCTTTATCAAACAAGGAATGCCAACAAAACATTACATAATAAATTTCAGACATACAACAATTTCAGGATGAATAATACAGGAATTTCCAAAGGACTTGCAAAAGAATTTAATAGAAATCAAACTTCCAACAGAATGAGACTCGAATAGGCAAAAATTCAACAAAGTTTTCAATTCTGGCAGAATTCGAACGGTACATTTCCTGATTTGTTTGAGTGACCAAGCATGCTCAATTCACTAAAAATAGGTGTCCAAAAAGAAAGATATGCGAATCTAGTTGAATTTTCACTAGAGAGTTATGAGCAATTTAGTAACAGAAGGTCAGAATTGATCATCTCTGTTTTGCAGAATAGATAGCATCAATTTAAACAGATGTTTCAGAAGGCAAACGTACTTCAAAATTTCCAAACTAGGTGTCAAAAGAAAGATATGCGAATCTAGTTCCCAAAGAATCAAGTTTTTTCATAATTCAGAATTTTCACTAGAGAGTTATGAGCAATTTAGTAACAGAAGGTCAGAATTGATCATCTCTGTTTTGCAGAATAGATAGCATCAATTTAAACAGATGTTTCAGAAGGCAAACGTACTTCAAAATTTCCAAACTAGGTGTCAAAAGAAAGATATGCGAATCTAGTTCCCAAAGAATCAAGTTTTTTCATAATTCAGAATTTTCACTAGAGAGTTATGAGCAATTTAGTAACAGAAGGTCAGAATTGATCATCTCTGTTTTGCAGAATAGATAGCATCAATTTAAACAGATGTTTCAGAAGGCAAACGTACTTCAAAATTTCCAAACTAGGTGTCAAAAGAAAGATATGCGAATCTAGTTCCCAAAGAATCAAGTTTTTTCATAATTCAGAATTTTCACTAGAGAGTTATGAGCAATTTAGTAACAGAAGGTCAGAATTGATCATCTCTGTTTTGCAGAATAGATAGCATCAATTTAAACAGATGTTTCAGAAGGCAAACGTACTTCAAAATTTCCAAACTAGGTGTCAAAAGAAAGATATGCGAATCTAGTTCCCAAAGAATCAAGTTTTTTCATAATTCAGAATTTTCACTAGAGAGTTATGAGCAATTTAGTAACAGAAGGTCAGAATTGATCATCTCTGTTTTGCAGAATAGATAGCATCAATTTAAACAGATGTTTCAGAAGGCAAACGTACTTCAAAATTTCCAAACTAGGTGTCAAAAGAAAGATATGCGAATCTAGTTCACAAAGAATTAAGTTTTGCATAATTCAGAATTTTCACTAGAGAGTTATGAGCAATTTAGTAACAGAAGGTCCGAAATTACGATCCCTATTTTGTAGAATCTGTAGGGTTAATTACAATAGAAGTCATATTAGGCATTTCGACTCCAAATCATTCAATCTAGGTATCAAAATAAAGGTCTTCGAGTCTACTTTCAAACGGAATAAGTTTCGCCTAAATCAGAGTTTAGTACAAAAAGTTAGGACCAAAACAATGCATGAAGGTCAGATTACCGAAAAATTACAGATTCATGGCTTTGTATCAAAACGAAAGAAATGTTTGGTTCTCAGCTGAAATCTTTCAAAATTTTGTAGAATTGAAAAGAAAACAGAGATTAGGATTCTATTGGATACTTGCCTTAAAAAGTTTTGATTTCCAAATGTGGGGGAATTGAATGCAAAGCCTTAAGCTAAGATAAAACTTCTTCTTCTTCAATTCTTTCTCCTTCTCTTCTCCTTCAATTCCTTCTCCTCTTCTCAAGTTACGTTGGCTACAAAGTTTCCCTTAGTTGTGCCTTAAATTACTTAGGTTTGGCTCATGCTAAAATAGTGAGGTGGCAAACATGCATGGAGGTTTAGGTGTCAACTTTAGAATAAGTGCAAGTGGCTCATCCTTGCTAATGCCACAAGTCCTCCATATAATTTAATATTGATATAATAAACTGAACTATTAAAGTACTATATAAGCATTTTTTTTTTTAAATGAGGGATGTTACACTCTCCCCTCCTTAAAAGAAAATTTAGTCCTCTGAATTTGTCATACCTCTTTCGGGAAAAGATGAGGATAAGCTTTCTTCATTTCTTCCTCTAGCTCCCAAGTCGCTTCATTTGCAGGATGATGCTTCCAAATTACTTTAACCAGAGTGATGATTCTATTTCTTAAGATCTTCTCCTTTTTATCAATAATCTGAATGGGCTCTTCCTTGTAAAACAAGTCTTTTCGCAATCGGCTCATACTCAATGACATGAGAGGGATCAGGTATATACTTTCGGAGCATTGACACATGAAATATATTATGGATATGATACATCGATGGTGGCAAGGCAATCTTGTAAGCGACAGAGCCAATTCTTTCGAGGATCTCAAAAGGTCCAGTGAACCTTGGGTTTAACTTTCCTTTCTTTCCAAATCTTATAACGCCTTTGGAAGGGGAGACCTTTAGGAATACAAAATCCCCTACTTGGAACTCGATATCTCGTCTTTTGTTGTCTGCATAGCTCTTTTGCCGACTTTGAGCAGCCTTTAGCCTTTTTATGATAACTTGAATCTTTTCAGTAGCTCTTCGCAATCGGCTCATACTCAATGACATGAGAGGGATCAGGTATATACTTTCGGAGCATTGACACATGAAATATATTATGGATATGATACATCGATGGTGGCAAGGCAATCTTGTAAGCGACAGAGCCAATTCTTTCGAGGATCTCAAAAGGTCCAGTGAACCTTGGGTTTAACTTTCCTTTCTTTCCAAATCTTATAACGCCTTTGGAAGGGGAGACCTTTAGGAATACAAAATCCCCTACTTGGAACTCGATATCTCGTCTTTTGTTGTCTGCATAGCTCTTTTGCCGACTTTGAGCAGCCTTTAGCCTTTTTATGATAACTTGAATCTTTTCCCAACATATAGGCGTTCTGCACTTTCGCCCATACAATGCTTCATAAGGAGCCATCTGGATGCTCGAATGGTAACTATTATTATAAGTAAACTCAATAAGAGAAATATCTTTATCCCATTCACCTCTCCAATCCATAACATAGGCTCTAAGCAAATCCTCAAGTACTTGAATTGTTCTTTCAGATTGACCATCAGTTTGAGGGTGATAGGCAGTGCTAAACTTTACTTTGGTGCCCATAGAATCTTGTAATCTCCTCCATAATCTAGAAAGAAATCTGGAGTCTCTGTCCGAGATGATCTCCTTCGGGACACCATGAAGTCTTACTATTTCATCAACATACAAATCTGCAAGCCTATCAAGAGAATAAGTCATATTGATTGGTAAGAAATGTGCAGATTTGGTTAACCTATCAATAATGACCCAAATAGCATCATGCTTTCTAGAGGTTCTGGGTAGTCCTGAAACAAAGTCCATAGTAATGCATTCCCATTTCCATTCAGGAATATCTAAGGGCTGTAACAAACCTCCAGGTCTCTGGTGTTCTGCTTTGATTTGCTGACATGTCAAACACCTTGAAACATATATTGCAATCTCCTTCTTCATGCCTTTCCACCAATAATGACTTTGGAGATCTCTATACATTTTCGTGCTACCAGGATGCATGATGTACTTTGAATTGTGACCTTCGTTTAAAATTTGGTTCTTGATATCTGGGTTATTTGGAACACATATTCTATCCCCAAATCTCAATAGGCCATCATCTGAAATTTGAAAATTCAACTTCGGTCCCTTATCAACTTCATTCCTCAAGTATATTAAATGTGGATCTCGTAGTTGTCCTTCTTTAATTTGTTGAATGAGATCAGTTTGCACCTGGATAGAGGCCATCAACATTATTGAGTCTTGCCCTTTTCTCATTACATTAGAATCATAATTTCTTTCTAATAGCTTCCATTGTTTCACAACCAGACTAGCCATAAAACTTGTAGATTTTCTACTAAGTGCATCAGCTACAACATTGGCTTTACCTGGGTGATAACGGATGGTACAATCATAATCCTTTAGAAGTTCTATCCATCTTCGTTGCCTCATATTTAACTCCTGCGTAAAAATGTATTTTAAACTCTTGTGATCAGTAAAGATATCAAATGTCCGCCCATACAAGTAATGTCTCCAAATCTTTAGAGCAAAGATGATTGCTGCCAATTCCAAATCATGAGTCGGATAATTCAATTCATAATTCTTTAGCTGTCTTGAAGCATAAGCAATTACTTTCCCTTCTTGCATCAAAACACATCCAAGACCCTTTCGTGAAGCATCAGTATAAACTATAAATCCTTCATTACCACTCGGAATAGTGAGAATAGGGGCACTAGTCAATCTTCTTTTTAATTCTTGGAAACTTTGCTCACAATCACTACTCCATTCAAATTTCATATTCTTTTGAGTCAATTTGGTGAGGGGATGAGCAATTTGAGAAAATCCCTCCATAAATCTCCTGTAATAACCTGCCATGCCCAAGAAACTTCTAATTTCTGTTACATTTGTTGGCACTTCCCAATTAACTACTGCTTCCACCTTCTTTGGATCAACAGATATGCCCTTTCCTGAAATCACGTGGCCTAAGAAAGCAATTTCCTTCAACCAAAATTCACATTTGCTGAACTTTGCATACAGCTTCTTTTCTCTTAGTATAGATAATACATCTCTCAAGTGTTTATCATGCTCTTGATTACTCCTTGAATATACTAACATATCATCAATGAATACAATTACACAATTATCTAAGAGTGGCTGAAATATTCTATTCATTAGTTCCATAAAAGCTGCAGGAGCATTAGTCAAGCCAAAAGGCATTACTAAAAATTCGTAGTGACCATATCGAGTTCTAAAGGCTGTTTTTGGAATATCCTCCTTCTTGACCTTCAACTGATAGTAGCCTGATCTTAGATCAATCTTGGAGAATACTTGTGCACCCTGCAATTGATCAAACAAGTCATCAATCCTGGGTAGGGGATACTTGTTTTTGATGGTCACCTGATTCAATTGTCTATAATCAATACAAAGTCTCAATGTCCCATCCTTCTTCTTAACTAATAGCACTGGAGCACCCCATGGTGAGACGCTGGGTCGAATAAAACTCATATCTAACAACTCTTGTATTTGCTTCTTCAATTCCTCGAGCTCAAGTGGTGCCATTCTGTAGGGAGGCTTAGATATTGGGGCTGTCCCAGGGACTAAATCAATAACAAATTCACCTTCTCTGTCAGGAGGTAGTCCAAGCAAATCCTCTGGGAATACATCAGGGAACTCTTTAGCCACGAAAATTTCATTTAGGTGAGTTTCTTGTTCTGAATATTCCTTTACACATATAACATAACAAGAACATCCCTTCTGCATAAGGCGTTGAGTTTGAAGTGCCGATATTAAGCAAAGAGGCAAATCATGCCTAATACCCTCAAAGTAGAAGATAGGCTGATTTGGTATGCAGAAAGTAATTATTTTTGTATAGCAATCAATACTAGCATGATAGGAAGATAACCAATCCATACCCAGTATAATATCAAAACCTTGGATTTCTAGGAGTATCAAATCGGCAAGGAGTTCATGTTCTCCGATAGAAATCAAACAAGATGGATAAACCAGATTTGTAGTCAAAGAATCCCCAACAGCAGTAGTTACGTGTAGCAAATAATCCAGTGGTTTAGGTTGAATGCCCAAGTGGTAAGCAAAATATTGTGAAACAAAAGATAAGTTGGAACCAGGATCAAACAAAACTTTTGCATTTCTATTAGAAACATGTAGAATACCTTCAACCACTGATTTAGAGGCTCTGGAATCTTGTTCTGTGATAGCATATACTCTAGCATGGGTCGTTGGCTTAGTGGTTAGTGGCTCTTTCTTCTTGTTTAGTGGGCAGTCCCTGACTTTATGATCTAACTTTCCACAGGCAAAATAGGCTCCAGTCACCCGAAAACACTCACTTGTTTTATGATTACGTCCACATTTTGTACACGATAGAGTTCTTTGTGATAGAGTTCCTTTCTCAAATCTAGGTACCTTTACCCTCTTATTACTTCTTTCTGCTTCATTTCCTCTCTTACTTTTACCAACAAACTTATCCTTGTTGTTCTTGTCCCTGATTTCTTGGATCTTCTCCAAATCTTTTTCAAGTATGAAAGCTCTTTCTACTACATCAGTGTATACCTGGAGTTTTAAAGCTGATATCCGACTTCTTATTGCCGGCCTTAGTCCTCTTTCAAATCTTCTTGCTTTCCTATATTCATCATCGATCATATGCGTGGCAAATCTAGAGAGCTCAGTGAATTTAGACTCATATTTGGCTATTGTCAAATTTCCCTGGATGAGATTCAAGAACTCCAATTCTTTCTGCTCTCTGATACAATCTGAAAAGTATTTATCATTGAACTTTTCTATAAATACCTTCCAAGTGATTGGCTCCTGTCGAGCTTCAGAAATCCTCTTCATGGTTCACCACCAGTGCTCAGCCTCTCCTTCTAGCATGAAGGTAGCAAGAGAAACCTTCTTATCATCTAGGCAATTTAAAACATCAAATATTTTCTCTATCCGCATCACCCATTGTTCTGCTACCATTGGATCAGGCTCACTACTAAAACTGAGAGGACTAAGCATCTTAAACTATTTAATTCCTAACCCAGTTTAGTTTGAATTCCCCGTTTCATCATTTCTTCCTTGTCGAACTTGTTGTTGCATTACTTGTGTCATAGCCTCTAGAGTTTTCATAATTCCACTCAATTGATCAGATGTAGATGTAACAGGAGTACCAGATGACCTCGTCATCATTACTTCCTAAAAATAGCAAAAGATAACTTTGATCAGTCTCTAAATAGAAATCACTAAACCTCAAAATTTATTATACATCTAGCATTTCAAAATTCTTAGAAATCCTCAAACAATGCTTTGATATTAACTCTGTCACGCCCCCCCGAATTTAATCCATTCAGGAGGTGTGACCCTGTCTAAAATCAATAATATTATAATTCATCATCACAAATCAATCCAGGATCCAATCTAACATTTGAGGATACTAAGAACCATTCAAATCAATATTCACAATTCATAAACCTGTACGTTTCATAAATCATACTCCACTTCACTTAGAGATTCATAAAATCCAAAGGCAACTCAACTAAACATCAACCACAACACAAATCCATATTCGTAGAAATATATACCATCACAAAAATATTATTCACCATGAGTTCATATACTTATACAACGTAAGCTTATCATTCCATAAACATGAGCAGTCCTTTAAACTTTTACAACACATAAGTATCAATATATCCTTAACATTACATCAGAAGTAAAGTATACTATACAACAAAAACCTATCAACCAACAAAGATTAGTCCAAAATCTTCTAGCCTTTCAGTGCTTCAACCCAATTCTTGATTTTCAGTGCGTGACAAGCTACCCTGAAAAATTTATATAGCAACGGGGTGAGCATGAAGAGCTCAGCAAGCGACTAATATATCCATGGCGATAGGAGAAGTTCAAGCAGGCTTAGTATCAAGATAACAAAAGCATAAATACAAGTGTTCATTTGAAATCATCTTATTTGGTATAAAAATCACAAAGGGTTTCCTCATTTGAAAACAAGCGTTAGACATAACAATACGAGAAAGGAAATTGGAACATTTCATTGGAAAAATAAGCATTTAGGCATGTATCAAATGGCACCTGAGGCATTTAAGTGTATATCAAAGGCGTAAGAGTGTTTGAGAGCATAACAATGACATACGAAACACTCCAAAGTATAACAAGTGAACCGAATAGTAAACACAAGCTTGTATGTCATTTTTGAGGTAGCATGCATTCCATTTTTATCCTAAGCATAAATATAAACTCATTAGCAAAGCTTTGGATATCATATCAAAAACATAGAGGGCACTGTGGGACCACATACATAATGTGATTCATCCATTTCAGGATGACCACCAAGCATAAGTCTCCCACGTCTAGGAGCTCCATCCACCCACGTCTGAGTGAAGTCAATGGGGCCGGCAGAGCATCGCGGGCTTTATGCATAACTCCCTTTACCACTTCTGGCAAAGGTTCACAATATCCCACAAGACACCAGAGTACAAAAAGGTAGCATGAACAATGACATTGGCATATATCGGAAGCACATGCGGAAACAACGAAAATATGCGTGTGCCTTTATCAAACAAGGAAATGCCAACAAAACATTACATAATAAATTTCAGACATACAACAATTTCAGGATGAATAATACATGAATTTTCAAAGGACTGCAAAAGAATTTAATAGAAATCAAACTTCCAACAGAATGAGACTCGAATAGGCAAAATTCAACAAAGTTTTCAATTCTGGCAGAATTCGAACGGTACATTTCCTGATTTGTTTGAGTGACCAAGCATGCTCCAATTCACTAAAAATAGGTGTCAAAAGAAAGATATGCGAATCTAGTTCCCAAAGAATCAAGTTTTTTCATAATTCAGAATTTTCACTAGAGAGTTATGAGCAATTTAGTAACAGAAGGTCAGAATTGATCATCTCTGTTTTGCAGAATAGATAGCATCAATTTAAACAGATGTTTCAGAAGGCAAACGTACTTCAAAATTTCCAAACTAAGTGTCAAAAGAAAGATATGCGAATCTAGTTCACAAAGAATTAAGTTTTGCATAATTCAGAATTTTCACTAGAGAGTTATGAGCAATTTAGTAACAGAAGGTCCGAAATTACAATCCCTATTTTGTAGAATCTGTAGGGTTAATTACAATAGAAGTCATATTAGGCATTTTGACTCCAAATCATTCAATCTAGGTATCAAAATAAAGGTCTTCGAGTCTACTTTCAAACGGAATAGGTTTCGCCTAAATCAGAGTTTAGTACAAAAAGTTAGGACCAAAACAATGCATGAAGGTCAGATTACCGAAAAATTACAAATTCATGGCTTTGTATCAAAACGAAAGAAATGTTTGGTTCTCAGCTGAAATCTTTCAAAATTTTGTAGAATTGAAAAGAAAACAGAGATTAGGATTCTATTGGATACTTGCCTTAAAAAGTTTTGATTTCCAAATGTGGGGGAATTGAATGCAAAGCCTTAAGCTAAGATAAAACTTCTTCTTCTTCAATTCTTTCTCCTTCTCTTCTCCTTCAATTCCTTCTCCTCTTCTCAAGTTACGTTGGCTACAAAGTTTCCCGTAGTTGTGCCTTAAATTATTTAGGTTTGGCTCATGCTAAAATAGTGAGGTGGCAAACATGCATGGAGGTTTAGGTGTCAACTTTAGAATAAGTGCAAGTGGCTCATCCTTGCTAATGCCACAAGTCCTCCATATAATTTAATATTGATATAATAAACTGAACTATTAAAGTACTATATAAGCATTTTTTTTTTTAAATGAGGGATATTACACTTCGTTTCATATTTCATCTTCTATGTCGACTCCCTTCATATAGCTTAGGTACTTCACCAAGGTACACCCAAGGTGCTTCGCTCCTCGATTTGCATTGAGTTGATGGTGGCCCTCGCACCCACTATTGCACGGGTCAGCCCTCTGTTGAGTTTAATCTTCATATCGACTCAAAGTGTGCCTTTATTTTGTGTTGTCTTGGATCGCTCCCCCACTTAATCTCACAATGCATCCACCAATGCATTACCTCATCAGATATCATGCGATGACTCCTTGCTACTCGCTCAGTCCATTGAGCTTTGTGTCCTCAACATGTATGATTTATTGCACATAATTCTCCCTCTGGAGAATCGAGACTTATCCCTCTAAGGTATCTGTCCCATTGGAGCAACTTCTCTCTTCGCATCCTTCCCTCTAGAAGTTTCGAAAACCACCATCCCCTTGGATTACTTTGCCTTGCCGAACAAATTGTGCATTGTTCTGCCCCCGCAAATGCACTTAGTAGATTGGGACTCACCAATACAGCCCCTACTGCACCCCTCAAGGCCTAGCAACATGTTAAACTCGCTGCACACTTCAGTCTCCTACGGACGTATCCTTCTCATGCCGAAGAGAAAGTTTCAATGCTCTATGGCACCGAGTTTCGATCGCCTTGGGATGGCCACGAACATTTCATCGTCCGCATACAAGCCTTTGCATGAGTACCGAATTCTTCGAGTTAGTAATTCCCCTCACCTTTGTGAGTTTTGCATAACTCTTTTAATAGCTAAACAACCCATTCCACTTTGCACAGTCTCATCCTTTACCAAGTGCCTCGCTTGCCTTGAGCATCATCAAATATGATTGTTGCCAACGTCGAGTCGTAATTGGAACTCAGTCATTCCAACCTTTATGCATTATGCATTCTTCCCAGCTTACTTGTCCTTGTAGTGCCTCTTGCGTGAAGGGTTGCCCATTCCTCTGAATACCAATCTCAAATACTCGCTCCTCTGAACGACTCCTTTTCCCTACATCTCCGTGTCTGCTAGGTCCCCCACGTTTACATATCAAGTGTTTCTATGTATGCTTGTCCCGCTCTGATACCATATGTCATGCACTTAGCTGGTTTTGCCTAAGTCGTGCGACATTCTTATATGTCAGTCCGCAAAGGTAAGCCTCCCCAAAACCTCCTATGGTCTCTTAGGACCTACAAAAGATAAAACGGGTTAGAAAAAGCGTTTCACTCGGGATCCACAAGCAATCATTTCAGCAAACACTTCATAGTCAATGCAAATTACAAACAAACTTCACAAGATCTGAACAATCATACAACAAAAGGTCCAAAATGATCCACTACATATCGAAATCCCCACAAGTGCCCACATGACACAACCTTTATTTACAAGTCTAAGATGAGCACCAAAACTAAAGAAAATGGAGCCGCTAAGCCTACTATCAGTCCCTTACATGCTGTGCAAAGCATGAACAAAACCGAAAAATACGGACATACATGAGCATTACATCAAACACCCCTTTTACAATTTTGTCCGTGATATTATGTGAGCTTACTGCCCAGTTGACGAGTATGAACCAGAGAGTAAGCCTCGTTTCTATAGATTACCTAGTGGTAACCTACTCACTGGACTAGACCGAGCAAAAAGCCCTGGTCCGCATTGCTAGTTCAAGTCTGGACCGGTAAATAACTCCTGAAACAAACTGGTCCTCACAAAATTTGATACCATGGGAGCAACCATACATGACATAAACTAAATCTGCTAAGAAACTTTAAACCAAACACATTAAGTTTCTAAATGGTGAACATATTTTGGTTTTGGTCAGTACAGTGTGTCCAGTATTAATGAGTATAGGATGCCATTAGAGGGTCATTTACCTTGTTATGTCTCTGGACCTTTAATTGAAAGCTCTCTTACAGGCACCTCCAGAGTAACCTGTCGATTGATATTAGCACATATTGATTCAAGAATCAAGAAGTACAACAAAGAAAATGGCAACTAATATAACTCTGGCCCACCAATATGGCAATAGGTGGTCAAACGCTGTAGACGTTAGAATTGTCAAAGCTATGTCTCTACATGATTCAACTACATCCAGATCTACGATATTGAAAAGTCACTAGTAGGTGACTTGAAAATAAAAGGAACAGCAATGCTTTACCTCCTTAAAGACTTCACTATAAGAAGCATCAACATATCCCTGCACCCATAAACAGCCATCATTACAAAAATAACTTGTAACTGTTACTACTGGCAACAAATGCATGTATACATATCAATAATGATGTGTGGTGAGAATACCAATTTCCTAAAAAGATTAATTGATGCTGCATTTGATTCTGCGATTTTGGCACGAAAAGTATGAATTCCAAATCTCTCAACTGCAAAAGCCATCATCATCAAGATAGATTCTTTTCCAAGCCCCTTCTGGCGACTGCAACAGAGAAATGATGGGATAGGTACAGCCTCAAACTGCATGTGGCTTAGAAAAGGTAATTTTCAAATGATTATAATGGTTAGTCTCGTAGATACAAATATATGTTACAGGAGAGTTGAACCTCACATCCCAAGGATAACCTTGACAACCATTCTTCCTGATTATGCTCCACAAAATAGCTTGCTTTTAATCATCTCTCACAAATAGTTTTAGAAGAAATAGAAGCGTCATGCATGAGGGTCAGGAACCTCTACAATTTTCACAAAATACCACGAGTACACTGAACATACCATATTTATATAGTACAGGAGACCATACTAGTTCAGTAGTTCCTAGTGGCATATTAAACAATCTTAGTATCGTTATATATCGATGTATGTTTCAACAAATAGCTTGCTTTTAGTCATCTCTCACAAAATTGGTCTTAAAAGCAATAAAAGTGTCATGCATGAGAATCTGGAACCTTCACAACTCCTACAGAATACCATAGTACACTGACCATACCATATTTATACAGTACAGGTGACCCTACTAGTTCCTACCAACATATTAAACAAATTTAGTATTCTTTTATTGATGTACCAAGGTATACCATACTGCTCAGCACATACAGATAGGATTCCGGAATGAGTCTCAATACCAATTTATTAAAACCTTATTTTCTAGTAAATTTTGTTGACATATCAAACTGGATTCTTATATGGTTACTGGTTCTCATGTTAAAGCCTTGCCTGTAGCAATGATAAATTATGATAAATTATGTTGATATTATTTGATATTATTACTTTAGCAGGAAATTTTACAATCCATGGTGCAAGAATCCAGTTTGACATTTTTTAAGCTACTGATGAATTCAGGCCACTGATATTTTTTTTAAAAGTCAATAGTTTCACATGAGAAATCCAAATGCTTACTTGTGCTCTGGCCATTATGAACATCTTATAAAATACAAATTTAACAAACTAGAGAAGAGAGAATAAAGTAGAGATCAAACTATCAGGCCTTTTCCTTAATATCAGGATTAATGCAAAGAGGAGCACCATCCATTGGTTTACAAGGAATAGATAGAACCATATGTAATAGATGATGCTTTTCTCTTGATCTCTTCTAGATATCAAATATCAGCAAGGGATTAAAGAAACATTCAAATGGGAAAGGCAATAATCTGCTTTTTGACAGGGTTTCACAATAAGAACAGCCAAGAAGAGTAAACATTAGAAGGAAAAGACACAATAAGCAAGAACCAAGTAGTAAGGTAACCTTTAAAGGAAGAGCCAAGTTTTCGTTGATCTAAATTAATTTTGATCCAAACCCTTTTCTCAAGCCAATTACTATTTGTGATCCTAAAGAAGAAAAATATAGTTAGTGGTTTTTCTGTACAAAGTAAACCAGCCAAGAACTTTATTATTGTAGAGTTTAGGATGAGCCCTTCCAGAAGGACTATCAAAACTTTTAGATGCCTAAATCTCTCCTAATTATACAAATAAACACCATAGCCATGCAAAACACAACTATTCAGGAGTTTTTTCTCTTAAGAAAAAATTATCATCAGTTAGGCAATTACTTAAACAAGTTAGCATCATATAGCATTAAGAAACTTGCCCAGCACTAAGAGTCACGTCTCCATCTAGAAAATAATTATAATACAACTCGATAACTAAACAAACTGGTTATGCAGACTGTATCCTTGTTACTCTCAAATTGACCAAACCCTAGAACTAAGCTAACGTTGTCCTGCATCAGTAACAATCAGGCTTCTGAGACAAGTCAGCATTTTGAATTTTGAATAAACTGAAATGTCTTTGTCATATTGACATCCAATGTATAGCTGGGACAGAAAGAAAGTAAAGAGCTGATATTTGTCAAAATAAATGCCTGATGATACTGCAGAAAATGGAGCACATGATAATCCATTGCATCATGTGCAAAGACAGAAACCAGTGGATGCCAAAATGAACATTCAACAAATTTAGAGAATACTTCATGGAAATATCAAAATTTAAGAGAGACAGACCAGCTAGAGAAAGGCCTACAGATTCCTCTATCAGCATGGAGCAAGCACATGAGATTGGTCTTTCTCAGTCATTGTCCCACTAGATAAATATGAGTAGCAAAACAGATTTATATTACTACTAACTATAAAAGAAACTAGCCACTTTACTGTTCATGCAGATAGAAATAAGAATATTAGATGTTCCATTTTTATCATGGACATTAGGCATAGGAGATTCAATCATAATTATGAATCCCAAAATATTTCTCAATTTTCCAAATACTAAGAATCTAGCAAGTTTACCAAATGCTTCATCTAATTGATTCCTGATTTGCAGAAACATTGCCAAATCACTATTTTTGCTATGAAGTGAGCACAATACAGAATCATATAAGCTCTTGGGTCAATGATTCCAGTCTACTATGTTCCCTTCTGCTTTAGTTGCTGAGAGATAATCGGCTCTCATTACATGGATATTTTGCAACTTTTCCGAGATCCTCAACTTTCTTGCTGATTTAAATATCCATGATGGATTTCAAGAACTTGAAGTTCTTTTATTTAATCTTGGTACAGCCTCTTCAATAGACCAATCAATACTCTTTTAGAACTTAGCATAGCCTCTTGCAACCACCTTATGTTAAGACACAGTGTCACACCTAGATTCCATATTAACAAGCATTTTTTAAATATGCATGTTACTTTATGTCCTTTCTTTCAATTTTGTTCCAAATAGTTAAACCATCTCGGGTTGAACTGACCTCATGATGAATTAGCAGTCATCATCACATGATATCCTATACGGTTCCCTTCAGTTGTGGGATCTCTGGCTTGTTGGTGTTGTCAACTAAATTATATACTCCATACTTGTTCTGTACGTATTTACAAAAAATATTAGTGGAATTGACCTCTGTTTTCACACTGTTAATGTGGGTCCAATTAATTTGCAGCAAAGAGGAATATGACCATTAATGCCTCAGCATCACAAGCATGATAGAATTTAACTGTGTTGACAAATAAACATATTTTTTTGTGCTTAGCAAATTTGTCACATTTGATAATAAAAAGACTGATTAAATGAATATCCTCTCTAGTCTCTGCATAGGAGTGAAAGATCTGTGCATTAAATATTTTTATTCTGTTTCAACCAAGAAGGTTCACTTTTATTGCTGCCTGCAGCTGCATGCATCAGATATGGACATTAGACAATGAACTTAAACATATTTTTTAAATTCAACTGATGAGTAGATATAGTAATTATTTCTACAGAAGTTAAATGCTATTGATGACTAATATTTGTTGGGCAGCTAAACATGCATATTGAGTATTACATGAACTGAAGAGTTCTTTAATTTAGTGCAATCACAACCAAACGGTTTTAGGTAGGATCAAATAGTTCAAACTAAACTAAATCTATGGACGCATCGCTTAGCCTGTATAAGATCAAATATTTTTCGTTCAAATGATAGAACATAATGGATAAAAGAAAAACATTGTTGCTTGTGCTCATTCAGCAAGTTGAGATCTTTGTATAATTGATCTTACTAACGCCGTTCTGACAACAAAATACCAAATTGCTTGAAACATCTTTACTCTGGTCATAACAATCTTACATGTAACTCTCACCGTTTGTCCAAATAAACAAATTTAAACCTTTCTATCACATATATATCACTAGTAATAAGAGCAGTAGTCAGTTTCACAAAGCCAGATCACATGTCACCCAATTAGAGATCCAAACTCAGTCACCAGATCAGTGTTTCTCATTTCAAAAGCTAGAAGTAAAAGCATCATCAAGTCCAAACACTTTGTAACATGTCCTAGACCAGTAAAGCAGAATCCTTGCACAATCTTCAAATCTTCACCCGAATTAAATCCCCTCATCGCCCATTTCTCTTTGCTTGGCGGTACCAGGTTAGCATAGCTCATTTCTAATACAATCCAATAGTAATTTTACAATGTTCTCGATATGTATGACTTGTTCAAGTTAAAATAGTAATTGAAAGAAAATCAAACAATTTCTTTACATAAGCAAAGTAAGTGGGTCACATATTTCAAGATCTTATGATAAAAATTTGTGGCATTATCTATTTTAGATAGATGCAAATATACATACTGTTTTTATTCGAGGATTGGCCATATTATAAATTGATAGATTAAACCCACTTATCTTATAAACTCAATCCTAATTTTCAGCATTTGACAGCACTTTAAGAACATAAGAAATAAACGGTCCCTGCAAAATGCATGTCATATTTACAGCATGTTAGTGTACTTAAAGAACATAAGAAATATATGCAACAAGAAGAATACATGTGAAATTTAGAAGTATGCAATAATAGAGTACCACTACCTTGTCGGTTCAGCAATCATAATCTCTATTTCTGCAATATGCAAGTCATCAGGATCATTCATGTATATATTCACATCACCAACCATAGCTGAAGAGATGAGTGAAGCAGTGAGATAATCTCATAGTCAACAAACTATACAGTCTAATGTGGAAGAATAATTAAAAAGGTCAGTGCAATTTAGTCATGTTTTTCCTACTAGGCAATAACTAACTTCAGTATCACTTTCTCATTGTTAAATAATATCATTTATTCTTCCTCCTATTAACCTCAACTAGTTGGTACTAGATTTCACATACCAGTAAAATTAGTCTACAACAAAATCTTACAAACTTAATAATCCCATTTCATGCACATTGACTATCTTTGCAATTCCATAATCCAAATGGATAGATCAGCTGTTCGACATAGTTAAGTTCTTTTCTACATTGTTATCAATCAATAAATGCTAAAATGGTCTGCACCCTTATTTACTCATTGAACTGGAAAAATCTCACAAAGAATGGAAGCAATATGCGGGAGAAATAAAACAATAACATACTATAAAAAAATTGCAAATTTAGTGAAAACTGTAAAGAGCACTAACTAGAAACACAGAATTCAGAAATGTTTAGTGACAAATATTAATGAACATGCACACTAGTGCTATCATTATTCACAGACTATACATATGGACATGCAATGCATGAACCTAGCTGTGCTCTTAAGTTTATAAAAAGTGATGGCATAATGAGATCCTATGATTTGAATTTAGAAAATGAATTGTGCAGATAAGATAGGATTTTAAAACAGTGATTTAAAAAGACGCTCGGGCGCTTGCCTAGAAACTCAGGCGAGGCCCAAGCACCTCGTTTAAGGGCTAAACAGCGCGCTTCAAAGAGGCGTCGCCTGGGCGCTCACCCGAGCCCAGGCGTCGGGCACTTCGGGCGAGCACCCTGGTGACATAAGGCGACCGAACCAGACTTTTAAGTCCAGTTCGATTAAATCAGCACGCGACCCCGTCTCTAAACCCTACGCACGCTTCTCTCATTGTTTTCGTAGTCGAAGATTTCTCCCTCTGCATTCGTCATCGATGATTTCTCCCTCTACCTCTGCCGCCGACGGTTTCTCCCGCTACCTTCGAGTCTTCCTCTGTCGCTAACCAAGTCTCCTCAGCTTCCGTTGTTGTCCACTGCTTGCTGTTGTCCGCGACATGACTCTGCTACCACTACTACTATCCACTACCTCCTATTGTCCGTGACTCCACAACTTCCACTGTTGTCTGCTGCCTCCTACTGTCCGCAACTCTGTTGCCTCCTGTTGTTTGCGACTCTGCTACCTCTTGTTGTATGCGACTTAGCTTCTCATCGCAACTTCTCACCGCGACTTCTCACCGTCGGTCTCTACTCATCCCTACTACTATTAACAATATGTTAACAATATATTATTAAATACTATCAAAATAATCTTTATTTATTAGATTAATAATATACTATTTAGATTTTAACACTACTAATCTTTGTTTATTTGAAATTATTATCAAGGTTTCAGGATAAATGAAAAGTGTACAAAGCAATTCAATAGATTCTTCAATGAATTCAAAAAAGGATCCTGCATGAAAATATAATTACCTAAATGATCCTAAAGATCCTAATGTAGTTACTTGCATCTTTTGTGATAAGACTACTAAAGGTGGTATTTTTCGTATAAAGTAGCATCTGGTAAGAAATTTCAAGAATGTAGCAGCCAACAAGAAGTGTCCACCTGAGGTAAAAGAAGAGCTACTGGCTTATATGAATAAAAAAAAGATACAAAAGAATAAATCTTATGGAATTTTACTAGAGAATAATGTTGAACATATCAGGGATGAAGATGATGAAGATTATTCTAAATGTATCAACCTAAGTGGGAAAATAATGCATGACAAAAAAGGAAAATAAGCTATGGTTTCTGAGAAGGGTAAAAGGAGATCAATGGACCTATATATGTATCAAGGATCATAGAAGCAATAAGGGCAAACAAAAGGCTCAAAATTAAGACAAACAAATATAAGTGATGCTTATGATAAAGAAATAAGGGGCAGAACAATTCAGCACATTGCTCGCTTCTTCTATAAGGTTGGCCTTCCCTTTAGTACAACTCGTTTAGACAATTTTAAGGAGATGATTGAAGCTATTGGAATATATGGTGCAAGATTAAAACCTCCAAGTTATTATGAGATGCGAGTTCCATTGTTGAAAAAAGAATTGAATTATACAAATAACTTACTAAAAGGACACAAAGAATCATGGGTAAAACATGGTTGCTCTATTATGTCAGATGCTTGGACCGACAAGAGATGTAGGAGTATAATTAATTTTATGGTTCACTGTTCTTTAGGAACCATGTTTGTGAAGTCAATAAATGCATCATCTTTTGTGAAATCTGGAGAAAAAATATATGATTTGCTTAATAAGTTCGTGGAAGAAATTGGTGAACAAAATATCGTCCAAGTTATAACCCACACTAGAAGCAACTATGTATTAACTAGTAAGATTCATCCTTTGAATTTTTTAATTTTTTAATTAACTTATCTTCAATTAAATGGAAGATGTATTAAACTCCTAAGTCTTATCATTTTTGTTATCCTTTGTCTCAAGTTAATTACTTGAAACAAAAAGAAAACACTTATATTTGACTCCATGTGCGACACATTGTACTGATTTAATGTTGATAGATATTGGAAAGATCCCTGAAATCAAGAAAACTTTAGAAAGGACAATCTTTGTTGTTAGATTTCTTTATAATTATTCTGGGGCTTTGAATATGATGAGAGGATTCACAAGTAACAAGAAATTGGTAAGATATGATGTCACCCGATTTGCTACTTCCTTCTTAACATTACAGCGCATGTATCGTCAAAAACATAACCTAAGAAACATGTTTACCTCAGAGAAATGGATGATAAACAAATGAGCAAAAGAAACGAAAGACAAGAGGGCTAATGATATCATCTTAATGTCGTCCTTTTGGAATCTTATAGTTTATATATTAAAGATAATAGGCCCTCTTGTTCGAGTTCTTTGGTTGGCGGATAATGAAAATAAATCTACAATGGGATATATTTATGAGGCTATGGATAGGCAAATAAGACGATTCAAAAGTCTTTTAACGGAAATGAAAAAAAATATGAGAAAATATTTGCAATCATTGACAAAAGATAGAATTATCAACTTTATCGTCCCTTACATGTAGCAGGATATTATTTAGACCCAGAATTCTTTTATAAGATCACATTCGTTGGGTTTGATAGAGAAGTTCAGAATGGGTTATATCAGTGCGTTGCAAGATTTGTTCCAAATCTTAAAGTGCAAGATAAGATTATTCATGAATTATCTTTTTATAAGAATGTCGATAGCCTTTTTGGAATTCTAATGATACTTCGATCCAGGACAATTACATCCCCAAGTATTAATAATTTAATATAATTAATTTCATCTATAATATGTTACTGTGTTATTACTAATAATAAAATAAATTTTGCAGCTGAATGGTGGAGTCTATTTGGAAATTCCACCACGAACTTTTAGTAATTTGCTATCAAAATACTTAGTTTGACATGTGGTGCTACGGGTTGTGAGCGAAACTGGAGTGTTTTTAAGCATATAAGGATCACAAAATATTTTAATTTATTTTTTTATATAGATGTAATAATATATTTTTAAATTATATGACATAACAGATTCATTCAAAGAGAAGAAATTGGTTGGAGCATCAATGATTACACGATCTTATTTATATAAAGTATAATCAAACTTTGAAGGCTCGTCATGATTTGCAAATAGAATTGATTCGATCTCATTACAAGACATTGATGATTCAAATGAGTGGTTGCTGAGAGAAATGGGTGCGAACTTGCAAGATGCCGAAGACGAGCTTGTATTTGAAGATAATAGCTTGACATGGGAAGATGTGGCAAAATCTTCAAGTATGGAGAATTATAAGCATATACAAGATAGATGACGAAGAGAAGAATAAGTGCAATAGCATCAAGCTCGGCTCCTGTTATTATTGAAGAGAATGAAATATATTTTGATGAAAAAGGACCTAAGGAAGAGAATTAACTCAATGAAGATGAATTGTTTGAAAATGATAACAATGTTAATTATGATGATGAATGACTTTGATGTAAAACTTTATTGTTTTGAATTTTGAGTCTTTTAACATTTTTTCTATTAGGAGATGGATAATGTGACTTGGTACTTTAGATTTTTTAATTTAATGTCATATTTTTATTTAAATAATTATATTTATTAATTATATTATATATTTTTTATTTTAATAATTTAGAGCACCTCACTTCGCTCGGGTGAGCGCCTAGCGCTTTTTAAATCACTGTTTTGAAATAAAATTCTTATGTTCACTACGAAAAAGGCGCATGTAAAATAAGTTTCAAAAAGAAAGTTTGGAAGTAGGTAACTATAAAAGAAAGGAGAAGACAACCAAGCCATTCACTGTTGCAGATCCCTTTTGTGTTATAGATTATAGAGTAGTAATCTAGTGGAAGACTAAAGATATACTCAAAAATGACACCTATTAGCCACAGATATCCAATCAAAAAAAAAAAGTAATAACTAATGTAATTCACTTTAAGTTTTATTCAAAAAACATAAAAAAACCACAATTAACACCTAAGAAAAAAGATCTAGCCCCTATAAAGCTTCCCAAAACACTATGAAAGCAAAGCACCATATAACTATTTCCAATTGAAGGAAAAAGGTATTGATACCATAAGAGTAAAGAGATGAGAGATGGTTGCAAAAGCAGCCATGCCTTGTAAACTAACATGTCGCAAACTAGAAAGGAAATATTAAAAAAACACACTAAACAGTCAACAAGGTGGAGAAGCATGATGAGACAGTTGCTCAATGATACCAGGAAAATGGTAATAATGTGTTTCTTTCATTGAAAGCTAACGGGAAAATCATCTGATGTGGTACTGACTATGGAAAAAAGATATGAATAAGAAAGAAGAATCAATCCAGGTTTAAGTAATTGAAAGAGGGTGATGAAAACAGAAGGAAGTTTGGTCAAAGACTAAAACTGTAGTGTCAACATCATTCTCCTCATGTTAAACTTATACATATTTCCATAGCAAAGCTAAATGATCAGGGAGAAAACATAAAGCCTGACTCAAGATCTAGAAATAACAATTTGTGTTGCATAAGACTATGAGATCACTCAGCAAATGCACAGCATATATATCAAAAAATGCACGTCAATAGAGGTCTGAAAGATCAAAATTAAAATTAGGATTAACTAGGAATAATACAATAAAGATAAAGAAATCAGTAGAATCTAATATGTGTGTTCAGAATCAATAGAGAAATAATATGGGACCATTAACATAGCTACACACCATAAAATTCAAAAATAAAATTTGACTTTTTAAAACTACATTGCTAAAATGATCTTTTTACCACCAAAAAATCATACAAAAATAATATTATAACTACAAAAGTTATATTATCAACATTTACAAAAAAAACTACAAAACTAATACAAATGATAAATTGTGTGAAAACAACAAAAAATTCACTAAAATAACCATATTATACATTTAATAAAAATAAATACTAATAACATCCTACAAAAATAATATTATAAAAACATCTATCCAAAAGCGAACTGCTCCAATTCCTCAAAAGACTAGATCGTCAAATGCGGCACCTATAATTGAGCTATTTCTAGCTAAAACCAAATTCACAAAACCAACTCAATGCGACAAAAACATAAACTGCTTCATCAGGCAAGACAAGCACAGACTACTCAATTTACGATGAATGATGCGATTGAGATGGAAAGAGAACAGAAAGAAGCCAGGTCTAGAGGAAGAACCTTCGACGTGGGGGTCCCCAGGGACAAAACCACCCTGGATCAGCTGCTTGTCTAGCAATATAAAAGTATGCTCTGCAACAACAACAAACCATCGATCGATCCCATGGATCAGTTCTCAAGAGCAAAGTGATTCGTCAAAGAGGAAAGAAAGAACGGGGAAAGGGGAATTAGGGTCGATTACTGAGGGGATCCTGGGTCCAGGAGTCGTGCATCTGGTACTCCTGGTGGAGGGTGAGGGGCTCGGAGGCGGTGGCGGCGAGGAGGGCGGGGTCCTGCATCCACCTGTGGTACGTGGGCACGTGCTCCCTCATGTAGGGCACCAGAATCACCTTCTCCCCTTGCAAGCTCCTCCCTAACGGCACCATTCCTCCCACTTCCTCCGATTCCCTCTCCCCCTCGCCCGCAAGTTTAGACATCTCCGGCTGGCGATGGAGAAACGGGGAGCGGAGAGAAGCGGAGGGACTTCCGAGTGATTTCTTCGGCATACACTCTTCTCGGAATCGATTTCACGTACGATGGATGCCAATTAAAACGAGATGGGCTCTCGACAAAGGGCGTTAATTTTTGGGCGAATTTTCGAAAAAAGAAATCACTGGTTTTTTGACTTTTTTTTTTCGTTTTCATTTTTTTTCTTGGCAGAGTCTTTACTTTCTAAAATTCAAACGTTATTCCTCCTCACTTTTCCTTTCATCTTTTGCAACTGATTCTTTGTTTCTAAGGCATTTTATCCACACAAAAAAAAAAAAACTATTGATATTTTATCAATGATATCCTCGTATTTATTTTTACTTGTGCTTTGTTTTCTATTTGAACGAAAATACTCTGGATTTTTTACTAAAATAAATTGATCATATATTCTATTATAGAAATCGATCATTAATTATAATAAAATTTTTAAAATTAAAATAATAATACTAATCATCTCAGAATCACTAGAATATGATGTTAAGTTAATAAGTACCTTTTTTTAATTTTTTTTAAAATTTATTATATTTAATTATCAAAATTAATTTTTTTAATAACATCTATTATCAAATAGTATCTATTTTATTCAAAGTTTTTTAGTTACTTTTTTGCTCGTTTTAATATTTCCATATATTGTATGCTGAATATTGTACTAAAAAATTATTAAAATATTGTTTAAGAATAAACTGTCTAAAATTTATGTTGAAATGTGTTGATATATAATTTAAATTATTTTTTAAACTTTTAATAATTTTATGTTACAGTTTGAATCTTATTTCTCAAGTTTTCCATCCTACAATAATATCTTAAATTATCCGACTAATATTTTTGGAGCAGTTTCAAATTTCTTGGTAACTCTGTCTATTCATTGTTTTAGGGATTTTGTGATAGTAATGGTTTTCAGGATATCCAATTTTACGGAACTAGGTTCACCTTATCGAACATAAGGTTTTGCAAAAGTCTTGGTTCAGCTGGATCACATTTTTCCAAATGTGTCTTGCTTGAACCTGATTGGAAATTCTTCCATTTGTCATCTTACAAGATCTTGCTCCAACCACTATCCTCTTTGTTTCGGATTCTTCGTTTAAACCCTTTCACAAACATTAATTATATTTTTAAAATTTTTGAATCAACCATAGGGAGTTTCGTGAAGTGGTTAGGAATAATTGGTTTTGGTCTATCAACAACATAGCAACCCGATTTTGCAACTAATCTTAGTTACATATGTGGCTCTTTGTCCTATCGGTTCTAGACTTGTTTGGATTGCCTTGAGAATATTAAAAAACTTTGGGAAGTATCACATGTGTAACATACACAGAAAGTAAAAATAAAAATTAATTTTTTAAAATAATTTTATTGGATCATCGTGAGAAGATTAGGAGTGTAAAACTTAAAAAAATCAAAAACCGCATAAAGAGTATGAGACGTTTTCACCTAAAGGAACTCATATATCCTCTAAGATCATAGATTCTAATCCATTGATAAAGAAACTCTCGCAAACTTCTCTCTAGCAGTGATTCACATGATGGACGCACCTCCTCATGCAACATGTTTTTTTCTTACAATCGTACACCATCACGCAGCAACAAACAAGGAGGGATAAGTCCGTTTTGCTATCCTCTCACATTAGAGAAGGAGCAAGCAATTAGAGAAAGAAAGGAGGAGGAGATGAGGAGAGTGGTAGCTATAGGGGTCTAGCCTATGACCATTTTAATCCCAACTCCTATTTATAGAGAGCCTCCTTTGACTAAACCTAACGGATCCTTCTCAGTGGGTATTAGATTCTCATCCAATAATGATTGGATTAATGGATATTGGGTCCTCATCCAACAACTACTTTAAGCTCTATTAGATTTCTCCTAAAGATCTATTAAAAGGTTTATCTGATATCTCATCCTCTATTCATCGCGTTGTTCATCATATGTGTGTGACCCTCTAGACCTAATACTAAGTTGATTATGAGTTGTACCTATCAAAACTCTTTTTGACTCATAACTTCTTATGACTTAGTGAATTACTATCTCTATAATAATTCACTAAATTCCCTCGACTATAGACGTACTAGGCCAATACACCATAGTTCATAAACGATAGGGGAATCTAATCAATTGGACCATGTTTGCCCTCAGTTATCATATGTCTATAGTCCCTCATCTATCTAATATCCCAAAGATTATATACCGGATATGGGTGTTATCAGGCTTGTGCGAAATATTTCGAGTCTCACTCTAATTAGATTCTCTCGGAGAATTCCTTCTCTCTTAATCTGAATCTCATGCTCATCGGATTCATCATGATCTGATTGACTCTAGCTAAGGATTTACCTAAGTGAAAATATATGGGATATTCCTCTTATAATACTGAGAATAGATTATTCTTTATTGACACTTAATTACCTTTGTAAGATTGGCTACCCATTATGTTAGGATCCCTTTTATTTTCTAAACTTTGAATAATGTTTCGAGTTTGTCTAGTCTAGTAAGAGTCGGATAAGAGCTTATTTGTTTATTTATTTATTAGGAGTCTAAGTCCTAATGGATTCAAGGGTGGAACTCTATAAATATAAACATACATGTTTCTTTTTATCATCAATGAAATATTATTTCAATCTTTTGACAAAACCTATGAGGTCAATCCCCTCGAAGTGATCATTCCTTTTCTCCCTCTTCTTCTATGATAAAACCCTAAGGGGCTTATAATTTGGTATCAGGACAGTGATCCTCGACGTTCTTATTATAATTTCTCACATCAATCATCGTCGCAGCCATTATCATCTCTAAAAAAAAAAGTTGAAGCCGACAACCATGCCCAAGCAGCCACACCCCATTCCACTCGAGTGAGAAAGGGTAGTTGTTGTTGTTTCCTGGCTAGTGGACCACCCTCCTCATCGCTCTTAGCCTCGGCGACCCTTTATTGCACCCAGCCCTTGACGACCTAGCTCCTAGCCATGCCACCACTATTACCTCTTGACCTTGGCAGCAACCTTCCCTCATCGTAGTGATCGAAACAAGGCAACTCCCTATGCCATCATTGTTGTTTTCTTCTTCTCCACCGGCATCGACAATAGCTCCCACAGCCTCAACCCCCGGCTGCTCATGATCCCTTGACACTCTCTTCCCACGTAGTGACAAAAACAAGGCAGCTGTTAGGATCAAGAGCACTAAGAGGGGGGGGGGTGAATTAGTGCAGCGGATTAAAACGTCGGTTTTGATCAATCTTTCGTACGGTAAAAATTGAACTTGAAAGCGTATTCGTATAGTAGAGCAGCTAAGGTAATGAGTAAATAAAGCAAGTAAGAAAGTTTGCAGTAATGTGAATAGCAACAATGAAATGCAAACCAGAGATTACGCCGTTTTTAAAGTGGTTCGGTCAAATGACCTACATCCACTTGCGAGGCCCCTCTTCGACGAGGCTCCCACCTTCCACTAGCAAATCTCTTGAAATGGAAGGGTAAATACCCCTCTTACAACTCTTTACAAGCAGTTCACACTCTTACAGATTTTCAAGAAAGAAGGAGGTGAACACTAAATTGAAAACCAAGGATTGCTAAGACTTTCTAAGACCTTTCTCTCAATCACTTGCTGCTCAAAAAGTTGTTCTCTCTGCTGAGAATTGAGGGGTATTTATAGGCCTCAAGAGCACTAAGAGGGGGGGGGGGGGGGGGGGGGGGGGGGGGGGGGGGGGGGGGGGGGGGGGGGGGGGGGGGGGGGGGGGGGGGGGGGGGGGGGGGGGGGGGGGGGGGGGGGGGGGGGGGGGGGGGGGGGGGGGGGGGGGGGGGGGGGGGGGGGGGGGGGGGGGGGGGGGGGGGGGGGGGGGGGGGGGGGGGGGGGGGGGGGGGGGGGGGGGGGGGGGGGGGGGGGGGGGGGGGGGGGGGGGGGGGGGGGGGGGGGGGGGGGGGGGGGGGGGGGGGGGGGGGGGGGGGGGGGGGGGGGGGGGGGGGGGGGGGGGGGGGGGGGGGGGGGGGGGGGGGGGGGGGGGGGGGGGGGGGGGGGGGGGGGGGGGGGGGGGGGGGGGGGGGGGGGGGGGGGGGGGGGGGGGGGGGGGGGGGGGGGGGGGGGGGGGGGGGGGGGGGGGGGGGGGGGGGGGGGGGGGGGGGGGGGGGGGGGGGGGGGGGGGGGGGGGGGGGGGGGGGGGGGGGGGGGGGGGGGGGGGGGGGGGGGGGGGGGGGGGGGGGGGGGGGGGGGGGGGGGGGGGGGGGGGGGGGGGGGGGGGGGGGGGGGGGGGGGGGGGGGGGGGGGGGGGGGGGGGGGGGGGGGGGGTTGATCAATCTTTCGTACGGTAAAAATTGAACTTGAAAGCGTATTCGTATAGTAGAGCAGCTAAGGTAATGAGTAAATAAGCAAGTAAGAAAGTTTGCAGTAATGTGAATAGCAACAATGAAATGCAAACCAGAGATTACGCCGTTTTTAAAGTGGTTCGGTCAAATGACCTACATCCACTTGCGAGGCCCCTCTTCGACGAGGCTCCCACCTTCCACTAGCAAATCTCTTGAAATGGAAGGGTAAATACCCCTCTTACAACTCTTTACAAGCAGTTCACACTCTTACAGATTTTCAAGAAAGAAGGAGGTGAACACTAAATTGAAAACCAAGGATTGCTAAGACTTTTCTAAGACCTTTCTCTCAATCACTTGCTGCTCAAAAAGTTGTTCTCTCTGCTGAGAATTGAGGGGTATTTATAGGCCTCAAGAGGATTCAAATTTGGGCTCCAAAAATTTGAATTCTCTTATGTTCCCGAAGCTAGCGGTGCCACCGCCTGTCAGTGGCGGTGCCACCGCCTGTCAGTTTTGACACTGACAGTGTACTGGGCAGTGCCACCGCCCAGTCTAGCGGTGCCACCGCCTGGCTCTCGGGTGCTGGGCGGTGCCACCGCCCAGACCGGCGGGTTCCACCGCCCGACCTTGCTAGTCACTAGTTGGGCTTTAAGTCCGGCCCAAACCAGGTTTCATTTTGGGCCCAGTTGGCCCCTAATCAAGATATAGGATTATTTCTTAATCCTAACCTTAATTACATTCAAACTACGTAACTAAAGACATACTCCTAAGCAAGTTTTTAACCGGCGAACTTCAAGTCTTGTTCCGGCGAGCTTTCCGGCGATCTTCCGACGGACTTCCGATACGCCCTTGGATTTCTTCCGACGGACTCCCAGCTGGCTCCCGATCTTGTGGCGAAGTCAACGAGTAGCCGAGCCTTCCCGGTGATCTCTGCGAACCTCCGATGATCTTATTCGGCGGACTTCCGAAAACTTCGATAAGTCCCCGATTTCTTCTCAATTGGTTCCGGCAGCATCTCCGACGAATCTTCGGACTCTCAACGGACTCTCGAACACCCATCGAACTTGACTCCGGTAGACTTGCTTTATGTCTTCAAGCTGTCGTAGTAAATCCTGCATACTTATCTCAACATTGGATTAGATAAAACATGACAATTGAATTCATCATCGAAATCCGAGATTCAACAATCTCCCCCTTTTTGATGATGACAATCAATTGATAACGGAGTTAACCTTAACTCCCCCTATCTATTTGCCATACTTGAGATAAGACATTCTTGAATTCAAAGCCTTTGAATTCAACAGACATATTGATAAGTTAAGATGCTTAACCTTATCAATACTCCATCATGATTCCTATCATGATGTATCTCTCTGAAAATGATGTCAAGGCTTGACATTCATTTTCAATTTTTACATTTCAAGTGTAAAAGATAGTAATCGAAGCGATTCATCATATGGTAAGATATCAACATGTAAGATTGCAATGCAAGTTCTTGATATCTTAACATGATGTAATCATGGCATAATGTAAATTTGGCAATTATAGCATCAATTCATGTAAAAATTTCTCATTCAAATATGGCACTCATAGCATCAATTCATATATTTCTCCCCCTTTGTCATCAACAAAAAGGAGAACAATATAAGCAAATTTTAAATATAAGTGAGATGCCATAAGCAAGTTCATGTCATTTTTCAACAAAGAGTGATAGGATACCAAATATACAAGCATCTCAAGGAAGACATGACACGGAGATAGCTTTGAAAACTTCTTCCTTTTTATTTGTTATTATTATTATTAATTTTTGAGAGATGCATTTGCTAATTGATTCCATATGTCAAAAATCAATGATATGAATCAAACTCGATATGACATATGCTTATGAAAGCTACATTAAGTTGGAAGAGAATGATGTATCAAGAAAATCTGATTGTTAGGATCAAGAAGATACCAAATCTAAAATTTAATATTTTCATGCATTCGGACAAGGTTTTTCTATAGATTTTCAAAACGTAATCACGAAGATAAAACATGCTTGTTATCATGAAAATTTTTATATCCAAAACACAAAATTTCCAACATGTTATTAAGGCACGTAGAATCATCAAGGCAATTAAGTGATTTAATCATTGAATCAAGAAAGTCCGAAAAATAAATTTAATGAATTCAAGCATTCGGACACATTGACATTCCTAATTCTATTCTAATGAAATCAAATTGTTCTTCACTTAAAGGCTTTGTAAAAATATCAGCTAGTTGATGTTTAGTATCAATGAACTCTATAACTATATCATGATTAGTGACATGATCTCGTATAAAGTGATGTCTAATATCAATATGTTTTGTTCTTGAGTGTTGAATGGGATTCTTTGTTAAACATATAGCACTTGTGTTATCACATTTAATGGGAATATTTTTAAGATGAACTTTATAATCTTCTAAGGTGTTTTTCATCCACACAACTTATGCACAGCATGCATTAGCTGCTATATACTCAGCTTCGGTTGTTGATAGTGCAACCGAGTTTTGTTTCTTAGATGACCAGGAAACAAGAGCATGTCCCAAAAATTGACATGTTCTTGATGTGCTTTTTCTATCTAATCTACATCCAGCAAAATCTGCATCTGCATAAGCTATTAAATCGAATTTTTCTGATTTCGGATACCAAAGTCCTAAATTTGGAGTTCCTTTAAGATATCTAAATATTCTTTTAACACTCTTGAGATGAGATAATTTAGGATTAGATTGAAACCTAGCGCAAAGTCCCACACTAAACATAATATCTGGTCTAGTCGCGGTGAGGTAGAGTAGACTACTTATCATTCCCCTATACGTTTTTTGATCGAAATTTTTGTTGTTTTCATCCATATCTAACTTAGTCGAAGTACTCATAGGGGTGTTTATTGCTTTTGAATTATCCATGTTAAATCGTTTTAACAATTCTAATGTATATTTAGATTGATTAAGAAATATACCGTCATTAAGTTGTTTGATTTGCAATCCTAAAAAGAATGTTAATTCACCCATTAAACTCATTTCAAATTCATGACTCATATTTTTGGCAAATGATTCACATAGTGATTCATCCGAAGAACCAAAAATAATATCATCAACATAAATTTGCACAATAAGAAAATTATTTTCAAAATGTTTGATAAACAATGTAGTATCAACCTTGCCTTTGGTAAAATTATTTAAAATAAGAAAGGAACTAAGCCTTTCGTACCAAGCTCTAGGAGCTTGTTTCAAACCATAGAGAGCCTTAGTCAATTTGAATACATGATTAGGAAGAAGAGAATTTTCAAATCCAGGAGGTTGTTCGACATATACTTCTTCCGAAATAAAACCATTCAAGAAGGCACTTTTGACGTCCATTTGAAATAGTTTAAAATTATTACTACTAGCATAGGCAAGGAGCATCCTAATGGCTTCTAATCTTGCCACAGGAGCGAAGGTTTCTTCGTAGTCGATACCTTCTTCTTGGTTGAAACCTTTGGCCACTAATCTAGCCTTGTTTCTAACCACGATACCACATTCGTCTTGCTTGTTTCTAAAGACCCATTTAGTACCAATGACTAAATGGTTACTAGGTCTAGGAACAAGCTTCCATACCTCATTCCTCTCAAATTGATTCAATTCCTCTTGCATTGCAATGACCCAAGAATCATCTTTCAAGGCCTCGTCAATGCATTTAGGTTCGATTTGAGAGAGAAAGGCAGCATTAGCACAAAAATTCTTGAAAGAAGAACGAGTTTGAACCCCTTGTGATGTATCTCCTATAATTTGCTCTTTTGGATGAGCATCTACATACTTTCATTCCTTGGGTAAGGAGATTTTGGAAGAAGATGCATCCAAGTTGCTATTTTGAGGAGGGGGTTTCTTTAAATCCAAATTTTCAAAACCAATATCATCATCAAAATCATTTTTCTTTAACTCAGAAATTTCATTAAAAATTACATGAATAGACTCTTCTATTACTAAAGTTCTTTTGTTAAAAACACGAAAAGCTTTAGAAACGGAAGAGTAACCAAGAAAGATGCCTTCATCGGATTTAGCATCAAATTTTCCTAAGGCATCCTTTTCATTTAAAATAAAGCATTTACAACTGAAAACTTTAAAATAAGAAACATTTGGTGTTTTGTTATTCCATAATTCATAGGGAGTTTTTGATAGAGATGGTCTTATTAGAACCCTATTCATGATGTAGCAAGTCGTATTCACGGCTTCGGCCCAAAAGTACTTGGGTAGACTATGTTCATTCAACATAGTTCTTGCCATTTCTTGTAGATTTTTATTTTTTCTTTCTACTACTCCATTTTGTTGAGGGTTTCTTGGAGTAGAGAAGTTGTGGTTATATCCATTAACTTCACAAAAATTTTGGAAATCACGGTTTTGAAATTCGCCACCGTGATCACTCCGAATTGATGAAATCATGAAACCTTTTTCGTTTTGAGTAAGTTTACAAAATTTAGAGAAACATTTGAAACAATCACTTTTGTGAGCCAAGAAATAGGTCCAAGTGTATCTAGTATAATCATCTACAATCACAAAAGCGTATTTGCTTCCTCCTAGACTTGTCGTGTCAATTGGTCCAAATAAGTCCAAATGGATCAATTGTAATGGTCTAGTGGTGCTAATTTGATTTTTTGGTTTGAAACTAGTTTTTATTTGTTTACCTAGTTGACACGCATCGCATACTTTGTCCTTAACAAACTTCATATTTGGAATCCCTCGTACTAATTCTCTAGATGAGATCTTAGATATTAGTTTCATGCTTGCATGGCCTAATCTCCTATGCCAAAGCTAAGCATCATCTTTTAAAGCGGAGAGGCACATTTCATTACCTAGTTCATCAAGATTGATGGTGTAGACATTATTTTGTTTTAATGCAATCATAGTCATGTTATTGTTTGGTTTTTCAATAATACACATATTTGATTCAAATCTAACGATATAACCTTTATCACATAATTGACTAATACTCAAGAGATTATATTTCAATCCATCAACTAGTAATACATTATCAATAGAAAAGTTTAATTTGTTACCTATGGTTCCCTTGCCAATGATTTTGCCTTTGTTGTTGTCTCCGAAGGTGACATAGCCTTCGTCTATGCTAGTGAGCTTGGAGAATTGGGATGGATCTCCGGTCATATGCCTTGAGCATCCACTATCAAGGTACCATCTCTTGCTCCTAGCTTGTGATGGTGTATGTTTCTACAAGAAGGGATTATTTTTAGGTACCCATTTACTTTTGGGTGCCTCAAAAACTAATCTAACTTATTTATCATGTTGCATAGACTTGATCATAGTTCCTTTAGGAACCCAAATCAATTTGTTCAGACTAATTTTCTTGAATGGACATTGATGAGTTTTATGTCCATATTTGCAACAAAAGTTGCAATTGCTTTGGTGTTGAACATGTAAGATAGGACCTTTAATGAAGGTGGTTGGATTTTGGTGAGAACTTGTCACAAATCCGATTCCACTTCTTTTAGGAACGTGACCCTTATTTGTAAGGATCATGTTCAAAGACTTGCTACCGACCTCGAATTTCTTCAAGGTGTCCTTAAGTAGCAAATTCTCCTTTTGGAGAGTTTCTAGATCATGGCATTTTATGCATGGAGCTAAACTATCATGATATTCAGTTTTTAATTTATCAAAATTACAAGTAAGACTATCATGCTCCTTTTTTAACAATTTATATTTTCTACTAATTGTTTTGCATTCATCAAATAACTCATGGAAGGCATTTAATAATTCATGATAAGATAAATCTGCATCAATTAAATTCGTTACCTCCTCTCCGATGGCCATTAGGGCGTAATGAGCAACTTGCTCGGTGTTGGACTCCTCTTCTTCGGATGCGCTTGAATCATCCCACGTTGCTTTGAGCGCCTTCTTCTTTGATGTTCTCTTTTTGGCTTGGGGACATTCATGTTTGAAATGCCCCGGCTTCTTGCATTCATAGCATATCACTTGATCCTTTTTATGTTCAAGTTTGTTTTTGGTGTTATTTTTAAATTTGTTCTTTTTTATAAATTTTTTAAATTTTTGAGTCAAAAGTGCAATGTCATTGTCACTGTCCTCATCACTTGATGTTCCTTTCAAGTGGTCTTCTTGTGATTTGAGTGCCATATCCTTCCTGTTCTTTGGAAGGGGGTTCTCAAGCTCGTCATGAGCTTGACATGTCATTTCGTAGGTCATTAGAGACCCAATAAGTTCTTCAAGAGGGAATGTTTTAAGGTCCTTGGCCTCTTGAATGGCAGTAACTTTTGGATCCCAACTTTTAGGAAGGGATCTTAAGATTTTAGTTACTAATTCAAAGTTAGAAAAATCTTTACCAAGAGCTTTGAGTCCATTGATGACATCCGTGAAACGGGTGTACATGTCTCCGATGGACTCACTTGGTTTCATTCGAAAAAGTTCGTAAGAGTGCACAAGAATATTAATTTTGGACTCTTTCACTCGGCTAGTGCCTTCATGAGTGACCTCAAGAGTTCTCCAAATATCAAAAGCAGAATCACAAATTGAAACGCGATTAAATTCATTTTTGTCTAGTGCACAAAACAAGGCATTCATAGCCTTTGCGTTTAAAGCAAAAACTTTCTTCTCCGATTCATTCCATTCGCTCATCGGAAGAGAAGATTTTTGAAATCCATTTTCAACAATAGTCCAAAGCTCGAAATCCATGGAAATTAGGAAGATTCTCATACATGTCTTTCAATACGTGTAATCCGACCCATTAAACATAGGTGGACGTGTAATGGAGTGTCCCTCATGCATGCCGGAGTAAGCCATCTCTCTTGGGTATTAAACCAAATATGAGAGTGAGCCTTGCTCTGATACCAATTGTTAGGATCAAGAGCACTAAGAGGGGGGAGGGGGTGAATTAGTGCAGCGGATTAAAACGTCGGTTTTGATCAATCTTTCGTACGGTAAAAATTGAACTTGAAAGCGTATTCGTATAGTAGAGCAGCTAAGGTAATGAGTAAATAAAGCAAGTAAGAAAGTTTGCAGTAATGTGAATAGCAACAATGAAATGCAAACCAGAGATTACGCCGTTTTTAAAGTGGTTCGGTCAAATGACCTACATCCACTTGCGAGGCCCCTCTTCGACAAGGCTCCCACCTTCCACTAGCAAATCTCTTGAAATGGAAGGGTAAATACCCCTCTTACAACTCTTTACAAGCAGTTCACACTCTTACAGATTTTCAAGAAAGAAGGAGGTGAACACTAAATTGAAAACCAAGGATTGCTAAGACTTTTCTAAGACCTTTCTCTCAATCACTTGCTGCTCAAAAAGTTGTTCTCTCTGCTGAGAATTGAGGGGTATTTATAGGCCTCAAGAGGATTCAAATTTGGGCTCCAAAAATTTGAATTCTCTTATGTTCCCGAAGCTAGCGGTGCCACCGCCTGTCAGTTTTGACACTGACAGTGTACTGGGCGGTGCCACCGCCTAGCTCTCGGGTGCTGGGCGGTGCCACCGCCCGACCTTACTAGTCATTGGTTGGGCTTTAAGTCCGGCCCAAACCAGGTTTCATTTTGGGCCCAGTTGGCCCCTAATCAAGATATAGGATTATTTCTTAATCCTAACCTTAATTACATTCAAACTATGTAACTAAAGACATACTCCTAAGCAAGTTTTTAACCGGTGAACTTCAAGTCTTATTCCGGCGAGCTTTCCGGCAATCTTCCGATG
>CM017188.1:39945622-40023122 GCA_004837865.1 Musa balbisiana
AGCAAAAAACAAAGCCATCACCATCGACCGAAGACCTGCATTGTGATTTAATATATAGAACAGATTTAGGTTTCCACGGATAGGAAAAAGTGTTTGGAAATGGTCAAGTCAAAAGGATTCTTAGAACATATGAGAGCTTCGTTACGGCTCTGCTCTCTTCTCCGAGACAGGGGCCAACCTGTTTTCCGCATGAAGCCGTGCCACGGCCATCGGGTTTCGCTGTCGTTACCGTGACCAGAAACGTGTGAGAGGAGAAGGCTGAACCCTGCCTCGACCGAGGTAGGAGAGCAGGAGCATCTTCCTGGGTCCCAAGTTGACTCGGAAAAGGATAGGCCGGAGAAGAAAGAGAATTGTTGGCGGGCATTATGCTCTCTTCCATTCTGAACAGCTACCATATTCGACAAATTCATACATATATCATCTTTTTATATTTGATCAAATTTGTCAGTATGTTAATATATATATATATATATATATATATATATATATATATATATATATATATATATATATATACTTACTGTAGTGAAATATCTTTTTTACTCGGTTTATATCTTTCTAGCTTACAATTGCCAATCAAATTCAAAAATACAAGCAAATTATTTTATTTCACCTCTGTGAAAAGCGACCTGAGATCTGATTTTGAATGCCATGAGTATGAAAATAATTTCAGCTCCCAAATAATATTAGTAAGATTAGGAACCATACAATTATTTTCTCATCGTTTCATTTGATATCTTCCTTCTTCGCCACTATCATTGATATTCCAAACTTGTTTTCAGGGATTTCACTCACATTTTGTCTTTGATCTATAGAATCAAAATTACTCGTAACTGTTCATAAATATAAATATTTTTGCAAATAATGTACAGCAAGATTAGTTTTGATGTAATCCTCCTTTCTCCGTGTTTAGAAGTGGCTGTAGAAAGGATTTAACAGCAGACACAACAGACAAGGTAATAAATGTATCTTTTTCTTCTCATGTTCTTTCGCTTGTGGAATACAAGACTCTCATATATGCATGTCCACATGCCCCCTTTGCATTCTCCAATCTAGCCATGATTTTGTCTCTCCTTCGGATTTTATCTTTGTTCACATTCTTCCTTCTTTCGTGGTATGTAGAAAAACATTTTCTGCTACTTGCCAGCGATTGAGATAGATGTATATAATGTGTGTTGGTATGCTCTCTCTCGAGGAGAACGAGGCGGACAAAAGGGAGAAGTGAGACCGGCCATATCATCACCATCCCTCCTCTCATACTTTTCACAGGCAGGCGAGGTGAGAGGGATGGGATTTTAAGATTCATGTACATTATATTATACGAGAAACAAGAATGATGTGTGCAGTACAATATGTGCTTTGTGCAGTCAAGAAAGCTATGTTTAAAGTGAACCAAGTTGGTCGTTTCAGTACAGTACGGTGAGTGATGGGTGCAGGACATATTTGTTTGATGCTGGGAAATGCACAACATGGTCTTGTCTCCTGTTGCTCTCTGCTCAGTCTCCGGAAGAACAGCTGCTGCATTCCCTGTCGAGTAACTCTCCAAGGTAATTAAGTACCTCATGCAAACACAATGATTCACATCGAAAGAAATGACCTGTGGGTTATTAAGGACATTTATAATTTCAGTATCGTATAGTTTTGATAGGTTATCAGCATGTGCAAGAACCGGGTAGTGTATCTAAAAATTTCCATAGAATATTATACTTTGTGAAAAGATAGGACTTGATTTAACTCTTAGATGTATGCTACAATTTTCTGTTTAATACGATCATTCTCTTCTATGAAATCTCTTGATACTTCCCAATAGATTTGGCACCGGGTCTTTTCTTTCCTTTTAGTTTAATGATATAAAACTCGATCGTATCATGTTTGCATACACTCCTAATTTTGACGAAGAGTGTTATATAATAATTAGAATGATGAGATATAAAAAAATAAATTTTTATATATAAATAAATATTAGTAGGTCATAATATGTACTAGAATTAAATGAAATTACAATCCCTTCAATGTGAAGGGTAAAAATCACAGGGTAAACTAGAGATAATTTACTATAAAAATAATAAATATATAAATCTCAGTCTTTTGTCCAAAATCATAACAACAATCATAAGAGAATAATTGAGATATAAGAATTACGTTACTATACACAATATCTAAATTCTCCCTAAATAATTACAGTAAAAATCTACTGTAGATCTGATCTAACCTGAGATGAGAACACTGTCTAGATGATTAAGAATAGTCTCTCTACGTTGTCCTTATCTTCTTCTCTTTCCTTATCTTATTTTTCTACCCTTTCTCCTTTTTTGTTGAATCAAGATGTTGTTGTAATTTTCTGCCTTGTTGCTATAATTTTTCTCCTATATTTTCACAACCATCACACCCCTCTTATTAGATCCAGGGTTTGACTTGAAAGAGAGGTGGGCTGTGGATTGTTAAACCCCATTATGGGCTGAACTTGTTAGTTGTCAACCCAACAACTTCCCTTTTTAGCCCACAAGGGAGGCTATCTTATGACTCTTCAACGTGAAACCATGGTGACTAACCATCGACGTATCGCTTGTCTTTCTTTTAATAAGATCTTTATCAACATATTTGCTCCGTTGTCATTTGTGTAAATTTTCTGAAGTTATAACTTTTTCTTTTATAGTACATTTCGAATCCAATAGTATCTAACATATATATATGGTCTGACTTGGAATGAAAAGTTGAGTTCTTACACAAATGGATGACACTTTGGCTATCACAATTTATTACATAGTTTTCATGTTTCAGCTCTAATTCTTGTAAGAATTCTTTCATCTATAATATTTTTTGTAAACCTCTATAGTAGTAATATATTCGGTCTTTATAGTGGAGAGAGCAATACACCTTTACATTCTGGATTACCATGACACAACTCCTAATGCAAAAGTAAGTACAAAACTTAATGTGGACTTTCTCATATCAATATCTCTTACCATATCCGTATATGTGTAATCTGTCAATATAGGTGGTCCACCTCCAAAGCTTAAACAAACCTTAGCGCTCTCTCTGAGATATCTAAAGATCCACTTCACTGCTGCCCAGTGCTCCTTACTTAGATTTGCAAGAAATCTGCTAGTAACACCCACTGCATATGCAATATTTGGCCTCGTACATACCATTGCATACATTAAACTTACAATTGTTGAAGCATAAGTAACCTTTTGCATTTTCTCCTTCTCATCACTTAATGGACTTTGTTCTAAGTACAACTTGAAGTGACCTACAAGAGGAGAACCAATTGGATTTGCATTGCTCATACTGAATCTTTCTAATACCTTCTCGATATATTTCTCTTGTGACAACCAAATCTTCTTATTTTTTCTATCATAGGAAATCTACATACCAAGTATTTGCTTTGTTGGCTCCATGTCCTTCATTGCAAAAGACTCACTCAGTTTCTTCTTTAACCTGTCAATTATAGACATATCTTTATCAAAAATAAGCATGTCATCAACATAAAATAAGAGAATAATAAAATCCTCATCAAATCGTTTGATGTACATACAATAATCTGAAGCTATTCTTTTATATCAATTTTCTATCATAAATGAATCAAACTTTCTGTACCACTGTCTTGGAGCTTGCTTCAGCCCATACAAACTCTTCCTCAACTTGTAGATAAAATTTTTTTTTACCTTTGACTTTGAATCCTTCTGGTTACTTCATATAAATTTCCTCCAAATTATCATAAAAGAAAGTTGTTTTCATATCTAACTACTCAGCCTCTAAGTATTAGTTAGCAGCAATACCAAGAGCAACACGAATAGAAGACATTTTAACAACATGAGAAAAAATTTCTTTAAAGTCAATACCTTTCTTTTAACCAAAGCCTTTCACAATCAATCTAGCTTTGTACTTTGGTTGAGAACAATATTCTTGAGTCTTCAACCTAGAAATTCACTTGTTCTTCAAGTCATTTATTCTCTTTGGTAGTTGCACCAAATCATAAGTGTGGTTCTTCTGAAGAGCATCCATCTCTTCCTGTATAGCAACTAACCACTTCTTTTTCTGCTCACTTTCAATTGCTTCCTGGTAACTCTCTAGTTCACTTACATTAGTAAGTATTACATACTCATTTGTATAGTATCTTTTGGAAGGTTGACATTGTCTAGAAGATCTTCTCAACTGAGGTTCTGCGAGAAGTTGCTCTCCAACTTCTTCTTGCTCAACATGTCCTATATGTAGATCAATATTAGGCTATACACCATCTTCCTGCATATCTCCTTATCACCCTGATATACTGGAGGAATAACTGGGTCACAATCTACTAATCCTTCTATAGAAGTCTTGGCTAGTGCCTTCTTCAAATTCTTAAAGGTCTGATCCTTAAAGAAGACCGCATCTCTGCTTTTAAACACCTTCTGTTTTTTTGGATCCCAAAACTTGTAACCAAAATGATTATATAAGTAGCCAAGAAAAATATATTCTTTTGTCTTACCATCTAGTTTGGACCTCTCATTGTTTGGAACATGTGTAAATGCATGACAACCAAATACTCTCAAATGCTTATAGGAAACATCTTTCCCTAATCAATATACTATGCAACATTACCATTTAGGACTATACATGGTGACTGTTAGGATCGAGAGTCAAAGGTCGGCACTAAGAGTTGGGGGGGGGGGTGAATTAGTGCAGCGGTAAGATAACGATAGTTTAAAACGACGTTCGTACGATAAAAACGATTTCGATGCAAAAGCCGATTCAAAAATTACTTCAACTTAAGATTAAGCGTAAGTAGAGTTGAAGTAAAGTAATGGATACAGTTTGCAGTTTAAGATAGAGAGCAGAATGTAAATGCAAACTGAGATTTAGAGTGGTTCGGTCAATCTTGACCTATATCCACTTTTGGCTTCCTCCTCCGACGAGGTCACCAACGTCCAATAGAGGCCTTCCTTCAATAGGCGAAGGCCAACCACCCTTTTACAGCTTTGCTCCTTTTGACGGGCTTAGGAGACAACCCTTATAGATTTTTCACTCCTCTCTTGAATGATCAAAACTTAGAAGAAAAGAGGGAGAAGAACTTCTAGCCTTTACAACACTTTTAAGCTCTCAAAATCTCAGAATAAATGCTAAGTTTCGGTATCCTTTCATGCATGAAAGGATGGGGTTTATATAGGCCCCAAACTGGTTTGAATTTGGAGCTTAAAAGTGTCATCGCCTAGAATTCCGGGGTCCTGGTGGTACTACCGCTATAACTGAGTGGTACTATCACCTACTAGAACTCGAAAACTGAGCTCGGGTGGTATCACCGCCTGACAGGGGTGGTACCATCGCCCAACCTCACTTGGAGACCGAGCCCAAGCGGTACCACCGCATGACATGGGCGGTTCTGTTGAATCTCGGATTTTGATGATGAAGTCAATTGTCATTTGTTATCTAATCCATATGTTGAGATAAGTGTGCAGGATTAACTACGATGAAAGTAAGACATGCAGCAGGAGTTGCACCGAAGTTAAGACTATGATCATGTTGGGGGTTCGAGAGTTCGACGGAAGTCCGGATGGTCATCGGAGGTTCTGCGGGAACAAATCCGAGAAGTCCAGGAGCTTGCCAAAGAAGATCATTGGAACTCGCCAAGTGGATCATCGCAAGTCCAGGAGTTTGCCGGAAGTCCGCCGGAGCATCGCCGAGGGTTCGTCGGATGATCGCCGGAAGTTCGCCGGAAGCTCGACGGAAGAAGCGATTGACGCACCGGAGCAAGATGCAGTAAATGTCTTGAAAAATATTGTAGTTAGCATGATGATTAAGTTAGAAATGGGAGGTGATCCCATTAACTTAATCTTGGGGCAATTGGGCCCTTAACAGACCCAATTGGGCCGAATGGATCAGCCCATTCGGACCCAAATTCCCTGGCCGGCGGTGGCACCGCTTGGGTCGGCGGTGGCACCGCTTGGTTCGGCGGTGGCACCGCCCAGCTGCCGAGCCTCGGAGTGAGGCTGGGCAGTGGCACCGCCCCTATCAGGCGGTGGCACTGCCTAGGCTCAGTCTCGGAGTGAGACTGGGCGGTAGCACCGCCCCTGTCAAGCGGTGGCATCGCTTGGGCTCAGTCTCCGAGTGAGACTGGGTGGGCGGTAGCACCGCCCCTGTCAAGCGGTGGCACCGCTTAGGCTCAGTCTCCGAGTGAGACTGGGCGGTAGCACCGCCCCTGACAAGCGGTGGTACCGCCCGAGCTCGGTCTCCGAGCTCTGTCAGGCGGTAGTACCGCCCATTTATAGCGGTAGTACCGCCAGGACCCCGAAAACATGGGATATGACATTTTTGAGCTCCAAATTCAAATCAGTTTGGGGCTTATATAAACCCCACCTTTTCATGCATGAAAGAGCACCGAAACTTAGCATTTATTCTGAGATTTTGAGAGCTTAAAAGTGTTGTAAAAGGCTAGAAGTTCTTCTTCCTCTTTTCTTCAAAGTTTTGATCATTCAAGAGAGGAGTGAAAAATCTGTAAGGGTTGTCTCCTAAGCCCATCAAAAGGAGTGAAACTGTAAAAGGGTGGTTGGCCTTCGCCTATTGAAGGAAGGCCTCTAGTGGACGTCGGTGACCTCATCGGAGGAGGAAGCCAAAAGTGGATGTAGGTCAAGATTGACCGAACCACTCTAAATCTCGGTTTGCATTTACATTTTGTTCTCTATCTTAACTGCAACTACTTCCATAGCTTTGCTTTAACTGCACTTTACTTGATCTTAAGTTAAAGCAATTTTCGAATTGACTTTCATACCGAAATCGTTCTTATTATTATACGAACGTCGTTTTAAATCCTCGAAAGTTTTCCGCTGCACTAATTCACCCCCCCCCCCTCTCAGTGCTCTTGATCCTAACAATTGGTATCAGAGCTCGGTTAACTCTCAATCGGATTAAAACCCAAGAGAGATGGCTTACGTTGGAAATCAAGAGGGCCACTCTATTACACGTCCACCCATGTTCAATGGGACAGACTACACCTATTGGAAGACCCGAATGAGGATCTTCCTTATTTTAATGGATTTTGAACTTTGGAATCTTATCGAAAATGGATTTTCGAAGTCTTCTCTTCCAATGATCGATTTGAATGAATTGGAGAAGAAGACTTTCGCTCTTAATGCAAAGGCTATGAATGCCTTATTTTGTGCGCTTGATAAAAATGAGTTCAATCGTGTTTCAGTTTGTGAAACCGCATTTGATATTTGGCATATACTCGAAGTGACTCACGAAGGCACAAGTAGAATGAAAGAGTCAAAAATCAATCTTTTGATACATCCTTTTGAACTTTTCCGAATGAAACCGAGCAAGACTATTGGCGATATGTACACCCGTTTCACGGATGTCGTCAATGGTCTAAAAGGACTCGGCAAAAGTTTTTCGGATTTTGAGCTCGTAAATAAGATTCTAAGATCCCTTCCTAAGAGTTGGGACCCTAAAGTCACTGCTATTCAAAAGGCTAAAGATCTAAACAATTTCCCTCTTGAAGAATTAATCGGGTCATTAATGACCTACGAAATGACTTGCAAAGCTCATGAAGAGCAAGAAGACATCCTTCCAAAGAACAGGAAGGATATGGCACTTGAAACTTTCGAAGACCACTTGAGAGAAAACTCAAGTGATGAAGACTGTGACGATGACTTGGCACTTCTAACAAGGAAATTCAAAAAATTCATCAAAAGAAACAAGTTTAAAAATGACTTAAAAAATAAATTTGAACCCAAAAAGGACCACGTTATTTGCTACGAATGCAAGAAGCCGGGACACTACAAAAGTGATTGTCCCTAAGCCAAGAAGAGAACACCAAAGAAGAAGGCGCTCAAAGCAACGTGGGATGACTCAAGCGCATCCGAAGAAGAGGAGTCCAACACCGAGCAAGTTGCTCATTACGCCCTAATGGCCATCGGAGATGAGGTAACAAATTTAATTGATGCAGATTTATCATTTAATGAATTACTAAATGCCTTCCATGACTTATTTGATGAATGCAAAACTATTAGTAGAAAATACAAATTGCTAAAAAAAGAGCATGATAGTCTTACTTGTAATTTCGATAAATTAGAAATTCAATATCATGATAGTTTAGCTCCATGTAAAAAATGTCATGATCTAGAAACTCTCCAAAAGGAGAACTTGCTACTTAAGGACACCTTGAAGAAATTCGAGGTTGGTAGCAAGTCTTTGAATATGATCCTTACAAATAAGGGTCATGCTCCTAAAAGAAGTGGAATCGGATTTGTGAGAAGTCCTCACCAAAATCCAACAACCTTTATTAAAGGCCCTATCTTATATGTTCGGCACCAAAGCAAATGCAACTTTTGTTGCAAACATGGACATAAAACTTATCATTGTCCACTCAAGAAAGTTAGTCCAAACAAATTGATTTGGGTTCCTAAAGGAACCACGATAAATTCTATGCAATATGATAAACAATTTAGATCAGTGTTTAAGGCACCCAAAAGTAAATGGGTACCTAAAAATCATCCTTTCTTGTAGAAACATACATCATCACAAGCTAGGAGCAAGAGATGGTACCTTGGTAGTGGATGCTCAAGGCATATGACCGGAGATCCATCTCAATTCTCTAAACTCACTAGCATAGACGAAGGCTATGTCACCTTCGGAGACAACAACAAGGGTAAAATCATTGGCAAAGGAACCATAGGTAATAAATCCAACTTCTTCATTGAAGATGTTTTGTTAGTTGATGGTTTAAAACATAACCTCTTGAGTATTAGTCAATTGTGTGATAAAGGATATGTTGTCAAATTCGAATCTAATGCTTGCATCATTGAAAAACCACACAAAAACACATCTATGATTGCATTAAAACAAAATAACGTATACACTATTGACATCAATGATCTTTGTAATGAAATGTGTTTCTCGGTTTTGAATGAGAATGCTTGGCTTTGGTATAGGAGATTAGGTCATGCTAGCATGAAACTAATCACTCAAATATCATCCAAAGAACTTGTAAGAGGAATTCCTCATATCAAGTTCATCAAAGATAATGTGTGTGATGCTTGTCAATTAGGAAAACAAATTAAGGGTAGTTTCAAATCTAAGAATCAAATAAGCACCTCTAGGCCTTTACAATTGATCCATATGGACTTGTTTGGACCTATCTCTACATTAAGTCTAGGAGGTAGCAAATACGCTTTCGTCATTGTAGATGACTATAGTAGATACACATGGACTTATTTCTTAAAACATAAAAATGAATGCTTTAGATATTTTACCAAGTTTTGCAAACTTGTCCAAAATGAAAAGGGTTCTATGATTTCATCAATTAGAAGTGATCATGGTGGTGAATTTCAAAACCGTGATTTTCAAGAATTTTGTGAATTTAATGGATACAATCATAACTTCTCTACTCCAAGAAATCCTCAACAAAATGGAGTAGTAGAAAGAAAAAATAGAAATTTACAAGAAATGGCAAGAACCATATTGAATGAACATAGCCTACCCAAATATTTTTGGGCCGAAGCCGTAAACACTGCATGCTATATTTTAAATAGAGTTCTAGTAAGACCCTTACTCACCAAAACTCCCTATGAGTTGTGGAACAACAAAAAACCCAATGTTTCATATTTTAAGTTTTTGGGTGTAAGTGTTTTATCTTGAATGAAAAGGATGCCTTAGGAAAATTTGATGCTAAATCCGATGAAGGAATTTTCCTTGGTTATTCTTCGGTTTCTAAAGCTTTTCGTATCTTCAATAAAAGAACTTTAATTATAGAAGAATCCATTCATGTTGTTTTCAATGAGATTTTCGAAATCAAGAAAAATGATTTTGATGATGATGTTAATTTTGATTCTTTGAATTTAAATGAAACCCCTTCTCCAACTAGCAACTTGGATGCATCCACTTCCGAAACATCCTTACCCAAGGATTGGAAATATGTAGATGCTCATCCTAAGGAGCTAATTCTAGGAGACACATCTAAGGGGGTTCAAACACGTTCTTCTCTTAAAGAATTTTGTGCCAACGCCACTTTTCTCTCCCAAATTGAACCTAAATGTATTGACGAAGCCATGAAAGATGATTCATGGATTATCGCAATGCAAGATGAGTTAAATCAATTTGAGAGAAATGAGGTGTGGAAGCTTGTTCCTAGGCCAAATGACCATTTAGTTATTGGTACTAAATGGGTCTTTAGAAACAAGCAAGATGAAAATAGTATCGTGGTTAGAAACAAGGCTAGATTAGTAGCCAAAGGTTTCAACCAAGAAGAAGGTATCGATTACGAAGAAACCTTCACTCCTGTGGCTAGATTAGAAGCCATAAGGATGCTCCTTGCCTATGCTAGTAATAATAATTTTAAGTTATTTCAAATGGATGTTAAAAGCGCTTTTCTTAATGGCTTTATTTCCGAAGAAGTTTATGTTGAACAACCTCCTGGATTTGAAAATAATAGCCTCACTAATCATGTGTTTAAATTAACTAAAGCTCTCTATGGTTTAAAATAAGCTCCAAGGGCTTGGTATGAGAGACTTAGTTCTTTTCTTATTAAAAATAATTTTACAAAAGGCAAGGTTGATACTACATTGTTTATCAAGAATTTTGAAAATAATTTTCTCATTGTTTAGATTTATGTTGATGATATTATCTTTGGTTCTACAAACGAATCTCTTTGTGAATCCTTTGCTAAAACCATGAGTCTAGAATTTGAAATGAGTTTGATGGGAGAATTAACCTTTTTCTTAGGCTTACAAATTAAGCAATTAAAAATGACATCTTTATTAGTCAAACTAAATATGCTTTAGATTTGCTAAAGAGATTTAATATGGAAAGCTCAAAAGCTATTAACACTCTTATGAGCACATCCACTAAGTTAGAAGTTGATGAAAGTGGAGAAAGCTTCGATCAAAAAATTTATAGGGGTATGATAGGAAGTTTACTTTACCTCACTGCAACTAGACCAGATATCATGTTCAGTGTAGGACTTTATGCTAGGTTTCAATCGAACCCTAAGATATCTCATCTCAAAGCGGTTAAAAGAATACTTATATATCTTAAAGGTACCACAAATCTAGGATTATGGTATCCGAAAACCGAGAAGTTTGAGTTAATTGCTTATGCTGATGCATATTTTGCTGGATGTAGATTAGATAGAAAAAGCACATCAGGAACATGTCAATTTTTGGGACATGCTCTTGTTTCCTGGTCATCTAAGAAACAAAACTCGGTTGCACTATCAACAACCGAAGCCGAGTATATTGCAGCTAGTGCATGCTGTGCACAAGTTGTGTGGATGAAAAACACCTTTAATTTCATTTGAGTGAAGAACAATTTAATTTCATTAGAAGAGAATTAGGAATGTTAATGTGTCCGAATGCTTGAACTCATTAAATCTATTTTTCGGACTTTCTTGATTCAATAATCAAATCACTCAATTGCTATGATGATTTTACATGATTACATGCCTTAATAATATGTTGGAAATTATGTGTTTTGGATATAAAAATTTTCATGATAATGAGCATGATTTATCTTCATGATTATATTGGAAAATCTATAGCAAAACCTTGTCCGAATGCATGAAAGTGTTAAATTTTACTTTCGGATTTTCTTGATACCTTATTCTCTTTCGAACTTAATGTAGCTCTCATAAGCATATGTCATATCGAGTTTGATTCATATTATTGATTTTTGACATATGGAATCAATTAGCAAATACTTCTTTCATAGGCTTATAATGTGAAAAATATTTTCGAGAAATGGATTTGATAAAATGATTCCTTCTTATAATTTCCTTCTTGAAAAAGCAAGATTTTTTACTTGCAAGGATATTGATTCACATACATATCTTGATCCTTGTAAAAATGAAGTGTGATTTAATCTTTCCTTGAGATGTTTGTATAATTGGTATCCTATCACTCATTGTTGAAAAATTACCTATCACTCACTTGTGTTTAAAATTTGCTTATATCGTTCTCCTTTTTGTTGATGACAAAGGGGGAGAAATATATGAATTGATGCTATGAGTGCCATATTTGAATTTGCATTATGTTAAAAAAGCTTGCATCGAAATATATGGTAAATTGATGATAGAAATGCTATGATTGCTAAACACTTTGAAATATTTGCATTATGTTAAGATATCAAGAATTTGCATCGTAATTTTACATATTGATATCTTACCATATGATGAATTGCTACCATTACTATCATTCACATTTGAAATGTAAAACTTGAAAATGGATGTCAAGCCTTGACATCATTTTCAGAGAGATACATCATGATAGGAATCATGATGGAAGTATTGATAAGGTTAAACAATCTTAACTTATCAATATGTCTCTTGAATTCAAAGGCTTTGAATTCAAGAATGACTTATCTTGAGTATGACATATAGATAGGGGGAGTTAAAGTTAACTCCGTTATCAATTGATTGTCATCATCAAAAAGGGGGAGATTGTTGAATCTCGGATTTTGATGATGAAGTCAATTGTCATTTGTTATCTAATCCATATGTTGAGATAAGTGTGCAGGATTAACTACGATGAAAGTAAGACATGCAGCAGGAGTTTCACCGAAGTCAAGACTATGATCACGTTGGGGGTTCGAGAGTTCGACGGAAGTCCGGACGGTCATCGGAGGTTCTGCGGGAACAAATCCGAGAAGTCCAGGAGCTTGCCAAAGAAGATCATTGGAACTCGCCAAGTGGATCATCGCAAGTCCAGGAGTTTGCCGGAAGTCCGCCGGAGCATCGCCGAGGGTTCGTCGGATGATCGCCGGAAGTTCGCCGGAAGCTCGACGGAAGAAGCGATTGACGCACCGGAGCAAGATGCAGTAAATGTCTTGAAAAATATTGTAGTTAGCATGATGATTAAGTTAGAAATGGGAGGTGATCCCATTAACTTAATCTTGGGGCAATTGGGCCCTTAACAAACCCAATTGGGCCGAATGGATCAGCCCATTCGGACCCAAATTCCCTGGCCGGCGGTGGCATCGCCTGGGTCGGCGGTGGCACCGCCCAGCTGCCGAGCCTCGGAGTGAGGCTGGGCGGTGGCACCGCCCCTGTCAGGCGATGGCACCGCCTAGGCTCAGTCTCAGAGTGAGACTGGGCGGTAGCACCGCCCCTGTCAGGCGGTGGCACCGCCTGAGCTCAGTCTCCGAGTGAGACTGGGTGGGCGGTAGCACCGCCCCTGTCAAGCGGTGGCACCGCCTAGGCTCAGTCTTCGAGTGAGACTGGGCGGTAGCACCGCCCCTGACAGGCGGTGGTACCGCCCGAGCTCGGTCTCCGAGCTCTGTCAGGCGGTAGTACCGCCCATTTATAGCAGTAGTACCGCCAGGACCCCGAAAACATGGGATATGACATTTTTGAGCTCCAAATTCAAATCAGTTTGGGGCTTATATAAACCCCACCCTTTCATGCATGAAAGGGCACCGAAACTTAGCATTTATTCTGAGATTTTGAGAGCTTAAAAGTGTTGTAAAAGGCTAGAAGTTCTTCTCCCTCTTTTCTTCAAAGTTTTGATCATTCAAGAGAGGAGTGAAAAATCTGTAAGGGTGTTGAGTGAAACTGTAAAAGGGTGGTTGGCCTTCGCCTATTGAAGGAAGGCCTCTAGTGGACGTCGGTGACCTCATCGGAGGAGGAAGCCAAAAGTGGATGTAGGTCAAGATTGACCGAACCACTCTAAATCTCGGTTTGCATTTACATTTTGTTCTCTATCTTAACTGCAACTACTTCCATAGCTTTGCTTTAACTGCACTTTACTTGATCTTAAGTTAAAGCAATTTTCGAATCGACTTTCATACCGAAATCGTTCTTATTATTATACGAACGTCGTTTTAAATCGTCGAAAGTTTTCTGCTACACTAAATCACCCCCCCCCTCTTAGTGCTCTTGATCCTAACAGGTTCCACCGCCCAGCTTTCCTGGGAGACTCGGCTACTGGGTGGTGCCACCGTCGGCCAAGCAATCTGGGTTTGAATGGGCTGATCCATTCGACCCAATTTGGGTCTGTCAAGGGCCTAATTGCCCCAAGATTAAATTAATGGGATCACCTCCCATTTCTAACTTAATCATCATGCTAACTATGATATTTTCAAGACATTTACTGTAACTTGCTCCGGTGCGTCAATCGCTTCTTCTGGCCAGCTTCCGACGAACTTTCGATGAATATCCGACGAACCCTCGGCGATGCTCTGACGGACTTCCAGCAAACTCCTGGACTTACGATGATCCACTTGGCGAGTTCTGATGAGCTTCTTTGACAAGCTCCTGGACTTCTAGGATTTGTTCTCGTAGAACCTCCGACGACCGTCCGGACTTCCGTCGAATTGTCGAACCCCCAATGTGATCATAGTCTTGACTCCAGCGTAACTCCTGCTGCATGTCTTACTTCCATCGTAGTTAATCCGGCACACTTATCTCAACATATGGATTAGATAACAAATGACAATTGACTTCATCATCAAAATTCGAGATTCAACAATCTCCCCCTTTTGATGATGACAATCAATTGATAACGGAGTTAACCTTAACTCCCCCTATCTATATGCCATACTCGAGATAAGTCATTCTTGAATTTCAAAGCCTTTAAATTCAAGAGACATATTGATAAGTTAAGATCGTTTAACCTTATCAATACTCCCATCATAATTCCTATCATAATGTATCTCTCTGAAAATGATGTCAAGACTTGACATCCATTTTCAAGTCTTACATTTCAAGTGTGAATGATAATAATGGTAGCACTTCGTCATATGGTAAGATATCAAAATGTAAAATTACGATGTATGCTTTTGATATCTTAACATAACGTAAGCATTTCAAATATTTAGCAATCATAGCATTTCATCACATGGCAAGTTATCAACAAGTAAAATTTGCGATTCAAGTTCTTGATATCTTAACATGATGCAAATATTTCAAGTGTTTAGCAATCATAGCATTTCATCACATGGCAAGATATCAACATGTAAAATTACGATACAAGTTCTTGATATCTTAACATAATGCATATATCGCAATCATAGCATTTCTATCATCAATTTATCATATATTTCGATGCAAGCTTCTTTTGATATCTTAACATAATTCAAATTCAAATATGGCACTCATAGTATCAATTCATATATTTCTCCTCCTTTGTCATCAACAAAAAGGAGAACAATATAAGCAAATTTTAAACATAAGTGTAGTAATGATTTATGCCATAATAAGGTTCATGTCATTTTTCAACAATGAGTGATAGGATACTAATTATACAAACATCTTCAAGGAAAACATGACATGGAGATTACTTCTTCCTTTTTATTTGGTATTATCTTTTTGCATGAAGGAGGAAAGCTATTTGTGAGATTATTCGAGTGAAGTTAAAATTAATAAGAGATTTAAATCATGTTTCATTTTTACAAGGATCAAGATATGTATGTGAATCAAATCCTTGCTAAAAAAAAATCTTCCCTTTTCAAGAAGGAATTTATAAGAAAGAATCATTTCATCAAATCCATTTCTCGAAAAAAATATTTTTCACACGATAAGTCTTTGAGAGATGCATTTGCTAATTGCTTCTATAAGTCAAAAATCAATGATATGAATTAAACTCTATATGACATGCTTATGAAAGCTGCATTAAGTCCAGAAGAGAATAATGTATCGTTAGGATCAAGAAAATCTGAAAATGAAATTTAACACTTTCATGCATTCGGACAAGGTTTTGCTATAGATTTTCAAACACAATCATGAAGATAAAACATGCTTATTATTATGGAAATTTTGTATCCAAAATACATAATTTCCAACATGTTATTAAGACATGTAATCGTGTAAAATCATCATAGCAATTAAGTGATTTGGTCATCCGAAAAATAATTTTAATAAGTTCATGCATTCGGACACATTAACATACCTAATTCTCTTCTAATGAAATCAAATTGTTCTTCACTTAAAGGCTTTGTAAAAATATCAGCTAGTTGATGTTTAGTATCAATGAACTCTATAACTACATCATGATTAGTGACATGATCTCGTATAAAGTGATGTCTAATATCAATATGTTTTGTTCTTGAGTGTTGAATGAGATTTTTTGTTAAACATATAGCACTTGTGTTATTACATTTAATGGGAATATTTTTAAGATGAATTTTATAATCTTCTAAGGTGTTTTTCATCCACATAACTTGTGCACAGCATGCACTAGCTGTAATATACTCAGCTTTGGTTGTTGATAGTGCAACCGAGTTTTGTTTCTTAGATGACAAGGAAATAAGATCATGTCCCAAAAATTGACATGTTCATGATGTGCTTTTTCTATCTAGTCTACACCCAGCAAAATTCGCATCAGCATAAGCAATTAACTCAAACTTCTCGATTTTTGGATACCATAATCCTAGATTTGTAGTACCTTTAAGATATCTAATTATTCTTTTAACCATTTTGAGATGAGATATCTTAGGGTTCGATTGAAACCTAGCACAAAGTCCTACACTGAACATGATATCTGGTCTAATTGTAGTGAGGTAAAGTAAACTTCCTATCATACCCCTATAAGTTTTTTGATCGAAGCTTTCTCCACTTTCATCAACTTCTAACTTAGTGGAGGTGCTCATAGGAGTGTTAATAGCTTTTGAGCTTTCCATATTAAATCTTTTTAGCAAATCCAAATCATATTTATTTTGACTAATAAAGATGCCATTTCTTAGTTGCTTAATTTGTAAGCCTAAGAAAAAGGTTAATTTTCCCATCAAACTCATTTCAAATTCAAGACTCATGGTTTTAGCAAAAGATTCACAAAGAGATTCGTTTGTAGAACCAAAAATAATATCATCAACGTAAATCTGAGCAATGAGAAAATTATTTTTAAAATTCTTAATAAATAATGTAGTATCGACCTTGCCTTTTGTGAAATTATTTTCAATAAGAAAAAAATTAAGTCTCTCATACCAAGCCCTTGAGACTTGTTTTAAACCATAGAGAGCTTTAGTTAATTGAAACACATGATTAGGGAGGCTATTATTTTTAAATCCGGGAGGTTGTTCAACATAAACTTCTTCGGAAATAAAGCCATTAAGAAAAGCACTTTTAACATCCATTTGAAATAACTTAAAATTATTATTACTAGCATAGGCAAGGAGCATCCTTATGACTTCTAATCTAGCCACAGGAGTGAAGGTTTTTTCGTAATCGATACCTTCTTCTTAGTTGAAACTTTTGACTACTAATCTAGCCTTGTTTCTAACCACGATACCATATTCATCTTGCTTGTTTCTAAAGACCCATTCAGTACCAATAACTAAATGGTCATTTGGCCTAGGAACAAGCTTCCACACTTCATTTCTCTCAAATTGATTTAACTCATCTTGCATTGCGATAATCTATGAATCATCTTTCATGGCTTCGTCAATATATTTAGGTTCAATTTGGGAGAGAAAAGTGGCATTGGCACAAAAAGTTTTAAGAGAAGAACGTGTTTGAACCCCCTTACATGTGTCTCCTAGGATTAGCTCCTTAGAATGAGCATCTACATACTTCCAATCCTTGGGTAAGAATGTTTCGAAAGTGGATGCATCCAAGTTGCTAGTTGGAGAAGGGGTTTCATTTAAATTCAAAGAATCAAAATCAACATCATCATCAAAATCATTTTTCTTGATTTCGGAAATCTCATTGAAAACAACATGAATGGATTATTCTATAATTAAAGTTCTTTTATTGAAGAAACAAAAAGCTTTAGAAACCGAAGAATAACCAAGAAAAATTCCTTCATCGGATTTAGCATCAAATTTTCCTAAGGCATCTTTTTCATTTAAGATAAAACACTTACACCCAAAAACTTTAAAATATGAAACATTGAGTTTTTTGTTATTCTACAACTCATAGGGAGTTTTGATGAGTAAGGGTCTTACTAGAACTCTATTCAAAATATAGCATGCAGCGTTTACGGCTTCGGCCCAAAAATATTTGGGTAGGCTATGTTCATTCAAGATGGTTCTCGACATTTCTTGTAAATTTCTATTTTTTCTTTCTACTACTTTATTTTATTAAGGATTTCTCGGACTAGAGAAGTTGTGATTGTATCCATTAAATTCATAAAATTCTTGGAAATCATGGTTTTAAAATTCACTACCATGATCACTTCTAATTGACGAAATCATAGAACCCTTTTCATTTTGGACAAGTTTGCAAAACTTGGTAAAATATCTAAAGCATTCATTTTTATGTTTTAAGAAATAAGTCCATGTGTATCTACTATAGTCATCTACAATGACGAAGGCGTATTTACTACCTCCTAGGCTTGATGTAGAGATAGGTCTAAATAAGTCCATTTGGATCAATTGTAAGGGCCTAGAGGTGCTTATTTGATTATTAGATTTGAAACTACCCTTAATTTGTTTTCCTAATTGACAAGCATCACATGCATTATTTTTGATGAACTTGATATGAGGAATTCCTCTTACAAGTTCTTTGGATGATATTTGAATGATTAGTTTCATACTAGCATGACCTAATCTCCTATGCCAAAGCCAAGTGTCCTTTATTCAAAACCGAGAAACACATTTCATTGCAAAGATCATTGATGTCAATGGTGTATACGTTATTTTGTTTTAATACAATCATAGATGTGTTTTTGTGTGATTTTTCAATGATGCAAGCATTAGATTCGAATTTGACAATATATCCTTTATCACATAATTGACTAATGCTCAAGAGGTTATGTTTTAAACTATCAACTAACAAAACATCATCAATAAAGAAGTTGGATTTGTTACTTATGGTTCCTTTGCTAATGATTTTTCCCGTGTTGTTGTCTCCGAATGTAACATAGCCTTCGTCTATGCTAGTGAGCTTAGAGAATTGAGATGAATCTCTGGTCATATGCCTTGAGCATCCACTATCAAGGTATCATCTCTTGCTCCTAGCTTGTGATGGTATATGTTTCTACAAGAAAGGATGATTTTTAGGTACCCATTTACTTTTGGGTGCCTAAAACACTGATCTAAATTGTTTATCATGTTGCATAGAATTTATCATGGTTCCTTTAGGAACCCAAATTAGTTTGTTTGGACTAACTTTCTTGAATGAACAATGATAAGTTCTATGTCCATGTTTGCAACAAAAGTTGCATTTGCTTTTGGTCCCGAACATATAAGATAGGGCCTTTAATGAAGGTGGTTGGATTTTAGTGAGGACTTCTCACAAATCCGATTCCACTTCTTTTAGGAATATGACCCTTATTTATAAGGATCATATTCAAAAACTTGCTACCAACCTCGAATTTCTTCAAGATGTCCTTAGGTAGCAAGTTTTCCTTTTGGAGAGTTTCTAGATCATGACATTTTTTATATGGAGCTAAATTATCATAAGACTATCATGCTCCTTTTTTAGCAATTTGTATTTTCTACTAATAGTTTTGCATTCATCAAATAAGTCATGGAAGGCATTTAGTAATTCATCAAATGATAAATCTGCATCAATTAAATTCGTTACCTCATCTCCGATGGCCATTAGGGCGTAATGAGCAACTTGCTCAGTGTTGGACTCCTCTTCTTCGGATGCGCTTGAGTCATCCCACGTTGCTTTGAGCGCCTTCTTCTTTGGTGTTCTTTTCTTGGCTTGGGGACAATCACTTTTGTAGTGTCCCGGCTTCTTGCATTCGTAGCAAATAACTTGATCCTTTTTGGGTTCAAATTTATTTTTTGTTTCATTTTTAAACTTGTTTCTTTTAATGAATTTTTTGAATTTCCTTGTTAGAAGTGTCAAGTCATCGTCACAGTCTTCATCACTTGAGTTTTCTCTTAAGTGGTCTTTGAAAGTTCTAAGTGCCATATCCTTCCTGTTCTTTAGAAGAATGTCTTCGTGCTCTTCATGAGCTTTGCAAGTCATTTTGTAGGTCATTAATGACTCGATTAATTCTTCAAGAGGGAAGTTGTTTAAATATTTAGCCTTTTGAATAGTAGTGACTTTAGGGTCCCAACTCTTAGGAAGGGATCTTAGAATCTTATTTAGGAGCTCAAAATCTAAAAAACTTTTGTCGAGTCCTTTTAGACCATTGACGACATCCGTGAAATGCGTGTACATGTCGTCAATAGTCTCGCTCGGTTTCATTCGGAAAAGTTTAAAAGAATGTATCAAAAGATTGATTTTTAACTCTTTCACTCTACTTGTGCCTTCATGAGTCACTTTGAGTATATGCCAAATATCAAATGCGGTTTCACAAACCGAAACACAATTGAACTCGTTTTTATCAAGCGTACAAAATAAGGCATTCATAGCCCTTGCATTAAGAGCGAAAGTCTTCTTCTCCAATTCATTCCAATCGATCATTGGAAGAGAAGACTTCGAAAATCCATTTTCGACAAGATTCCAAAGATCAAAATCCATTGAAATAAAGAAGATCCTCATTCGGGTCTTCTAATAGGTGTAGTCCGTCCCATTGAACATGGGTGGACGTGTAATATAGTGGCCCTCTTGATTTTCGGCATATGCCATCTCTCTTGAGTTTTAATCTAATTGAGAGTTAACCCCGCTTTGATACCAATTGTTAGGATCGAGAGTCAAAGGTCGGCACTAAGAGGGAGGGGTGAATTAGTGTAGCGGTAAGATAACGACGGTTTAAAATGACGTTTGTACGATAAAAACAATTTCGATGCGAAAGCTGATTCGGAAAGTACTTCAACTTAAGATTAAGCGTAAGTAGAGTTGAAGTGAAGTAATGGAGGCAGTTTGCATTTTAAGATAGAGAACAGAATGTAAATGCAAACCGAGATTTAGAGTGGTTTGGTCAATCTTGACCTACATCCACTTGTAGCTTCCTCCTCCGACGAGGTCACTAACGTCCACTAGAGGCCTTCCTTCAATAGGTGAAGGCCCCCTTTTACAACTTTACACCTTTTGACGGGCTTAGGAGACAACCCTTACAGATTTTTCACTCCTCTCTTGAATGATCAAAACTTAGAAGAAAAGAGGGAGAAGAACTTCTAGCCTTTTACAACACTTTTAAGCTCTCAAAATCTCAGAATAAATGCTAAGTTTTGGTATCCTTTCATGCATAAAAGGATGGGGTTTATATAGGCCCCAAACTAGTTTGGATTTGGAGCTCAAAAGTGTCATCTCCCAGAATTCTGGGGTCCTGGCGGTACTACTGCTTGACAGAGCTTGGAGACTGAGCTCGGGCGATACCACCGCTTGACAGGGGCGGTACCACCACCCAGCCTCACTTGGAGACCGAGCCCAGGCGGTACCACCGCCCAGCTTTCCTGGGAGACTCGGCTCCTAGGCGGTGCCACCGCCGACCAGGAAATCTGGGTCCGAATGGGCTGATCTATTCGGCCCAATTTGGGTCTGTCAAGGGCCCAATTGCCCCAAGATTAAGTTAATGAGATTACCTCTCATTTCTAACTTAATCATCATGCTAACTATGATATTTTCAAGACATTTACTGCAACTTGCTCCAGTGCGTCAATCGCTTCTTCTGGCGAGCTTCCGGCGAACATCCGATGAACCCTCGGCGATGCTCCGGCGGACTTCCAACAAACTCCTGGACTTGTGACGATCCACTTAATGAGTTCCGATGAGCTTCTTTGGTAAGCTCCTAGACTTCTCGGATTTATTCCCGCAGAACCTCCGACGACCATCCGGACTTCCATCGAACTTTCGAACCCCCAACATGATTATAGTCTTGACTCCGGCACAACTCCTGCTACATGTCTTACTTCCATCGTAGTTAATCTTGCATACTTATGTCAACATATGGATTAGATAACAAATGACAATTGACTTCATCATCAAAATTCGAGATTCAATAATGACAAGTTGATCATATCAACTGTAGTCATCAAAGCCTCATCCCAAAACTTTTTAGGTAACTTGGCTTGTGAAAACATACATTTGATCTTTTCCATGATAGTGCAATTTATTCTCTCTACAATTGTATTATGCTGAGGTGTACTAGGAATTGTCATCTCATGTTAGATACCATGTGACCTACAATAATCATTAAATAATCCTATGTACTCACCACTATTATATGATCTTATGCATTTTAATTGCCTTTCTATCTCCCTTTTAACTCTAGCACGAAACTCTTTGAAGACATTAATAATTTGATCTTTGGTCTTTATAGTAGGCCCAAACTTTCTTGGAAAAATCATCTATAAAAGTGACAAAATAAAGTGCATCACTGATACTAGGAACATTAACAGATCCACTAAGAGTTTTTGTCCTCAAAAGACCACATATATCTATATAAATATAGTCTTAGATATGCATTTTTCTAAACAAAGCAGGACTAGCAAATAAAACTCTGTATTGTTTACCAGTCAAACAATCAATACAAGGGTTCAAATGTGTACCTGTGAGGTCTGACAATACCTCTCTCTTGAAAAGAGTTTGCAACCCCTTCTCGCTCATGTGTCTTAGTCACCAATGCCATAACTCTATGCTGAAGTCTTTCTTTGTAGTATTTAATTGCTCAGCACAAGCTTTGGCTTGCAATCTATATAAGGTATGATATTTCTTTCCACTAGCTATAACAAGAGAACTCTTACTGAGCTTCCATTGCCCTCTGTGAAATCTGCTACCATAGTCTTCATTATCTAGTCTTCCAACCGAAATTAAATTCAGCCTTAAGTCAACCACATACCTCATATCCTTAAGCATCAACTTGCAACCAAAGTTGGTTTTTATGTGGATATCACCCATGCCAATAATGTTTGCCATATCATAGTTGCCCATCTTGACAACACCAAAATTTCCAGACCAATATGTAGCAAAAAACTCTCTCCGTGGTGTATCGTGATAAGAAGCACCTGTGTCAATCACCCACTCAAGATCTTGACACACATAAGAAAAAATATTATCAGAAAGGGACAAAATCAAATAATCACCACACTACACTATAGCTATAGTATTATCTTTTGACTTTATAGACTCCACATCTTTTTTCTTTTTCTTGCTTTTCTTAGGTTGCTTACATTGATTCTTGTATTGTCCTTTCTCATCACAGTTGTAGCAAACAATACATTTTTTTGATCTTGACTTGCTTCTACTTATGTGTAAACTGCTTCTATTCTTGAACTTTGACCTTCCTTTGTTTTCTGAGATAAGTGTCTATGAATTATTTTGAGATGTTGCTAAATTCTTTCTTCTCAAGTCTTCATTCAATAAACTACTTGTTATTTGACTCATAGTGACAACACTATCTAACGTAGAATTACTAAGAGAAACCACCAATATCTCTCAACTTTCTGGTAATGAACTGAGAAATAACAATGCCTGAAAATCATCATCAAGAGACATTTTTATAGAGGATAATTGATTATTGATACTCTCATTTCATTCAAATGCTCAACAATAGAAGCACCCTCTTTATATTTCAGGTTTACATGTTTTTTTATCAAGAAAGCTTTGTTGCTAGTTGTTTTTTTTCATAGAGACTTTCTAACTTTTTTCAAAGAGAATATGCAGAACTTTCAATAGAAACATGATAAAAGATGTTATCATCGAGCCATTGTTGAATAAACCCAACTATTTTTTGATCTAACCTCTTCCACTTATCATCTGTCATAGTTGTTAGTTTTGCACTATCTCCCTACAAAGGTCCATACAAATCTTTGCAATATAAGAGATCTTCCATATCATTTGTCATAGTTTCCATATCATCTAATTATTTTCGTTTAAGCTAATCATGCGAGAAACATAACCTACCTCCATGTTGAAACACAAAAATTAAATCACCAAAACCCTACTCTGATACTAGTTGATGGGATATAAAGAAGAACTAAACTTTTGTATATGAACAAATATTAGCAAGCCATAACATACAGCGAAATTAAATGGAATCACAAATAAAACATTAAGATTTACGTGGAAAACTCCTCCAACGTGAAGAGTAAAAACCATGAGACAAACTAGAGATAATCCATTATAAAAATAATGAATATACAAATCTTAATCTTTTGCCCAAAATCGTAGTAACAATCACAAGAGAATAATTGAGATACAAGGATTATGTCATTGTGCACAATATCTATATTCTTCTCAAATAATCATAGCAAGAATCTACTATAGATTTGATCTACCATGAGATGAGAACACTGCCTAGATAATTGAGAATAGTCTTTCGGCGTTGTCCTTATCTTCTTCCATTTTCTTCTCTTGTTTGTTTGCCCTTTTCTCCTCTTTTGTTGAATCAAGATGCTGCTACAATTTTCTACCTCATTGCTGTAAATTTTCTCCTCTATTTTCATAGCCACCACACCCCCTTATTAGATCTAGGGTTTGACTTGAAAGAGGAGTGGGATATGGGCTGTCAACCTAACATAGAGTAGTCAAATGCAAACCCTCTTCATCTCCCAAGACCTTTAGGATGTGGTTGAAGATTAACCACCACAAAATCAAGAAGATTAAGAAGAATGGACAATAAGACAAAAAAAAAAAATCATAAGGTGAACATAAGAGGGATGCTAAGTGTTCTTCCATATATTCAAGAAGAATTGAGTAGATTTATCTATCCACAAATTTTTGGTGAAAAAAGGCAAGACAAAAATGAGATATCTTCGAAGAAAGGTTTCAAGAAAATAAAAAAAAATGATATCTACAAAACTAGAATCACTTTAGAGGGAATTTAATAACATGAAAATGAAAGAAGTTAAGGTATGCAAGGGTTTCTTACAAAAGTCATTGAGATTATCAATCAAATTAAAAAACTTGGAGATATTATTGAAGACAAAATGGTTATTTATAAAGTTCTTAGAAGTCTTTGTGAGAAAATGTTAAAGCGAACTTGTGTTTCTAAATCGTTACAATAGAAACACAATAAAACTGATGCGGAAACGAAATAACATACCTCCAGCCATTGTTATCATGAATTTCTGCAGTGGTTTCTTCTTGAACTTTGGTACTTCTCGGCTCAGAACTCTCGCTTTAGATGGTGTAGGAAACCCTTTTGCTTCAAAGAGATGATTGAGCCCAGGGACCAAAATTCTCATATATATAGATGTTCTCCCATCAAGAACATTTATTATCACCAACTCATAACGTTCAAGAATTAATTCAAATTTGTAACGTTTGGACCATAATTAAAAACTTTAATGATATTAAATATTCAATTTAATAATAACGGTTTCATGTATAATGAATAAAAACTAAAATCATTTAAACCATAATAAATGAAGAAATTCATGATGATGAATTATGAATCTTAATGAGAACAGTTATATTATTATTAAATATGATATTTAATAATAACTCTTACATTCTCCCACTTGGTCCATACGTTTAACTTAATAATTTGAATTAATATTTCTCGAACAACTTTCTTAAGAAATAAATACATAAATCATAGCGATAAGTCCTCTAAGAGCGAGTATTATCATCTATGTATCACGATGTATTTAGTTTCTTAATCTTAATGTGATAATATTACTTAATGAATAAACCTTATGTTTATTCTTGGTCTAGTAACAATATATTTTCTCAAAATAATGTGCACATGAATGAAAAAATATCACAATATATAAGAGTTTCAATATTATTACAAAGTGGAACCAAGTCCCATTTTCTCTACATGATCCTTGAATTTGAGAGGTGGCATGCCTTTAGTCAAAGGATCAGCAATCATCAATTCAGTGCTAATATGCTCAATGACCACTTTCTTTTCTTTTATACGTTCTCTTATGGCTAAATACTTAATGTCGATGTGTTTACTTCGACTTCCACTTTTATTGTTTTTAGCCATAAAGACAGCAGCTAAATTGTCACATAAAATTCTTAATGGCCTAGAAATAGAATCCATGATTCTAAGCCCATAAATGAAACTCTTAAGCCATACACCATGTGAAGTAGCCTCAAAACATGAGACAAACTCAGCTTCCATGGTAGAAGTAGCAGTCAAGGTCTGCTTAGCGCTTCTCCAAGAAATAGCTCCACCAGCCATCATAAAAATATATCCTGATGTTGAATTACGAGAATCAACACAACCGACGAAGTCTGAATCTGAGTAATCAATCACATCCAAATTGTCTGTATGTCTATACATAAGCATGTAATCTTTGGTTCCTTGTAGATACCTCATCACTTTCTTTGCAGCTCTCCAGTGGTCCATACCTGGATTATTCTGATATCGACCTAGCATCCCCACAATAAATGCAATATCAGGTCTAGTACAGACCTGAGCATACATAAGGCTTCCTACGGCAGAAGCATATGGGATGTTTTTCATTAATTCCCTTTCAAAGTTGTTCTTTGGGCATTGGTTCAAATTGAACCTATCACCTTTCACAATGGGAGCAACACTTGGTGAACAATCCTTCATCCGAAATCTTTCTAAAAGTTTATCAATATAGGTTTCTTGTGATAGACCTAAAATACCTCGAGGTCTATCTCTATGGATCTTAATGCCAATGACATAAGATGCTTCACCCATATCTTTCATATCAAAATTTTTAGAAAGGAATTGTTTCACCTCATGCAGCAAACCCTTATCGTTGGTTGTAAGCAAAATATCATCTACATATAAAACAAGGAAACATATTTTACTCCCACTAATCTTCTGGTATATGCATTGATCCATGGGATTTTCAACAAATCCAAATGAAGAAATCACTTCATAGAATTTAAAATACCATTGGCGGGAGGCTTGTTTTAAACCGTATATAGACTTCTTAAGCTTACAAACCAAGTGTTCACCAACACTAGAGGAGAAACCTTCAGGTTGTTTCATATAAACCTTTTCCTCTAAATCTCCATTAAGAAATACCGTTTTCACATCCATTTGTTGCAACTCAAGGTTGAAATGAGCAACTAATGCCAAAATGATACGAAGAGAATCTTTCTTAGATACAGGAGAAAACATCTCCGTATAATCGATTCCCTCTTTTTGAGTAAATCCCTTTGCAACAAGTCTTGCCTTGTATCTCTCAATGTTGCCTAATGAATTTTTCTTAGTTTTAAAGACCCATTTGCAGCCAATAGCCTTTGCTTCATTAGGCAACTCTACAAGATCCCAGACTCCATTGCTCATCATGGAATTCATCTCTTCTTTCATAGCATCATGCCACAAATTTGGCTCTTTGCAACTCATGGCTTGTGAAAAGGTTTCGGGATCATTTTTGGCTCCAATATTATAGTCAGATTCTTGTAGATATACAACATAATTACTAGGAATTGCTGATCTTTTATTTCTGATAGAAATTCTTAATGTTGTACCAATGTTTCCTTGAGGAACTTATGGTTCAACTAGTTGTTCAGGAGTTGTTGTAATTCCTGAACTGCTTGATCTATTAGAATACTATCAACAACTTGTGGAATTTCAATGATTGGTTGTTCAACACTAGTTTGTACTTGAGGAGTGCTATGAACTATAACCAATCTATCAGTTGATGTGGAAGGTTGAGATTCAATATGATCATGTGCAGAAACTATGTTCCTGAAATGATCACTCCCACTAATCACATCATCCTCAAGAAATTTAGCATTTCTTGATTCCACAATCCTAGTTGCGTGAGATGGACAATAGAACCTGTAACCTTTGGACTTTTCGGCATATGCAATAAAATACCCACTAATAGTCCTTGGGTCCAGTTTCTTCTCTTGTGGATTATATATCCTGACTTCAGACGGGCATCCCCAAACGCGCATATGTCGCAAACTCAGTTTCCAACCTTTCCATAACTCAAATGGTGTCTTTTGGACAGCCTTGGTTGGAACTCGATTTAATATATACACAGTCGTCTTTAGTGCTTCAGTCCACAAGAACTTTGGAAGATTGGAGTTGCTAAGCATACTCCGCACCATGTCTAATAATGTTTGGTTTCTTCTTTCTGCAACACCATTCTGGCTTGGAGAACCAGGCATAGTGTATTGGGCAACAATCCTATGTTCTTGAAGAAACTTAGCAAAAGGACCAAGTGCTTGCCCATTTTCAGTGTATCTACCATAATATTCTCCACCCCTATCTGATCTCACAATTTTAATTTGCTTACCACATTGGTTCTCAACTTCAGCCTTAAAGACTTTGAAGGCATCCAATGCATCATTTTTGTTATGAAGCAAATATATATACATATATCGTGAGTAATCATCTATAAAGGAGATGAAGTATTTCTGACCATGTAGGTCCATGTCTGGACAACATATATCAGTATGAATTATTTCTAATAAGTCTGAACTCCTATTAGCACTCTTTTTGGACTTATTGGTCTGTTTTCCCTTAATACAGTCCACACAAGTCTTAAAATTAGTAAAATCAAGAGTACTAAGTACCTAATCTTTAACTAATCTCTTAATTCTCTCTATGGAGATATGTCCTAATCTCCGATGCCATAATATAGAGGAGTCCTCATTAATGTTACACCTCTTAATGCCAACGTGAACATGCATTGAACTTTGAGTATTATCATTTTGTAATAAAATATGATAAAGACCATCAAACAAAATACCATTCCCAACACAATCAGAATTATATAATAAATGAAATGATGTGTCTTTAAAATTAAAGGAATATCCAAATGGTACGAGTCTGGAAACAAAAATTAAGTTTCGTGAGAAACTTGGTACATAAAAGGTCCTTTCCAATTTTAAAACAAAACCACTACTTAAAGTTAAAATGCATGTTCCAATTGCTTCCACATGTGAGCCCATCTTATTTCCTGATAAGATGCTTTGCTCACTTCCCACTGGCTTCCTTAGGTTTTGCATATCCTGCAAAGAGTTTGCAATATGGATTGTTGATCCAGAGTCAATTCACCAGGTGTTAATATTAACATTAACCATATTAGATTCATAACACATATATGAGGTTGGTTTACCTTTCTTTTCAAGCCATTGTTGGAATTTCGTGTATTCCTTCTTAATGTGTCCCTTTCTTTTGCAAAAGAAACACCTTGCTTCTTTCTTGATATCAGCTTGGGGTGGTATTTTACCTTTTTCCTGCTGATGAGCTTTCTGATTGGCTTGATGTTTGTCAGTTTTGTTCTTCCGATGAATGGTTACCATTAATGCACTCTCACTCAATTCCATCACCAGCCTCTCTTCTTCTTGAACACACATGGTCATTAATTCATTGATTGACCATTTGTCCTTATGTGTATTGTAAGAAATTTTAAAAGGTCCATATTGAGGTGGAAGGGTGTTCAGAATATAGTGCACCAAGAAGGATTCTGACATATTAACCTCAAGTTTCTTAAGTTGAGCCGCAATATCTCGCATTTGCATTATGTGCTCATGCACACCCTTTATGTTGGTGAGTCTAAGGGATGAGAATTTCATTATTAGGGTACTTGCTAGTGCCTTATCTGAAGTGACGAATTGTTCATCAATAGCTTTTAGCAAGTCTCGGACATTTTCATGCTGGTCAACAGAACCACGTATGCCAACAGTTATCTTAGTTTTGATAAACATCACGCTGAGCCGATTGGATCGTTCCCATCGCTCATATAACGCGATCTCATTAGGAGTGCTGGTATTAGTGACTATAGGTGGTTCGTCTTTCCTAATAGCATAATCTTATAATTATCACCACTAAGTTCGGGAATATCACATCGAATATCAGAGAAATTAGAGAAACTGCATAAAATTAAACATGCTTATGTCAAAATTTGAAGCTTAATAAACTAAATTACATGTTTTACCAATGTGAAACATGCCAAAAATATGAATCTCATGACATAAAAATTGCTTGTGGGCTAAATTCTTAATTCAAATAGATTCAAATGGTCTTTATGATAAAACTATCAAATTATATTCCAATTCATAATCCCTGTGGGTAAATTATGAAAATAATTTGATATTTTATCCTGATTAATTATATTAAATATAATAAAAGATCATGTGGGATAACAATTATTATATAAAATATAATCAGTCATAATATGATGTCTAATTACTTATGTGATCCTCATTTTAACTTTATATATAATTTTAATTAATTAAGGATGCTGTGGCTAATTCTTAATTAATTAAGATTATATGAATCACTAGACATTTTAAATATAAAAAATTGACTCATATGCATAATTTTATATATCTAAATATGCATACGTAATATAAGCATTTTACCGACTAAAAATGTTGAAAATGATATTTCCTCATGATTTTCAACAAAATATATTAAGAAGTTTCCAAGAAGAAACCAAAATTAAATCATTTTCATGGCATAAAAATGAAAACCTTTTCATATCAAGGCAGAGGTCAAAAGGCTCTGATACCAAATGTGAGAAAATGTTAAAGCGAACTTGTGTTTCTAAATCGTTACAATAGAAACACAATAAAACTGATGCGGAAACGAAATAACATACCTCCAGCCATTGTTATCATGAATTTCTACAGTGGTTTCTTCTTGAACTTTGGTACTTCTCGGCTCAGAACTCTCGCTTTAGATGGTGTAGGAAACCCTTTTGCTTCAAAAAGATGATTGAGCCCAGGGACCAAAATTCTTATATATATAGATATTCTCCCATCAAGAACATTTATCATCACCAACTCATAACGTTCAAGAATTAATTCAAATTTGTAACGTTTGGACCATAATTAAAAACTTTAATGATATTAAATATTCAATTTAATAATAACGGTTTCATGTATAATGAATAAAAACTGAAATCATTTAAATCATAATTAATAAAGAAATTCATGATGATGAATTATGAATCTTAATGAGAACAGTTATATTATTATTAAATAGAAGAATCAAAGAATCTGTCCACATATATATTTCTTAAATTTATTAAAGTGCATCAGGAAAGAATGAACAAATCTTCTTTCAATCAATCATTGGCCAAGCGTTTGAGTCTAAACTGAATTTTAATGAGAAGAATCAAAAACAAAACTCCAAAGAATGATCATTTAACATAAAATGAAGAGGACAAGACAACCAAAGTTTATATATATATATATATATATATATATATATATATATATATATATATATATATATATATATCAAATAGAAGTTATAGAAGACTAATCATGATACAAAAGATTGTGGATTGAGATGCAAGAGGTGTAGAATTCCCAATGCATCAAGAGAATGAGAAGAAGCCAACTTCACCAACAATGAAACTAAACTATTCTTCTTGTTTGATATTTGAATAGCAGTTGCAGCAATTTTATGATAGAGATTCAGAAGATTTTTATTAACTTTGATTATAACGTTACTTTTCAAGTAAAACTTAGAGATGAAAAATTTAAAGTATTGATTCTTATACTCACCAAGTAAGGCAACAAAAAGTTTACAAGTGATTTTCTTTATCTACCAAATTTGACTCAATCTCGAGCATTGGTCAACTTTTACAAAAGGACTATTCTATTATGTTCAATAATGATCAATGTAGAATTTTTTATAAGAAAAATAATTCTACCATAGCCATTACTTCTCTAAGTTCAAACAAGGTTTTTCCTTTTATTATGGCAATATTGAAGTATGATCATCTTAATATCAAGAGTTTACAATTCCTGGAATATGATACTCTTTTATTTACGAGATTGTATTTACGAGAAGATGCATACTCTTTTATTTCTTAAAACTTTTTGGAAAGTAAAATATTATCTTGAATTTATTCGTACTAATGTATGTGGTTCGTTTAGAACTGCATCAATCAACAACAGAAGGTATTTCATTTTCTTTGTTGATGATTTTATCATAATGATTTGAGGTTATTTTTTGTATGAAAAGTCAGAGATTTTTTTTTTATATTTCAATATAAGAATTTTATGGAGAAGTAAAGTGGTTTTCAAATAAAATCCTTAAGAACTAATTGTGGTGGAAGTTCAGCTATACTCTGTTGGTGGACTATTGCAAAAATATTGACATTCAAAGATAGTTTATTATTAATAAAAGCCTTGAATAAAATGAAGGAGCCAAGAGAAAAAATCGTACTATAGTGAAAATGTCAAGAAACATGCTAAAAGGTAAAGGTTTATCTATTACTTTTTGGGTAGAAACTGTTGATATTGTAGTTTATATTCTGAAAAGATCTCTTACAAAAGATGTGCTTAATAGAAGTCCATATGAAACTTAGAATTAAAAAAAAAAAAATCAATGATTGATCATCTTAAAGTATTTGGTAGCATTTCATATGCACATATTTCATCTCAAAATAGAGACAAATTTGATGAAAAAAATTAAAAATGATGTTTACTGGATATACTAATGAATTTAAATGCCACCGGTTGTTCAATCCAAAGACTAACAAGCTTGTGATATTAAGAGATTACAGCCTAAAATTTGAAGAAAAAAACCGAGCACCTATATCTATTATTCAAGAGTTATCATAACCTCATTCAAGTCAAAACAAAAAGAGCAAATACAACCTCTACGGCCACAACTTCAAACATTAATCATTTAAACTATTTGGAATCAAGTTCTTCAAGCCCAAAAAAAAAGGTACAAATTCAGATTATAATTCATATTTTCCTCAAAGAAAGGTATACTTTTTAGTAGATATTTATGAATCATGTGAAGTTGAATTCCTTAAAGTAAACCCTTAGAATTTTGATGCTTAGATTGTTAGATTTTGTGGCCCTTTATAATTAATTGGATTGTGAGGAAATATATTGGTCAATAGAAAAAAAATCTACTTAAAGTATGATTCCTTAGGAGATAACTTTGATGGGAGGAACTCTCTTAATTACTTATCCTAGATCCTTTGTTCTCGCCTATAAATAGACATGACCTCTAGGAAGTGAATATAAGAAACAAGAAAGAAACAAGAGGAATAAAGATGTCAGTTGAGTGATTACAGTCTTTCCCTCAACTCTTTCCTTAAATCTTCTCTCTAACCATTAATCTAGGTCATCCTGTGAAAGAATAGAAAGAAAGGAGAAGGATTTAGTTCCTTTTGTAGATTCATGACGATTTTGGATTAAAGACAGTGCCTTTGTAGATCAAACAGAGATATCTTTTTAAATGACATCTAAAGGTATGCATCGTTAAACTAGATCTAATTATTTGATTTCAATCTTGACATAAAAGATTATTTTTGTATTTAATACAACATATTATAGATTATATGCTTACAAAGATAACATCAATTGAAAAGAACAAAACTTGGAATGTTGTTAAATATACCAAAAGGAGGGAATGTCATTGGATTCAAGTATGTTTATAGGACAAAATTTAATAATTATGGTTCAATCCGAAAGCACAAGACAAGGCTAGCTGTAAAGGGTTATTCACAACAACAATGAAACTTTTTCTCTAGTGACAAGGATAAAAACCGTAAGAATAGTTCTTACATGGTAGCTCGGTTGGAGTTAAAAGTATTACAATTAGATGTAAGATCAACATTTCCAAATAGTGATATTAAACAAGGGATCTATTAGAACCCTTACAGATTCTAAGCTTAGGGTTGATCTTTTTAGGGGATCGACCTCCTTGGAACTCTATAGGGGTTCCTTCTTCTAAATTACTGCTCAAAGGCTGCAGAAAAAATTCATCTATTGCTTAAGAAAAGAGGATGAATACATGATTATTTATAGGGCTTCTAAACCCCAACTCCTAATAGGACTCTAATTCAATTAGGACTCCTAATGGGACTCATACTCAAGACTCCTATTCCTTTACAACTCTTAATGCTTCTCTAAGAACCAACCTCCTAACCCTAGCTGGCCTCTTCACCTCTTTAATAGGGGGTCGGCTAGGTAGGTTTTACATGAATATCTCTCTCAATTAGAACTCTCTTAGCTAGAGTTCTAATAGGCCCGCTCTCTTCAAATTAGCCTTGTCCTCGAGGCTGAGATTCCATGAACTTGAGGAACTGGGTCTTCAACTCCTCATATGATTCCCATGTGGCGTCTTCAAGTGGTAAATTATTCCAATGTACTAGTACTTCAATAGAGGGACGTCGGCAACGCATCACGATCCTGTGGTTGAGGATGGCTTGTGGTTGGGCTTGAATAACTCCATCCTCAATGGTGTTGGGCAATTGGATCTAGGGTGACTTGTGTTCTCCCAACTTGGGCTTCATGCATGACACGTGGAAGACATGGTGAATTTTGGCATCCTCATACAATTTAAGTTTGTACGCCATGGCTCCAATATGCTTTATGATCTGATAGAGCCCATAAAAATGTGGGGATAGCTGTTAGAACCCTTGCAGATTCTAATCTTGGGGTTAATCTCTTTAGGGGATCGACCTTCTTGGAACTCTATAGGGGTTCCTTCCTCCAAATTGTTACTCAAAGGCTGCAAAAAAGATTCATCTATTGCTTAACAAAAGAGAATAAATATATGGTTATTTATAGGGCTCCTAAACCCCAACTCTTAATAGGACTCCTACTTAAGACTTCTACTCAATTAGGACTCCTACTCAAGACTCATAATATGACTCCTACTCAAGACTCCTATTCCTCTACAACTCCTAATACTTCTCTAAGAAACACTCTCTTAACCCTAACCGGCCTCTTCACCTCTTTAATAGGGGTAAGCTAGGTAGGTTTTACATGAATGCCCCTTTTAGTGAAACTTAATTTAGGACTCTCCTAGCTAGAGTCCTAACAGACCCACCCTCTTCAAATCAGCCTTGTCCTTGAGGCTGGTGATTTATGAATTCTAGAAGTTTGATCTTCAAGTCATCATAGTTCTCCCAAGTGACATCTTTTGTTGGTAGGTTCGCCCATTGTATTAGCACTTCAGTAGTGGGTCATCGTTGTTGAGTCACGATCTGTCGATCAATAATTGGCACTTGGTTGGGTCTGGATTTTCCTTAGGTAGTCATATCTGGTAGATGGCTTTGGGCTATCTCATTTTGTCTCAGCTTGAGCTTTAAATATGACACATGGAAGACTGGATGGATTCGTGAGCTGGCGGGTAAGTCCAAGCTATATGCTACCGCTCCGATGCGCTCCAAAATTTGGTAGGGTCTATAGAACTGAGGTGAAAGCTTCATAGATGCTCTGGTTTGGATTGATGTTTGCTTGTATGGCTGGAGTCATAAGAAGACCCAATCTCCTACTGAAAATTCTCTTTCACCTTTGTGTTGATCATATTATTGTTTCATCCTTGCTTGAGCTACAGTGAGATTATCTTTTAATGACTTTAGCATTTTGTCTTTGTCTTATAGTTCCCTCTTAATATCCTCAAGGAAGTCGCTAGTTGAAAATGAGATGACCGAAAATTCAGCTTGCTCGGGTAGACATGAAAGCACATCTGCAACAACATTCTCTTTTCCCTTTTTGTAAGTTATTTCATAATCATATCGAAGAAGCTTTGTTACCCATTTTTGTTGCTCGTGGGAAGATATTTTCTGCTCCAAGAAATATTTTAGGCTTTTATAGTCGGTCTTGATTTGAAAGTGTTGCCCGATCAAGTATGGTCTCCATTTGGTCACCGTATGCACAATCGCGAGCATCTTCTTGTCGTAAATAGTCATCTTGAGATGGAAAGGAGATAATGCTTTACTGGTATAAGCGAGGGGGCGGCCATCTTACGTTAGTACAACACCAATTCTGACTCTAGAAGCATCAACTTCAATAACAAAAGTCTTGTCGAAGTCGGGTAGCACTAGTACGGGCACTGTCATTATTACAGCCTTAAGTTCGTCGAAGGCGGTGGTGGCTTTGTTCATGTTGAATCTCGGATTTTGATGATGAAGTCAATTGTCATTTGTTGATCTAATCTATATGTTAAGAAAAGTGTATAGTATTAACTACGTTGGCAGTAAGACATGCAGCAAGTGTTGTGTCGGAGTCATGATCGAGATCACGTTAGGGGTTCGAGAGTTCGTTGGAAGTCCAGACGTTCATCGAAAGTTCTACGGGAACCATCCAAGAAGTCCAGGAGCTTGCCAAAGAAGCTCATCGGAACTCGCCAAGAAGATCGTCGCGAAGTCCAAGAGCTTGCCGGGAGTCCGTTGGAGCATCGTCGAGGGTTCATCGGATGTTCGCCGGAAGTTCGCCAGAAGCTCGTCGGAAGAGCGATTGACGCACAAGAACAAGAATTGCAGTAATCATGTCTTAATTGTCATAGTTAGAGTGTATATTAAGTTAGGATTGGGAGATAATCCCACTAACTTAATTAGGGGCCAATTGGGCCCTTAACAGAGGAATAGCTCATTCGGATCCAGAATTCCTAGCTGGCGGTGGCACCACTCAGGAGACTCGATCTCCCAGGAATTCTAGGCGGTGGTACCCTCCCCTGTTAGGCGGTAGTGCCATCGGCAGTTATTGCTGCCAGTAGTGGTACCGCCCCTATTAAGCGGTGGTATCGCCTGAGCTCGATCTTCGAGCGTTGTCAAGTAGTAGTACCGCCCAGTAATAGCAGTGGCACCACCAGGACTCCGAAAATCCGAGAATGGACACTTTTAAGCTCTATTTTCAAACTCATTGGGGCCTATAAAAACCCCACCCTTTCCTGTATGAAAGGTAACGAAAAAAAACTTGCTTTAATCTTGAGTCATTGAGGCCTTAAAAGTATTGTAAAAGCTAGAGTGCTCCTCCTTCTTTCTTCTAAGTATTAAGATCATTCAAGAGAGGAGTAAAACTTGTAAGGGTTGTCTCCTAAGCCCGATAAAAGGAGAAAAGCTGTAAAAAGGTGGTTGGTCTTCGCCTATTGAAGGAAGGCCTCTAGTAGATGTCGGTGACCTCATCGGAGAGGGAAGCCGAAAGTGGATGTAGGTCATGATTGACTGAACCACTCTAAAATCTTGGTTTGCATTTACTTTGAGCATCTTTCCTTTATAGCAAACTACCTCTCCTCCTTACTCTGCTTAACTATGTGTACTTATGCTTTGACGTAAACATCTTCCGAAATCGGCTTTACTCGTACGAAAACTTTATGAAACTGATGTTTTTCAATTATGTACTTTACTTTGCTGCAAATCCCCTTAGTTCTCTCTTAGTCTTTCATGAAAGGTTTTAAGTTCTATTCCAAAAAGGGATTGAGTTGAAACCATTTTTGTTGAATCAACTTTAATCACAATAAGCTTTTTAAATCATAAAAGATTTCCACTACACTATCCCCCTCTTAGTGCGCTCTTGATCCTAACAATTGGTATCAGAGCAAGGTTCACTCTCAATTGGATTAAAACCCAAGAGAGATGGCATTGCCGGAAACCAAGAGGCTCACTCAATTACATGTCTGCCCATATTCAATAGGACGGATTACACCTATTAGAAGACTCAAATGAAGATTTTTCTAATTTCTATGGATTTTGAGCTTTGAAATATTATAGAAAATGGATTTCAAAGGTCTTCTCTTCTAATAATCGATTAGAATGAATTGGAGAAGAAGACTTTCGCTTTAAGTGTAAAGGCTATGAATGCCTTATTTTGTGCACTAGATAAAAATGAGTTCAATCGTGTTTTGATTTGTGAAACAACTTTTGATATTTGGCACACACTTGAAGGGACTCGCGAAGGCACAAGTAGAGTGAAAGAGTAAAAAATCAACCTTTTAGTACATTCTTATCAATTGTTTCGAATGAAATCGAGTGAGACCATTGGAGACATGTACACTCGTTTTATAGATGTCGTCAATGGTTTAAAAGGACTTGGCAAAGGTTTTTCAGATTTCAAGCTCGTTAATAAAGTTTTAAGATCTCTTCCAAAGAGTTGGGACCCTAAAGTCATGGCCATTCAAAAGGCTAAAGATTTAAACAACTTTCCTCTTGAAGAATTAATTAGGTCACTAATGACCTATGAAATGACTTGTAAAGCTTATGAAGAACATGAGGACACCCTTCCAAAGAATAGGAAGGATATGGCACTAAGAACACAAGAAGACCACTTGAGAGAAAACTCAAGTGATGAGGACTTTGACGATGACTTGACACTTTTAACAAGGAAATTCAAAAAATTCATTAAAAGAAATAAATTTAAAAATGATACTAAAAATAAATTTGAACCCAAGAAAGACCAAGTAATTTGCTACGAATGCAAGAAGTTGGGACATTATAAAAGTGAATGTCCCCAAGCCAAGAAGAGAACGACAAAGAAGAAGACGCTCAAAGCAACATGGGATGACTCAAGCGCATCTAAAGAAGAGGAGCCCAACACCGAGCAATTTGCTCACTATGCACTAATGGCCATCGGAGAGGATGTATCAAGTTCAATTGATGCAAATTTATCATTTGATGAATTATTAAATGCTTTCCATGATTTATTTGATGAATGCAAAACAATTAGTAGGAAATATAAATTGTTAAAAAAGGAGCATGATACTCTTGTTGGTAATTTGGATAATTAAAAATTAAGCATAATGATAGTTTAGCTCTATGTACGAAATATCATGATTTAGAAATACTTCAAAAGGAGAACTTGCTATTCAAGGATACCTTGAAGAAATTTGAGGTTGGTAGCAAGTCTTTGAACATGATCCTTACCAATAAGGGTCACGTTCATAAAAGAAGTGGAATCGGATATGTGAGAAGCTCTCACCAAAATCCAATCACCTTCATTAAAGGTTCTATCTTGCATATTTTGTATCAAAATAAATGTAACTTTTATCGCAAACATGGAGATAGAACTTATCATTGTCCATTCAAGAAGGTTAGTCTACACAAATTAACTTGGGTTCCTAAAGGAATCATAAAGAATTTCATGCAACATGATAAGCAATTTAGATCGGTTTTTGAGGCACCCAAGGTCAACTGGGTACCTAAAAATCATCCTGTTTTATAGAAACGTATACTATCACAAGATAAGAGCAAGAGATGATACTTTGATAGTGGATGCTCAAGGCATATGACCGGAGATCCATCTCAATTTTCTAAGCTCACTAGCATAGACGAAGGATATGTCACCTTCGGAGACAACAACAAGGGTAAAATCATTGGCAAAGGAACCATAGATAATAAATCCAACTTCTTTATTGAAGATGTTTTGTTAGTTGATGGTTTAAAACATAACCTCTTTAGCATTAGTCAATTGTGTGATAAAGGAGATTAGGTCATGATAGCATGAAGCTAATCACACAAATCTTATCTAAAGAACTTGTAAGAGGAATTGCTCATATCAAGTTCATTAAAGATAATGTGTGTGATGCTTGTCAATTAGAAAAACAAATAAAAGGTAGCTTCAAATCTAAGAATCAAATAAGCACTTCTAAACCTTTGCAATTGATCCATATGGACTTGTTCGAACCAATTTCTACATCAAGCCTAGGAGATAGCAAATACGCTTTTGTCATTATAGATAATTATAGTAGATACACATGGACTTATTTCTTGACACACAAAAGTGAATGCTTTAGATATTTCACCAAGTTTTGTAAACTTGTTCAAAATGAAAAGTGTTCTATGATTTCGTTAATTCGAAGTGATCACGGTGGTGAATTCCAAAACCGTGATTTTCAAGAATTTTGTGAATCCAATGGATACAATCACAACTTCTCTACTCCAAGAAATCCTCAACAAAATGGAGTAGTAAAAAGAAAGAATAGAAATTTGTAAGAAATGGTAAGAACCATGTTGAATGAACATAGCCTACTCAAATATTTTTGGACCGAAGCCATAAACACGACATGCTATGTCATGAATAGAGTTCTAGTAAGACCCTTACTCACCAAAACTCCTTATGAGTTGTGGAACAACAAAAAGCCTAATGTTTCATATTTTAAAGTTTTTAGGTGTAAGTGTTTTATCTTGAATGAAAAAGATACCTTAGGAAAATTTGATGCTAAATTTGATGAAGGAATTTTTCTTGGCTATTTTTCGATTTCTAAGGCATTTTGCATCTTCAATAAAAGAAATTTAATTATAGAAGAATCCATTCATGTTATTTTTAATGAGATTTATGAAATTAAGAAAAATAATTTTGATGATGATGTTAATTTTGATACTTTGAATTTAAATGAAACCCCTTGTCCAACTAGCAACTTGAATGCATCCACTTCTGAAACATCCTTACCCAATGATTAGAAGTATGTAAATACTCATCCTAAGGAGCTAATTATAGGAGACACATCTAAAGGGGTTCAAACACGTTCTTTTCTTAAAAATTTTTGTGCCAACGTCGCTTCTCTCTCCCAAATTGAACCGAAATGTATTGACGAAATCATGAAAGATGATTCATGAATTATCGCAATGCAAGATGAGTTAAATCAATTTGAGAGAAATGAGGTGTAGAAGCTTGTTCCTAGGCCAAATGACCATTTAGTTATTGGTACTAAATGGGTCTTTAGAAACAAGCAAGATGAATCTGGTATCGTGGTTAGAAATAAGGCTAGATTAGTAGCCAAAGGTTTCAACCAAGAAGAAGGTATCGATTACGAAGAAACCTTCACTCCTATGGCTCGATTAGAAGCCATAAGGATGCTCCTTGCCTATGCTAGCAGTAATAATTTTAAGTTGTTTCAAATGGATGTTAAAAGTGCTTTTCTTAATGGCTTTATTTTCGAAGAAATTTATGTTGAACAACCTCTCGGATTTGAGAATAATTGTCTCCCTAATCATGTGTTTAAATTGACTAAAGCTCTCTATGGTTTAAAACAAGCCCCAAGGGCTTGTTATTTGTTGAAATAAATCATGTCTTATGGCATTCATGATTTGATTTTAATATCTTTCACATAATGATTTTCATATGATACCTTTGTATTTTTGTGATGAATTGAACATTTGACACCATTATGTTCTTTCCTTCTTCTTTCTTGTTTATAATAATAAAAGGAGGAAAGAAAATAGCTAGCATCTCAAGAGAACCAAATTTGCTAGCTTGAATGATAAACTTAGACATGTTAAAGCTCACAAATGCATAAATTCTTCTTATACATTTTTCGGATCATGATCATGATTTCTCAAATTTTAGACTTGATCTTTCAGTTTTTGATGATTGAAATAATTATTAGAATATTGATGTAATTATGAATGATGATTTAGAATCATACATTTTATATTTTAGAAATATATATGATGATTTGGTATTATGCATGCTATACTTCAACTTATGATAATGATGCATGCAATGATGAAATATTCATGATGAAAAATTGTTTTCACATTCATAACTTGATTTTTTCATCTTTGTTATTTATCCTTTGTCATGATTTGAAAATTATTGTAAAGGGAAAATGAGACAAAATTGTATTCTTCCCTTCTTTTTGACAATGACTAAGGGGGAGATAGCTAGCTTGCACAAGTCAAAAAGATGCACAAATCTTACCAACTTTCATATGTGTAAAGTTTGCTAGCTCACAAATTGTAAGGAGAAAAACTTGCTTGCTTGCTAGCACATCTAAAGAGAAGATGCAAATGTACTTCATGTAGCTTGCTTCATGTAAAACATTGTATCTTGCTAGCTTGTTATCTTGCATTATTTTTTGAAAACTTGCTAGCCTTCATACTTCAAAGAGAAGTAACACTTGTCAAATTGTTAGCTGGTATGTTGTAAAATAATGTAAAATTTTGCTAGCTTGCACTTTGTAAAGGAAGCAAAAATGGCACTTCTCAAAAAGAGCTTGCTATCTTGCCTATTTCAAGAAGCAAAACTTGCAACTAGCATATTGCAAAAGGAAGCAAGAATTATAAGTTTGCACACTTCAACAAGAATGCTATCTTGCATTTGTTCTTGAAAACTTGCTAGCCTGCATGCTCTTAAATGATATGAATTTGCTAGCTTTCATGATGATTAAACGTGAGATTTATTATGCAACGATTTGAATTTATACCTCAAATACTTTGTAGTTGCACTTCTCCTTTTTGTTGATGACAAAGGGGGAGAAGTATGTTGATGTTATGCATAAGTTTTATGATAACATGTTCTAATATCATTTAATATAAGAGTTCTATCAATATGGCATATTGATAGGGTGAGTTTGTTTAAACTCTAGGAGTTAAGGTTAACTCCGTCATCAATTGATTGTCATCATCAAAAAGGGGGAGATTGTTGAATCTCAGATTTTGATGATGAAACCAATTGATAAGTGTTTATAATTTGATTTGTGTTTTGTGTGATGCAAGAAATTCAATTAGGATGAGACAATTAAAGCAGGAAGAATCTTGTTGGGCCGGAGGAACATGTTAGAAGATTGGACGTTGAGCCAAAGGATCAGTCGATGTATTGATAGAAGGCTTCAGGCCATGAATTCGGGCATCGAACCAAGAAGAGCAGATATTGCGCCAAGGATATCAGAGTTACGGAGTCAACTAGCCGATTGGACAATAGGCCGCAAGAGAGGACGATGCGCCGAAGAATCGGACGAAGCGTCAATGGACCAATGACATGCCGGACAACATGATTCATGCTTAGTATTAATTGTCTAGATCGAAGTGTGTTTTTACATATGTAGGATTAACTATGATAGCAAGGCATAAAGCAAAATGAAGTCCCAGAATCAAGAACGCGATTTCGTTGGGAGTTCGAGAGTTCGTCGGAAGTCTGAATGTTCGTTAGAAGTTCTGCCGGAACCAACTGAGAAGTCTTGGAGTTTGCCAAAGAAGCTCGTTGGAACTTGCCAAGAAGATAATCGTGAAGTCTAGGAGCTTGTCGGGAGTCCACTAGAACATTACCGAGAGATCGTTAGAAGTTCGCCGGAAGATCGTCAAAAGCTCGCCGGAAGAAACTAGACTTACAGACTTGTTTAGCTTAGTAAATGTCTTAGATTTCATAGTTAGCACATAATTGAGATTGGATTTGGGTCAACCCAATTAGGGGCCAGTTAGGCCCATGTATGGACTGTGTTGGGCCCAATAAAAGGCCCAAATAGTGACCCAAGAGGTGGCACCATCGTGGCACAGTCTCTGAGACTGTGTCAGGCGGTGGTATCGTCGGTCTGGGTGGTGGTACCACCTAGACATAGCCTCCGAGAGGCTGCAGGCGGTGGTACTACCCAGCACAGCCTCCTAGGCGATAGTACCACCTAGTGGCAGGGTGCCAAGCGGTGGTACCGCCAAGTGCAGTGTCAATGTTAGATTGACACTAGCGGTGGGACCACCCGTACCCAAGAAACCTGGGATGGGACCTTTTTAGGCTCTAAGTTTGAATCAACTTGAGACCTATAAAAGCACAGAGAATTTAAAAAGAGAAAAACGATGTTGTAATCTCTTGTGAGAATCCTCCTCTTCTAGTCTAAGTTTTAGAATAGTTTGAGAGAGGAGTGAGTGTTTGTAAGGGTTCTTTCCTAAACCCGTGAAAAGGAGAAGATGGGTATAAAAGGGTAGTTGATCTTTGCCCATTGAAAGAAGATCGATAGTGGATGCCAATAGCCTCGACGGAAGAGGAATCAGCGGAGTGGATATAGGTCATGACGACGACCGAACCACTATAAATCTAGTTTACTTTTCAATTGTGTAATTTACATTACTACAAACCTCCTCAAGATTCTCTTTACAGTTTGTACAAAAGTTTTTGAGTTTAAAGTTTAGCATTTCCGAAATCGATTTTCAACATATGAAAGAATTTTTCGAAACCGACATGATTTTACCGCTCCACTAATTCACCCCCATCTCTTAGTGCCGATTGCTTTCCTAACACTATTGAATCTCGGATTTTGATAATGAAATTAATTGATGTGTTTGTCATATAATGTGCGTTTAAGTGACGCAAGACCAGCTTTGATCAGAAAAGGCAAATTGATTAAAGCAGGAGGAATCAGATGTTGGGCTAGAGTAAATATGTCAAAAGATTAGATGTCGGGCCGGAGGAATGGTCGATGTATCGGCAGAAGGCTTCAGGCTGTGAATTCGGGCATTACACTAAGAAGATCGCATGTTGCAAGAAGAAAACGTGCCGATTGGATAATACACCGAAGGAGAGGATGATGCACCGAAGGATCGAACGAAGCACCGGATGAATGACATGTCAGACAACAAGGATTCACTTGTAATCGATTATGTCTAGATTGAGTTAGTTTAGAGTCTAATTGAATCTGTTTAAAATGTAATTAAGCCAATTCAAATAGGGGCTAATTGGGCCCAAAATGAGACTGTTTTGGGCTAAGAGAAAGGCCCATTTAGTGACCCAAAAGTTAGGTTAGGTGGTGGCACTATTGATGGCTTAGTCTACGAGGCACAATCTTCGAGACTATGTTAGGCGATGGTACCGCCGGTATGGGCGGTGGTACTGCCCAGACACAGTCTTTCAAATAGTGGTACTGCTAGACTGGGTGGTAGTATCACCCAATGTCAGTGTTGCAGGTAATGGTATTGCCCAGCATAATCGGTGGTACCGCCAGGACCTAGAAAACTTGGGATGAGACTCTTTTAGGCTCCAAGTTTAAATCTACTTAAGGCCTATAAATACTCCCCTTATCCTTGGTTAAAAAATACACAACTAAGAGCAAAAAGAAGAGAAAACGGTGTTGTAATTTTGTGTGAACTCTTCTAAAAGCTCTAAGTGTTAGTATAGTTTAAGAGAAGAGTAAGTGAGGATATAAAGGTTGTCTCCTAAACCTATGAAAAGGAGAAGTGGGGTTTAAAAGGATAGTTGGTCTTCGCTCGTTGAAAGAAGATCGTTAGTGGATATCGGTGGCCTCGACGGAAGAGGAATCGGTGGAGTGGATGTAGGTCATGACGACCCAACTACTATAAAAATCTGGTTTACATTTTTGTTAAGCAATTTACCTTTACTGCAAACTACCTTCCTTACTTTGCTTTCACTACGCTTACAAACAAACATTGAATTTCAAGTTATTTTTCGAGTTCAATTTTTATCTTACGAAAGATTTTCAGAACTGACATAATTTTATCCGCTGCACTAATTCACCACCCCCTCTTAGTGCCGACTCACTCCTAATAGTTAGTATCAAAGCCACGTTATTTCTCATTTGGTTTAATGCTGAAAAAAAATGGCTCTTTTCAACTTTCAAGAGGGCTTTTCTATCATTCATCCTCCCATGTTCAATGTAATGGACTACACATATTGAAAAACTCGTATGAGAGTTTTCTTACTTTCTTTGGATTTAAGTTTATGGAGTATTGTGAAAAACAACTTTGAAAAGTCTTTTACTCCAATGAACGAATGGAATGATTTGGAAAAGAAAACTTTTTCTTTGAATGCTAGAGCTATGAACGTTCTATTTTGTGCTATGAGCAAAAATGAATTTAATTGAGTTTCTATTTGCGAAACGGCTTTCGATATTTGGCACACTCTTGAAACCACATACTAAGGCACTAGTAGAGTAAAATATTCAAAAATTAATCTTTTGATGCATGATTTCGAGTTGTTTCGAATGAAGCCAAGCGAAACTATTGTTGATATGTACACCTGCTTTACGGATATCGTCAATAGTTTAAAAGCTCTTAGCAAATATTTTTCAAAATTTAAACTTGTTAACAAGATATTAAGATCCCTTCTAAAGAGTTGGGATTTGAAAGTAACCACAATACAAGAGGCAAAAGATCTTAATAATTTTTCACTTGAAGAACTTTTTGATTCATTGATGATATATGAAATGGTGCACAATATACATGATGAACATAATGAACAAAACAAACATGAGAACAACCTTCCAAAGAATAGAAAAGATTTGACACTTCAAACACTAGAATACCACTTAAGTGATAACTCAAGTGATTATGATGATGACTTTGAACTTCTCACTATAAAATTTAGAAAGTTCATGAAACAAAAATTAAAGAATAAAAATCAACTTAAAAAGAAGAAATTTTCAAAGAAGAAGAAGGCGACTTGGGACAAATTGAGTACCTCTAAAGACGAGGAGCAAACCGATGAAAACGAAGTGGCGAACTTCGCTTTGGTAACTCTCGACAATGAGGTAAACAACTCAAATAAAACTCCTTTAATTTATTTTGAAATTACTTGATGCTTTTTCATGATTTGTTTTTAAATTACTTAGTAAAAAAATAAAAATTATAAAAAAATTATATCATGCTTTTTTTATTTTAAAAAATGATCATGAAAATTATATGTTTTATGATAAAAGAACAAAATGTTAGATTTAAATCTAATGATAATCCTATATATGTTTTCAAAAAAAAATAATGTGTATCTTGATGATTTCCATATTACCTTTTAATTTTAATTCAAGATGCTTTACGAAACCATGCTTGACGATTTAATGATGTAATAATAAAATGATGATTTGAAATTATGTATGATGATCATGCATGTAATGATGATTTTATATTTTGAAATTATGCATGATGATTGATCTTTGTCGTAATGAAAGTTGCTTTTCATTTTTAAACATAATGTATAGTTTTCATATGAAAAACTTAAGCACACCTATATGAAATCAAGCACATAAAATGAAACACATAAAAAGGAAAATGTATTATCATTGGAATCAAAATGATAAATCAAATCTCTTGTTTAAATAAGCATTATGTTTAATGTGTTATATTTTTTGTCATGATGATTTTGATGATGAAATATGTTTTTCAGTTTTAAATGTTGATGCTTGTTTTTATTTGGCATAAAAAATTTGGGCATGTTTATATAAAATCAATCATGTTAATTGAAACACTAATGAGGAAAATAATCCAATTCATAATCTTGATTTCTCAATATTTGATACATGAGATTTTTCTATGAATCAAGATCTTGTATTTGATCTCCTATGCTTCTTCTTGTCATTCACTAAAGAAGAAAATTTTGTAGATGAATCATGAATTTTTTGGAATTATAACTTTTTTTAATTGAGACATTATGCATGAATCAAGTTCTCATATGAATCTATCTACGTTGCCTTTATTGAATTTTCCGAAAAGTGATTTTGATGATGATTTTGGATCTATTTTCATATGACTAATGAGATGATATATCTAACTAAATCATTTATCATATTTACGACTTGTGATATATTCAACATGAAACATCTTTCTTGATCCACGTATGATTCACTTTTTTAAGAGAATATTTATCAAATTTTGAAATATTTATGATTTGGAATGATGCATGCAATACTATGATTTGTTGCTAAAATGATGTATCATGAATGCTTGAGTATCATGTATGATATGTCCATAGTGATGATTGATTTTTGGCATCATGTATAAAGTAAGGATGATATATAAGGTTTTAAAATTGTGCATGTTTTAATTTGAAACTATAATGATGCACAAACATATTGAAATAAGATTGATATTTTACCCTTGTTATAATTTGAAAATTGTTGTAAAGGAAAAAAGAATTACAAATTTGTATTCTTCCCTTCTATTTGACAATGACAAAGAGGGAGATAAAATCTGCTAGCTTGCTAGCTGGCTTGTGTATTTTAAGAAGCAAAAGTTACTTTCTTGAACATCTCAAATATTGCTAGCTTATAATTTTTTTAAAATGATGTAAAAATTTGTTACCTTGCATGATGTAGAACTTGCTATCTTAAACATCACTAAGAATTGCTAGCTTGCAATCTCAAGAGAAGTAGAAGTGCTATCTTGCCTATCTCAAGAAGCAAAACATGCACATCTAGTAAAATTTACAAACTTGCAAAACTCAAAATTGTTGCTAGATTGCATGATGATAAAACTTGAGATTATAATGCAATGATTTGAAACTTGCTAAATGCACTTATCCTTTTTGTTGATGACAAAGGGGGAGAAGTTATGGTAATGATCATGTATGGAATGATGTATTGTAAATTTGATTATGCATGATTTTATGATGACATGTTGTAAATATTCATGATTAAATTTTCCTTGACTTGAATTCAATTTGAATTCAAGGTTCATCTAAAATATGCCATATTGATAGGGGGAGTTAAGGTTAACACCGTTATCAATTGGTTATCATCATAAAAAGGGGGAGATTATTGAATCTCAAATTTTGATGATGAAATCAATTAATATGTTTGTCATCTAATGTACATTTAAGTGACGCAGGACTAGCTTCGATCAAAAAAGACAAATTGATTAAAGCAGGAGGAATTGGACGTTGGGCCGAAACAAATATGTTAAAAGATTGAACGTCGGGCTGGAGGAATGGTCGACGTATCGGCAAAGGGCTTCGGGCTATGAATTCGGGCATCGAGCCAAGAAGATCGAATATTGTACCAAGAAGATCAAATGTTGCGAGAAGACAACATGTCGATTGGGCAATATGCCGAAGGAGAGGATGATGCGCTGAAGGATTGGACGAAGCATCGAATGAATGACATGTCGGACAATAAGGATTCGCTTATAATCGATTATGTCTAGATTGAGTTAGTTTAGAGTCTAATTGAGTCGGTTTAGAATGTAATTAAGCCAATTCAATTATGAGCCAACTAAGCCCAAAATGAGATTGTTTTGGGCTAAGAGAAAGGCCTATTTCCGCTAGTTTGGGTAGTGGTATCACCCAAACACAGTCTTCTAGGCAATGGTACCACCTAGTGTCAATGCTATAAGCGATGGTACCATCCAACACAAGTGGTGGTACCGCTAGTTTGGGTAGTGGTATCACCCAAACACAGTCTTCTAGGCAATGGTACCACCTAGTGTCAATGCTATAAGCGATGGTACCATCCAACACAAGTGGTGGTACCGCTAGTTTGGGTAGTGGTATCACCCAAACACAGTCTTCTAGGCAATGGTACCACCTAGTGTCAAGTGGTGGTACCGCTAGTTTGGGTAGTGGTATCACCCAAACACAGTCTTCTAGGCAATGGTACCACCTAGTGTCAATGCTATAAGCGATGGTACCATCCAACACAAGTGGTGGTACCGCTAGTTTGGGTAGTGGTATCACCCAAACACAGTCTTCTAGGCAATGGTACCACCTAGTGTCAATGCTATAAGCGATGGTACCATCCAACACAAGTGGTGGTACCGCTAGTTTGGGTAGTGGTATCACCCAAACACAGTCTTCTAGGCAATGGTACCACCTAGTGTCAATGCTATAAGCGATGGTACCATCCAACACAAGTGGTGGTACCGCTAGTTTGGGTAGTGGTATCACCCAAACACAGTCTTCTAGGCAATGGTACCACCTAGTGTCAATGCTATAAGCGATGGTACCATCCAACACAAGTGGTGGTACCGCTAGTTTGGGTAGTGGTATCACCCAAACACAGTCTTCTAGGCAATGGTACCACCTAGTGTCAATGCTATAAGCGATGGTACCATCCAACACAAGTGGTGGTACCGCTAGTTTGGGTAGTGGTATCACCCAAACACAGTCTTCTAGGCAATGGTACCACCTAGTGTCAATGCTATAAGCGATGGTACCATCCAACACAAGTGGTGGTACCGCTAGTTTGGGTAGTGGTATCACCCAAACACAGTCTTCTAGGCAATGGTACCACCTAGTGTCAAGTGGTGGTACCGCTAGTTTGGGTAGTGGTATCACCCAAACACAGTCTTCTAGGCAATGGTACCACCTAGTGTCAATGCTATAAGCGATGGTACCATCCAACACAAGTGGTGGTATCACCAGGACCCGATAAACCCAGGATGAGACTCTTTTAGACTCCAAGTTTGAATCCACTTAAGGCCTATAAATACCCCTCTCATTCTTGATTAAAAATACACAACTGAGAGCAAAAAGAAGAGAAAATGCTGTTGTAATATTGTGTGAACTTCTCTAAAAGCTCTAAGTGTTAGTATAGTTTAAGAGAGGAGTAAGTGGGGGTGTAAAAGTTATCTCCTAAACTTAAAAGAAGAAGTCAGGTGTAAAAGAGTAGTTAGTCTTCGTCCATTGAAAGAAGATCGTTAGTGAATACCGGTGGCCTCGACGGAAGAGAAATCGGTGGAGTGGATGTAGGTCACGACGACTGAACCACTATAAAAATCTAGTTTGTATTTCTTTTGAGCAATTTACTTTAACTCCAAACTGCTTTACTTGTTTACTTTCTCATTACACTCATTCGTATGCTTTCAAAGTTTAGCATTTCCGATATCGATTTTCATTGAACGTATGAAAATTTAAGAACCGATGTAATTTTTATCCGCTGCACTAATTCACCCCCCCCCCCCTCCCCTTAGTGTTGACTCGTTCCTAACAAGGACCACATACATCTGTATAAACATGGTCTAAGGCATGCATTTTTTTAAATAAAGTAGGACTAGTAAAAGAAACTCTGTGTTGTTTACCGGTCAAACAATCAATACAAGGGTTCAGATGTATACCTCTGAGGTATGACAATACCTCTCTCTTAAAAAGAGCTTGTAGGCCCTTCTCGCTCATATGTCCCAATCGTCTATGCTACAACTGTTGGGAAATCTTAGGGGCGACATCACATGCGTAGTGGAAGAACAAGAAAAATAAAATATCTTATTCCCAAAGAGATGTTCGTCATTATATGAAGATTGGTGTGCAAAAAGTCCATGAAACAAACTGCATATAAAATAAATTGTGTTACCTAAGGAGATCGTATATCCCTATTTCCTTGTAGATCTCTAGGAGAGGGTGAAGGAGGTCAAGCGTCATCCTCTCTAGCGGTGATCCATATAGCAGGGCTGCGACGATGCTCCTCAAAACTCTAAGTCTGCTTTGAGGTGGAAAGGGGGGCGGGGGGAGAATAGGAGAGGCAAGCAAAGGCTCTAGCCTATAAGGCTATGAATCCCTCCTATTTATAGAGGCCCCCTATCAAACCTTAATGGATCCTCCCCTAGTGGGTATTGGATCTGCATCCAATTACCCAAGCCTTTTAAATTAGTAGATCTCTATCCAATAATCTCTCATGGGCTCTTATTGGATCTCGTCCATGGGATCCAATAATTCAGGGGCTTGTTGGATATCTAATAATATAGGGGCTCCGACGGATATCTCATATCCGAACCTCTACCCATCGCAATGCCTACCATATGTGTATGACCCTCTAGGCCCAATATCAAGTTGGCCGTGAGTCATAGCTATCAGAACTCCTTCTGGCTCAGTGAATTATTATCTCTGTAATAATTCACTCGACTCATCGACTACGGATGTACAAGGCCACTACGCCGTAGTCCCCAGACGATACGGGGGAATCCAATCCATTGGACCTGTCTATTCTCAGTTTTCATGTACCTATAGTCTCTCATCCATCTAATATCCCAGAGACTGTATATCGGGTATGGTGCTGTTAGACCCATACGGTTTCTACTCAAGTCTCGCTCTAATCGGATTCTCCCGGAAAACTCTTTCTCTCTCAACCCGAATGACCTTGGCCAGGGATTTGCCTGAGTAAGAACACATGAGATATTCCTCTTATGATACCGAGAGTGGATGATCCTCTATCGACACTCAATAGCCCTCATAAGGTCGAATGTCACTCCCAATGACCAGCTGTATTAGATCTGGGACATCCAAACCTATAAGTCTGGTATCAAAGAGTGGAGCACTCATATAGGACATCCTTGGTGTCTCAAGTCTAAGGACCAGATACACCACTAGGACTACGGAATCGCTGTCTGACAATAAGGCATCATCAACCATCCAGTATTCCGTAAGCGGATCAATCAATGAACTCATTCTCCAATGAGCACCTGTACTGTATCCCTAGTGTCCCCACACGAGCAACTATGAGACCAGTTGCATCCATCATATAGATGGGTATATAGCACACCAGTTTGTCTAGTTATCACGATGTCCCTCTCGAGTAATGTATAACCGGGATTATTTAGGATCTGTGTTTTATGGTGAATCAGTCTCATTATCGTGATCTCATCACGATCTAATTCTCATTGCACAGATCCAAGGACATCACAATATATACATGCATATATGCAATAGACAATATAAAGTAATAAAAGTCAAAATATAATAAGCAAAAAGATTTCGTGTCAAGTCACACATGCCATCACTCACGTGATTGGCTTGTTGGGCACCTATGACTAGCAATCTCTCACTTGACCTAAAGCCAATCATCTATGTGTTTGATCCCCATTAGACCCCTGTGATGCTCAAAATCAATCTAAGACAACGGCTTTGTTAGTGGATCTGCAATGTTATCTTCGGATGAAACTCTTTCCACTACTACATCTCCTTGGGTTACGATCTCTCTGATAAGGTGGAACTTCCTTAGAACATGCTTAGATTTCTGATGAGACTTGGGTTCCTTCGCTTAAGCAATCACCCTATTGTTGTTGCAATATAAGAAAATTGGCTTCTCGCTATCCAGCACGACTCCAAAATCAGTGATGAATTTCTTCATCCAGACTTTCGCTTTTGCTGCATCTGCTGCAGTAATGTATTCCGCCTCTGTGGTCGAGTCAGTAGTAGTATCTTGCTTGAAACTCTTCCAGCACATCAAACTGAAAACTTGAGTCTATGTAGCCTTCAACCTTGAGGCTACTGCCTCCATATACTAGTAAAAGATCCTTAGTCCTTCTCAAGTACTTAAGGATACACTTTACTGCTTTCCAGTGCTCCAAGCCTGGATCCGCCTGATACTTGCTCGTGACACTCAGAGCATGCGCTATATCAAGCCAAGTACATAGCATGGCATACACGATAGACCCTATTGCCGAGGCATAAGGTATCATATCCATGTTCGTCCTTTCTTCTAGAGTCTTTGAGGACATACTCCTAGAAAGCGATATCCCATGTCTCATCAGTATGAGACCTCTCTTGAAATTTTCCATGCCAAACCTTTTGACAATGGTTTCTATGTACCTGGACTGGGATAAGCCAAGCATTCTCTTGGATCTATCTCTATAGATCAGAATCCCCAAGATATAGGATGCTTCCCCTAAGTCCTTCATGGAGAAGTGTCTAGATAACCAAGTCTTTCCTATGGATAGCATTCCTACGTCATTCCTAATGATCAGGATGTTATCCACATATAACACTAAAAAGGTGATAGTGCTCCCACTTACCTTCCTGTACACACAAGGCTTATCTTCGTTCTTAATGAAGTCATAAGATCTGATTGCCTCATCAAATCTTATGTTCCAACTTTGGGAAGCTTGCTTTAGTCCATAAATGGATCTAAGCAACCTACACACCTTATCTAGGCAGTCCTTGGACACAAATTCCTCAGGTTGTATCATATACATCACGTCATCGAGGTTCCCATTCAGGACTGCAGTTTTCACATCCATCTGCCAGATCTCATAATCATAGTGTGCTGTAATAGCCAATAGAATTCAGATGGATTTTAGCATTGCTACGAGTGAGAAGGTTTCGTCATAGTCAACACCTTACTTTTGACGATACCCCTTAGCCACTAGCCTTGCTTTATTAGGTCTCTACCTTGCCATCTATTCCGATCTTTTTCTTAAAGATCCACTTGCAACTGATGGGTACAACACCTTCGAGCGCATCAACTAGGTACCAAACCTTGTTGGAGTACATAGAATCCATATCAGAATTCATGGCTTTTTGCCACTTCCTGGAGTCTATACTCATAATAGCCTCCTCGTAGGTTTGAGAATCAATATCCTCAACATCCTCTCATTTAATATGTCCCACATATCTCTCAGGAGGATGGGATACTCTGCCAGACCTATGTAAAGTTGAAATTTGTGTATTAGGTACCTGAACAGACTCGGACTGTAGAGTGGTGCTTGAGCTTGGTTCTCCAACCTTGCTCAACTCTATCATGCTCCCACTATCTCTGCCAAGAATGTGTTCCTTCTTAAGGAACACTACTCTTTTGGCTACAAAGACCTTTTTGCTAGTCATAGATGCTCAACAAGCCAATCACGTAAGTGATGACACGTGTGACTTGACACGAAATCTTTTTGCTTATTATATTTTAACATTTATCACTTTATATTGTTTATTGCATATATACATATATATATTGTGATATCCTTGGATCCGTGCAATGGGAATCGGATCGTGATGAGATCACGATAATGAGACCGATTTACCTTTAAAAACATATCCTAAATAATCCCAGTCCTAAGTTACTCAAGAGGGACATCGTGATAACCGGACAGACTGATGTGCTGTATACCCATCCATATGATGGATGTAGCTGGTCTCATAGCTGCTCATGTGATGACACTAGGGATACAATACAGGTGCTCATTGGAGAATAAGTTCGCTGATTGATCCGCTTACGGAATACTCGACGGTTGATGTTACCTTATTGTCAAACAACAATTTCGTAGTCCTAATAGTGTATCTAGTCCTTAGACTTGAGACACCAAGGATGTCCTGTCTGAGTGCTCCACTCTTTGATACTAGACTTATAGGTTTGGATGTCCTAAATCTAGTACAGTTGGTCATTGGGAGTGGTAGTCGACCTTACGAGGGCTATTGAGTATCGATAGAGGATCATCTACTCTCGGCATCATGAGAGGAATATCCCATGTGTTCTTGCTCAGACAAATCCCTATCCAAGGTCATTCGGGTTAAGAGAGAAAGAGTTCTCCGGGGGAATCCGATTAGAGTGAGACTCGAATAGAAACCATATAGGTCTGACAGCACCATGCCCGATATATAGTCTTTGAGATATTAGATGGATGAGAGACTATAGGTACATGGTAACTGGGAACAAACAGGTCTAATGGATTGGATTCTCCTATATCATCTGGGGACTACAGCGTAATGGCGTAGTACATCCGAAGTCGATGAGTCGAGTGAATTATTACAGAGATAATAATTCACTGAGCCAGAAGGAGTTTTGACAACTATGACTCACGGCCAGCTCGATATTGGGCCTAGAGGGTCATACACATATGGTAGGTATTGCGATGAGTAGAGGTTCGGATATGAGATATCCATTGGAGCCCCTACCTTATTGGATATCCAATAAGCCTGTGAATTATTGGATCCCATGGATGAGATCTAATAAGAGCCTATGAGAGATTATTGGATAGAGATCCACTAATCTAAAAGGCTTGGGTAATTGGATGCAGATCCAATACCCACTAGGGGAGGATCCATTAGGGTTTGACAGGGGACCTCTATAAATAGGAGGGATTCATAGCCTCATAGGCTAGAGCCTTTGTTTGCCTCTCCTATTCTCTTCTCCCTCTCCACCTCAGAGCAGACCTGGAGTTTTGAGGAGCATCGTTGCAGCTCTGCTGTGTGGATCACCGCTAGAGAGGAGGACACTTGACCTCCTTCACCCTCTCCTAGAGATCTATAAGGAAACAGGAATATACGATCTCCCTAGTTAACACAATCTATTCTATACGCAGTTTGTTTCACGGGTTTTTGTGCACCAATCTTCGCACAACGACGAACATTTTTTTGGGAAATTGGGGATTTTATTTTTCTTGTTCTTCCACTATGCATGTGATGTCGCCCCCAAGATTTCCCAACACTTTTGGTCTTCGAGATAATAGAAATAATACCCACAAGTTTCCTTGGTGTATCCCACAAATTTGCATCTCTCTGTCCTCGATTCTAACTTATCGGGGTTGTCTTTTAACGTGGGTAGGGCAGCCCCAAATCTTAACAACTTTAAGATCGGGCTTCTTCCCTTTCCATATCTCATATGGTGTAGACACTACCGACTTAGTTAGAACTCTGTTCAGAAGGTAACTGCTGTCTCTAGGGCATATCCCCAGAATGAGATGGGTAGATCAGCGAAACTCATCATGGACCGTACCATGTCTAACAGCGTACAATTTCTCCTTTCAAACACACCATTGAGCTGAGGTGTATAAGGAGGTGTCCATTGGGATAATATTACATGGTCCTTGAGGAACTGAGTAAACTATGTACTTAAGTACTCACCTCCTCGATCTAATCAAATAGTTTTGATACTCTTTCCAGTCTGGTTTTCCACCTCATTCTTATACTCTCTGAATTTCTCAAAGACCTCAGATTTGTACTTCATTAAGTACAAATATCCATACTTTGAGAAATCATCAGTAAAGGTAATGAAGTAGAAGTAACCACCAATGGCATAAGTTGACATGGGTCCACATACATCACTATGTATGAGTTCCAATAGCTCAGTGGCTCTCTCTCTAGTTCCACTAAATGGAGAGCTAGTTAGTTTTCCACGAAGGCAAGGCTCGCAAGTTGCATATGACTCATAGTCGAATGGATCTAGATATCCATCATTTAGCAACTTTTGAATCCTTTCATCATGGATGTGACCTTACCTACAATGCCACAAGTATGCACTATTTACCTCATCTCGTTTTCTCTTAGACATACTTACATTCATGATATGTGGAGTAGTATCTAGCATAAATAAACCATTATGCAATGTCCCTTTCATGATGATCTTATCATCTAATAATATCGAACAACCATTGTTCTCAAAAACTAGTTTATATCTACTAACTATCAAACATGAAATGGAGATAATGTTTTTGATAATAGAAGAAACAAAATAACATGAATCTAATGCAATAAAAGCTCCACCAGGCAGATGTAGGGCGACCTCGCCAATGGTTACTACAGCAACTTTTGCTCCATTGCCCATCTTGAGGTCTATCTTGCCTCTCTCTAGTCTCCTAGGCCTTGCCAAAACCTGCAATAAATTACATATATGATAAGCACTACTGGTATCCAATACCTATGTATTATCATAAGAGTCTGACAAATGGAGACTGATCATAAATATACCTGAAGCTTCACCAAGCTTCTGTTTCGCCTTTTCTGCAAGGTACTCTTTGTAGTTCCTCTTCCAATGCCTATCTTTGCCATAGTGGAAGGATTGGCCTTTGTCCTTTGCTAGGTCTTTCTTAGCAACCTTTGCTTTTCCTAGTCTGCCCTTGCCCTTTCCCTTCTTAAGGGACTTTTCTACTTTTCTTTTCTTTTTGGTCTCACCAATGTAGAGGACTGACTTCTCTTTCCTAATAGTACTCTCTGCCTTCCTCAACATATGGAGGAGCTCTGGGAGAGTCACCTTAAGCTTGTTTATATTAAAATTCATTATGAACTGTGAAAAAGAATCTGGTAGGAATTGAAGCACAATGTCCACACATAAATTATCCTCTAGGACCATTCCTAGACCTATGAGTTTCTCCATCCACTCAATAATCTTTAGGACATGGTTCTGAATCGGTGTCCCCTCAGTCATCCTAGTGTGGAAGAGGTTCTTGGATATCTCCTATCGCTGAGTCCTTCCCTGTTCCTCAAACAATTTGCGGACATGTAGGAGAATGGATCTAGCATCCATCTTTTCATGTTGTCTCTGTAACTCAGGAATCATAGAGCCCAACATATAGCATTGAGCAAGAGTGGAGTCATCAATGTACTTTACATAACGAGTGATCTCATCCTCGCTTGCCCCTTCCTTGGGCGTAGGCATTACTACATCAAGAACGTAAGCGATTTTCTCTGCCGTGAGGGATTTGAAAGCGACATTTTCTGAAAATAAAGATGTAGCAGGAATGAATAACATGCAGATTTTGCAAGAAATAAACAATCAAGATATGGACTTCTATCTTAATATGCTCCCACTATTTTACTAGCGAGTCATGCGACACCCTCAGCACGTGAAATGAAAGTCTCCGATAGACTTCTAGTGGGGATCAGGATCCAATTGGTGTCTTAGTGTAACCTCGAGGGACTCGACCAATCACACTAAGCCCAAAAGGTAGACAACTCTTGCTGATCATAATTCTTTGTGATTCCCATCTTGTTCGACCTCCGAATCACCATGGTCTCGAGGGACTCGACCAACCATGATGTTCGGTTAGGTCAACACCTTCGTTACAAGACAAGTATGATTTAATGATATACCCTCGAGGGACTTGACCAAACATACCATGTCTTCAGGTCACCAGTGACATCTCTATGTCGTAAGCAAGATAGCGAATCGCGATATAGGTGAGCCTCGAGGGACTCGACCAACTCAACCTACAACGGGAATTGGTTCCTACCCATAACGATGGAAGGCCACGTGGGTCAATCTAATTATCTCACGTTTACCGACTTAATATTATCGAGAGAGATATTTCTATGATTTGGTCTCCTAATATGACATATCACACATATACATATTTAATATATATCTACATCACATGCAAATATATATACATATCTAGTATGTGTATAAGCAATCACACCAGATGATCATGGACCACAACTTAATGTGATCAGGCCCGAGCCAATAGGCCTAATCACTCACATCAAGATCTATGTGTGCAACGGTGCATCTCCATGCCCTGTGATCGTTCATCTCGTCCTCGTCGGTTCCGTCGACATCTCGATGCATCCCCATACATTGAAATCATTCGTCTCGTTGGTCCCGCTATCGCATTCATGCTCCCGCTACACCTCCTCATGTGATTACAACTTAATCATAGGCACGTAGGCCCGACAATAAACAAGAAATATAATGAAGGCTCGCAGGCTTCAATAATAATAATCACAAGTACACACATCACACGGTCTATGATCATCCGTCCACACATCATACATCACATGTATAAGTCATTATCATGTAAGACTACTAGAAAATAATAAAAAATAATAATCAACTAAACCTTTTAATTAATTAATATTCTTCTGAAATCAAGGACATGCAAGGAATTTTTTGAATTCTAAGGGGTGTTTTCATAATTTGATCAAAGGATAGAAACTAAAATTTCTAAAATTCCCAAGGGCAAAACTACCATTTCGCCAGAAAACCCTAATGCCCTTCTCCCTCTACCATGCTGTTGCTGCCGCTGTTGCCACCGCTGCCACACTACTAGCGACGGCCTTTGCGGCGGGTGCCGGGGGTGCTGCCCCTGCTTGTGGGTGGTGCCTCCCCTATGGTTGGGCGCCGCCACGGGCGGTTCTGCCCGCGGGGGCTGCACCCGCAGTCGTCGCCCATACTGGCTGCTCGCCCGTGGATGTCACCGCTTACGCACCGCAGGCGGCTCTTCCTACAGGCGGCCGGTAGCCTACGGCTACGATTATGTGCAGCAACAATTACCGCGTGTAAGCGACCTACTTGTCAGCGCCGCTTGCCATTTTGGGCGCTGTGGCCATAGGCAGCACCCGTAGGCTGCGAGCCCCGTCTGCTACAAGCCTACTGCATGCAGGCCGCCTGCCTGCTGTTGCAGGCACAGCACTTGCGCATGTACCGGCGCTACGCTGCCTACAGTTGCACACACGTAGATCGAGGGCAACAACAGTTGCTGCCCTTTCTTGCTTTAGCATCAACAATTTTGATGTCAAAAGTTTTTTCAAAACACAACACACGCAGTTCAAAACCAATCTATCGCATGAATAACCTGGCTTTGATACCACTGTTGGGAAATCTTAGGGGCGACATCACATGCACAACGAATGAAAAAGAAAAACAAAATCCCCTATTTCCAAAGAGATGTTCATCGTCATGCAAAGATTGGTGCACAAAAAATCCGTAAAACAAACTGTATATAGAATAGATTGTGTTACCTAGGGAGATCGTATATCTCTATTTTCTTACAGATCTCTAGGAGAGGGTGAAGGAGGTCAAGCGTCCTCCTCTCTAGTGGTGATCCACACAGCAGGGCTGTGACGATGCTCCTCATAACTCTAGGCTTGCTCTGAGGTAGAGAAGGGGGGGCAGAGAATAGGAGAGGCAAGCAAAGGCTCTAGCCTATGAGGCTCTAAATCCCTCCTATTTATAGAGGCCCCCTGTCAAACCCTAATGGATCCTCCGCTAGTGGGTATTGGATCTGCATCCAATTACCCAAGCATTTTAGATTAGTGGATCTCTATCCAATAATCTCTCATGGGCTCTTATTAGATCTCATCCATGGGATCCAATAATTCAGGGGCTTATTGGATATCCAATAAGATAGGGGCTCCGACGGATATCTCATATCTGAACCTCTACTCATCGCAATGCCTACTATATGTATGTGACCCTCTAGGCTCAAAATCGAGCTGGCCATGAGTCATAGCTGTCAGAACTCCTTCTTGCTCAGTGAATTATTATCTCTATAATAATTCACTTGACTCATCAACTACGAACGTACTAGGCCACTATGCCGTAGTCCCTAAACGATACAGGGGAATCCAATCCATTGGACCTGTCTGTCCTCAGTTATCATATACCTATAGTCTCTCATCCATCTAATATCCCAAAGACCATATATCGGGCATAGTACTGTCAGACCCATACAATTTCTACTTGAGTCTCGCTCTAATCGGATTCTCCCGGAGAACTCTTTCTCTCTCAACCTGAGTGACCCTGGCCAGGGATTTGTCTGAGCAAGAACACATGGGATATTCCTCTCATGACGCTGGAGTGGATGATCCTCTATCGACACTCAATAGCCCTCGTAAGGTCGATTGCCACTCCCAATGACCAATTGTACTAGATCTGGGACATCCAAATCTATAAGTCTTGGTATCAAAGAGTGGAGCACTCATACAGGATATCTTGGTGTCTTAAGTCTAAGGATCAGATACACCACTAGGACTACGGAATCGTTGTCTGATAATAAGGCATCATCAACCATCCAGTATTCCGTAAGCGGTTCAATCAGTGAACTCATTCTTGAATGAGCACCTGTACTGTATCCCTAGTGTCCCCACATGAGTAGCTATGAGACTAGCTGCATCCATCATATGGATGGGTATACAGCACACCAGTCTATCCGGTTATCACGATGTCCCTCTCGAGTAACCTATGATTGGGATTATTTAGTATCTATGTTTAAGGTGAATCGGTCTCATTATCGTGATCTCATCATGATCCGATTCTCATTGCACAGATCCAAGGACATCACAATGTATACATGCATAAATGCAATAGACAATATAAAGTGATAAAAGCCAAAATATAATAAGCAAAAAGATTCTGTATCAAGTCACACATGCCATCACTCACGTGATTAGCTTGCTGGGCACCTATGACTAGCAACAACTCCATGCTAAAGTCTTTCTTTGTAGCATTTAGTTGCTTACCATAAGCTTTGGCCTACAACCTGTATAAGGTGTGATATTTCTTTCCATTAGCTATAACAAGAGAACCCTTATTGAGTTTCCATTGCCCTTCGTGAAATCTACTATCATAATCTTCATCATCAAGCCTTCCAACTGAAATTAAATTTAGCCTCAAGTCAACCACATGCCTCACATCTTTAAGCACCAACTTGCAGCCAAAGTTGGTCATTATATGGATGTCACCCAAGCCAATGATGTCTGCCATGCCATAGTTGCCTATTTTGACAACACCAAAATTTTCAGACCTATAGGTAACAAAAAACTCCCTTCGTGGTGTAGCATGATAAGAAGCACTTGTGTCAGTCACCCACTCAAGATCCTAACACACATAAGAAAAAATATCATCAGAAGGAGACAAAATCAAATAATTACCACCCTGCACTATAGTTGTGATATTATCTTTTGACTCTATAGACTCCGCTTCTTTTTTTTATTTCTTGCTCTTCCTAAGTTGCTTACATTGGTTCTTATAATGTCCTTTCTCACTATAGTTATAGAAAACAATATCTTTTCTTGATTCTTGACTTGCTTCTACCCACGCGTGAACTGCTTCTATCCTTGGACTTTGACCTCCTCTGTTCTTTGAGATAAGTGCCTGTGAATTATTCTGAGATGTTGCTGAATTCTTTTATCTCAACTCCTTATTCAACAAACTATTTGTTACTTGACTCATTGTGACAACACCATCTAGTGTAGAATTACTGAGGAAAATCACTAGTATCTCCCAACTTTCAAGTAATGAACTGAGAAGTAACAATGCTTGCAACTTATCATCAAGAGATATTTTCATAGAGGACAACTGGTTAGTGATACTCTACATTTCATTCAAATGCTCAATAATATAAGCACCCTCTTTATATTTTAGGTTTACAAGTTTTCTGATCAAGAAGGCTTTGTTGCCAGCTATTTTTCTTTCATAGAGACATTCTAACTTTTTCTGAAGAGAATATGCAAAACTTTCAGTAGAAACATGGTGAAGGACATTATCATTGAGCCATTATCGAATAAACTCAACTATTTTTCGATCTAACCTCTTCCACTTATCATCTATCATAGTTACAAGATTTGCACTATCCCCCTACAAAGGTCTATACAAATCTTTACAATATAAGAGATCTTTCATTCTTAGTTTCCATATCATCCAATTGTTTCTATTCAAGCTAATCATGCGAGAAACACTACCGGCCTTCATGTTCAAATACAAAAGATTAAATCACTAAAACCCTGCTCTGATACCAATTGATGGGATATAAAGAGAAATAAATTTTGTATATGAATAAATACTAGCAGGCCATAATATGTAGTGGAATTAAATGAAAATTACAATCAAATATGACACCAAGATTTACGTGGAAAACCCCTCCGACATGAAGAGTAAAATTTTGAGAAATCTTGGGGGTGACATTACATGCATAGCAGAAGAATAGAAAATAAAATCCCCAATTTCTAAAGATATGTTCATCGTCATACGAAGATTGGTGCACAAAAATCTGCGAAACAGAAAACCACATATGAGATAGATTATGTTAATTAGAGAGATTGTATATCCATGAATCCCTACAGATCTCTAGGAGAGGGTAAAGGAGGTCAAGCACCCTCCTCTCTAGCGGTGATCCACATAGTAAGGCTGCGATGAACCACTGATTCATGAACCATAGATTATGTTAATTAGAGAGAGGGAGAAGAATAGGAGAGGTAAGCAAAATGTTCTAGCCTATGAACCACTGATTCCCTCCTATTTATAGAGGTCCCTTGTCAACTTAACCCTAATTGATCCTCTCATATTGGGTATTAGAACTTCATCCAACTACCTAAGCCTTTTAGATTAGTAGATCTTTATCCAATAATCTCATATGGGCTCTTATTGGATCTCGTCCATAGGATCTAATAATTTAGGGGCTTATTGGATATCCAATAAGATAGGGGCTGCGACGGATATCTCATATCTGAACATCTACTTATTGCAATGCCAACCATATGTGTGTGACCCTCTAGGCCCAATATCGAGCTAGCCATGAGTCATACATATCAAAACTCCTTCTGGCTCAATGAATTATTATCTCCATAATAATTCACTCGACTCATCGACTACGGACGTACTAGGCCACTACACCACAGTCCTTAGACGATATAGGGGAATCCAATCCATTGGACTTGTTTGTCCTCAGTTATCGTGTACCTATAGTCCCTCATCCATCTAATATCTCGAAGATCGTATAGCAGGTATGGTACTATCAGACCCATACAATTTCTACTTGAGTCTCGCTCTAATCAAATTCTCCCGGAGAACTCTTTCTCTCTCAATTCGAATGACCCTAGCTAGGGATTTGTCTGAGCAAGAATACATGAGATATTCCTCTTATGATACCAAGAGTGCATGATCCTCTATCAACACTCAATAGCCCTTATAAGGTTGACTACCACTCCCGATGACCGATTGTGCTAGATCTGGGACATTCAAACCTATAAGTCCGGTATAAAAGAATGGAGCATTCATATAAGATATCCTTGGTGTTTCAAGTCTAAGGACCAGATACATCACTAGGACTATGGAATCGCTGTTTGATAATAAGGCATCATCAACCATCCAGCATTCCATAAGTGGATCAATCAGTGAAATTATTCTCCAATAAGCACTTGTATTGTATCCCTAGTATCCCCATATGAGCAGCTATAAGAGCAACCGCATCCATCATATGGATGAGTATACAACACATCAGTCTGTCCGGTTATCTCGATATCCCTCTCAAGTAAACTATGACCGGGATTATTTAGGATTTGTATTTAAAGGAGAATTGATCTCATTATCTAAAGCCAATCACCTATGTGTCTGATCCCCATCATACCCCTATGATGCTCAAAGATAATCCGAGACAATGGCTTTGTCAGTATATCTGCAATGTTATCTTCGGATGGAACTTTTTCCACTACTACATCTCCTCGGGTCACGATTTCTTTGATCAAGTGGAACATTCTCAGAACATGCTTAGATTTCTGATGAGACCTAGCTTCTTTTGCTTGAGCAATCTTCCCGATGTTGTCGCAATATAAGGGAATTGGCTCCTCGCTGCTTGGCATGACTCCTAGATCTATGATAAACTTTTTCATTCAGACTCCCTCTTTTACTACCTATGCTGTAGCAATGTACTCTACCTCTATGGTCGAGTCAGTAGTAGTATCTTACTTGGAACTCTTCCAACACGCTGCTCCTCCATTCAAGGTGTACACATACCTCGAATTCGACTTGCTATCATCGATATTGGACTGAAAACTCACGTCTGTGTAGCCTTCAACCTTGACACTACTACCTCTACAGTAAAAGATCCTTAGTTCTTCTCAAGTGCTTAAGTATATACTTTACTGCTTTCTAGTGCTCCAAGCCTAGATCCACCTGATACCTGCTCGTGACACTCAGTGCATGCATTATATTAGGCCTGGTACATAGCATGGCATACATGATAGACCCTATCGCTGAGGCATAGGGTATCATATCCATGTTCGCCCTTTCTTTAGGGGTCTTTGGGGACATATTCCTAGAAAGCGATATCCCATGTCTCATCAGTATGAGACCCCTTTCAAAATTTTTCATATCAAACCTTTTGACAATGGTGTCTATGTATCTAAACTAGGATAAGCCAAGCATCATCTTGGATCTATCTCTATAGATCTGAATCCCTAAGATATAGGATGCTTCCCCTAAGTCCTTCATGGAGAAGTGTCTAGATAACTAAGCTTTACTATATATAGTATTCCTACATCATTCTCAATAATCAGGATGTCATCTACATATAACATCAAGAAGGTGATAATGCTCCCACTTACCTTCCTATACACACAAGGCTCATCTTCATTCTTAACGAAGTCATAAGATCTGATTGCCTCATCAAATCTTATGTTCCAACTTTGGGAAGCTTACTTTAGTCCATAAATGGATCTATGCAACTTGCACACCTTATCTAGGCAATCCTTGGACACGAATCCCTCGGGCTATATCATATACACCTCCTCCTCGAGGTTGCCATTGAGAAATGCAGTTTTCACATCCATCTGCTAGATCTCATAATCATAGTGTGCTATAATAGCCAATAGAATTTGGATGGATTTTAGCATAGCTATGAGTGAGAAGGTTTTGTCATAGTCAACATCTTGTCTTTGACGATACCCCTTAGCCACTAGCCTTGCTTTATAGGTTTCTACCTTTCCATCTACTCTAATCTTTTTCTTAAAGATCCACTTGCAACCGATAGGCACAATACCCTCGGGTGCATCTATCATGCTCCCACTATCTCAGCCAAGAATGTCTCAAGGAGCACCGCTCTCTTGGCTACAAAGACCTTTTGGTCCTCGAGATGATAGAAATAAAACCCATAAGTTTCCTTGGGGTATCTCACGAACTTGCACCGCTCTATCCTTGATTCCAACAATCAGGGTTATGTCTTTTAATGTGGGTATGGTAGCCCCAAATCTTAACAATCTTAAGATCGGGCTTCTTTCCTTTCCATATCTCATATGGTGTAGATACTACCATCTTAGTTGGAACTCTATTCAAAAGGTAAGCTACGGTCTCTAGGGCATATCCCTAGAATGAGATGGGTAGATCAGCGAAACTCATCATAGACCGTTCCATGGTCCTTGAGGAACTAGGTAAACTCTATACTTAAGTACTCACTTCTTCAATCTGATCAAAGAGTCTTAATACTCTTTCCAATCTGGTTCTCCACTTTATTCTTATACTCTCTAAATTTCTCAAAGGCCTCGAACTTATACTTTCTTAAGTATATATGTCCACACCTTGAAAAATCTTTAGTAAAGGTTTTGAAGTAGGAGTACCCACCAATGGCATGACTTGACATGGGTCCACATACATCACTATGTATGAGTTCCAATAGCTCAGTGGTTCTTTCTCCACTTCCACTAAATGGAGAGTTGGTCAGTTTTCCATAAAGGCAAGGCTCGCAAGTTGCATATGACTCATAGTTGTATAGATCTAGATATCCATCTTTAGCAGCTTTTGAATCATTCCCTCATGGATGTAACCTAGCTTACAATATCATAGGTACGCACTATTTACCTCATCTTGTTTTCTCTTAGACACACTTACATTCATGATATGTGGAGTAGTGTCTAGTATAAACAAACCATTATGCAATGTTCCTCTCATGATAATCTTATCATCAAATAATATTGAACAACTATTATTCTCAAAAACTAATTTATATCCACTTATTGTCAAACATGAAATGAAAATAATATTTTTGAAAATAGAAGGAACAAAATAACATGCATCTAATGCAATAATAGCTCCACCAAGCAAATGTAGGGCAACCTCACCAAAAGCTACTGCAACATCTTTTGCTCCATTGCCTATCTTGAGGTCCATTTTGCCTCTTGCCAATCTCTTAGGTCTTGCTAAAACCTGCAATGAATTGTAAATATGATAAGCACTACTAGTATTCAACACCAATGTGTTATCATAAGAGTTTGACAAATTGAGACTGATCATGAATGTACCTAAAGCTTCTTTAAGCTTTTGTTTTGCCTTCTCTACAAGGTACTCTTTGCAGTTCCTCTTCCAGTACCCATCTTTTCCATAGTAGAAGTACTAGTCTTTGTCCTTTATCAGGTCTTTCTTAGCAACCTTTGATTTACCTGGTCTGCTTTTGCCCTTGCCCTTTTTAAGGGACTTTTCTGCTTTCCTTTTCTTTCTGGTCTCACTAGTGTAGAGAACTAGCTTCTCTTTCTTAATAGTGCTCTCTACCTCTCTCAACATATTGAGGAGCTCTGAGAGAGTCACCTTAAGCTTGTTTATATTAAAATTCATTATGAACTATGAAAAGGAATTTGGTAGAGACTAAAGTATAAGATTCACACACATGTTATCCTCTAGGACCATTCCTAGACTTGTGAGTTTCTCTATCCACTTAATCATCTTTAGGATATGGTTCTGAACCGGTGTCCCCTTAGTTATCCTAGCACGGAAGAGGCTCTTGGATATTTCATATCGTTGAGTCCTTCCTTGTTCCTCAACCAATTTGTGGACATGTAGGAAAATGGATCTGTAATCCATCTTTTCATGTCGTCTCTGTAACTCAAGAGTCATAGAGTCCAACATATAACACTAAGCAAGAGTGGAGTCATCAATGTACTTCACGTAGCGAGCGATCTCATCCTCACTTGTCCCTTCCTCGGGTGTAGGCATCAACTGTATCAAGGACGTACGTAATTTTCTTCTCCGTGAGAATAATTCTCAAGTTGCGAAGCCAATCCATATAATTTGGACCAGTGAGGTGGTTGACATCAAGTATGCCATGTAAGGGATTTGAAAGTGACATTTTTTTAAAATAAAGATATAGCATAAATAAATAATATGTAGATTTTGTAAAAAATTAAACAATCAAGATATGGACTTCTATCTTAAATAAAGATGCAGCATAAATAAATAATATGTAGATTTCGTCCATCTTATCCTCGTCGATTTCGTCGGCATCTCGACGCATCTCCATGCATCGCAATCATCTGTCTCGTGGGTCTCGCTATCGCATCCACGCTCCCGTGACGTCTCCTCGTGTGATTACAACTTAATCATAGGCATGCAGATCCGACAATAAATGAGAAATAAAATAAAAGCTCGCAGGCCCCAAATACATCACATAGTCCATGATCATCTGTCCACACATCATATATCACATGTGTAAATCATCATCATGTAGGACAACTAGATAATAATAAAAAAATAATCAATTAAACCTTTTAATTAATTAATTTTTTTGAAATCAAGGATATGTAAGGAATTCTCTAAATTCTGAGGGGCATTTTTATAATTTAGACAAACGACAAAATTTGAAATTTCTGAAATTCTGAGGGGCAAAATTATCTTTTACCTAAAACAGCCCTAAGACCTTTTCTCCCGTTCCCTTACTGGCTGTGGCCGCCACCACGCTATCGGCGGCCGCTTGTGAAGCGGGGAGGCATGGGGGGGCGTCGCCCTTGCCCGCGGTCACTATGCTTGCGAGCAACGCCGCCCTTGCAAGCGCAGCACCCGCAAGCGGCTTGTCCGCTAGCAACGCCCCTCTTTTGAGGGACCGCCACTATGGGTGTGCCCGCAGGCACCGCTCGCCCTTGCGGGCAGACCGACCGCAAGTGTCATCCGCTCGCAGGCACCACCTACCCTTGCAGGCACTGTGGCCACAAGCAGCACCTGCAAGCTACCAGCCCCATCGGTTGCTATAGGCACAATGCCTGCACGTGCGTTGTTGTTGTGCTACCTGCCTACGACTACCACTGTAGGCGCCTACATACACGTAGATCGAGGGAAACAAGGGCAGCAACTATTGTTGCCCTTCCTCACTTTTGCGTTAGTGATTTTGACATTAAAGGCTTCTGCAAAACATAACACATGCAGTTCAAAACCAATCTTTCGTACGAACAACCTAGCTTTGATACCACTGTTAGAAAATATTGGGGGTGACATCATATGCGCAACAGTAGAACAGAAAACAATATCTCTAATTCCCAAAAATATGTTCATCATCATGTGAAGATTGGTACGCAAATATCCGTGAAATAGAAAATCACATGTGAGATAAAGCACAAAAATCCCAAAGATAAATTGTGTTACCTATGGAGATCGTATATCTCTGAATCCCTATAGATCTCTAGGAGAGAGTAAAGGAGGTCAAGCACCTTCCTCTTTAATGGTGATTCACACAGCAGGGTTGCAACGACGCTCCTCAAAACTCCAGGCCTAATCTGAGGTGGATAGCGGGAGGTAAATAGGAGAGGTAAGCAAAAGGCTCTAGCCTATGAACCACTAATTTCCTCCTATTTATAGAGGTCTTCTGTCAACTTAACCCTAATTAATCCTCCCCTATTGGGTATTGGATCTCCATCCAACTACCCAAGCCTCTTAGATTAGTGGATCTCTATCCAATAATCTCACATGGGCTCTTATTGGATCTCATATATAGGATCCAATAATTTAGGAACTTATTGAATATCCAATAAGATAAGATAGGGACTCTAGCAGATATCTCATATACGAACCTCTACTCATCGCAACACCTATCATATGTGTGTGACCCTCTAGGCCCAATATTGAGTTGGTCGTAAGTCATACCTATTAAAACTTCTTCTGGCTCAATGAATTATTATCTCTATAATAATTCACTAGACTCATCGACTACAAATGTACTAGGCCATTAGCTGCAGTCCCTAGACGATACAGGAGAATCCAATCTATTGGACTTGTTTGTCTTCAATTAGTGTGTACCTACAGTCCCTCATCCATATAATATCCCAAAGATCGTATACCTGGCATGGTGCTGTCAGACCTATACGGTTTCTACTCGAGTCTCGCTTTAATCGGATTCTCTCAAAAAACTCTTTCTCACTCAATCCGAATAACCCTGGCCAGGGATTTGTCTAAGCAAAAATACATAGGATATTTCTCTCATGATACTGAGAGTGGATGATCCTCTATCGACAATCAATAGCCCTCACAAGGTTGACTGCCACTCTCGATGACCGATTGTGCTAGATTTGGGACATCCAAACCTATAAGTCTGGTATCAAAGAGTAGAGCACTCATACAGGACATCCTTGGTGTCTCAAGTTTAAGGACCAAATACACCATTGGGACTACGAAATCGCTGTTTGACAATAAGGCATCATCAACTATCTAGCATTCTGTAAGCAGATCAATTAATGAAATCATTCTTTAATGAGCACATGTATTGTATCCCTAGTGTCCCCACATGAGCAACTATGAGACCAACTGCATCCATTATATGGACAAGTATACAACACACCAGTCTGTCTGGTTATCTCGATGTCCCTCTCGAGTAATCTATAACCGGGATTATTTAAAATCTGTCTTTAAAAGCGAATCGATCTCATTATCGTGATCTCATCACGATCTAATTCCCATTACACAAATCCAAGGACATCACAATATATACATGCATATATGCAATAGTCAATATAAAGTGATAAAATATCAAAATATAATAAGAAAAAAGACTGTGTATCAAGTCACACGTGCCATCACTCACGTAATTGGCTTGCAGGGCACATATGACTAGCATAAAAACCATAAGGTAAATTAGAGATAATCCACTATAAGAATAATGAATATACAAATCTCAGTCTTTTGCCCAAAACCCAAGCAACAATCTCAAGAGAATAACTAGAATAAAATGATTATATTACTATACACAATATACAAATTCTCCCCAAGTTATCATGTTGTCTAACATTTCTACATGTTATCTGATCATTCGACACTTCGTACAAACCTCCATCATATCATCATTTCCTTTAGCATATCGCCTAATCTATTAACATGTTGACTTTCCCACAATATCCAATCTTTTGGGCAATACCCGATCCTTCTGACATGATGCCCGGACTCATAGCACAAAGTCCAATCTTTGATTTGACATGTCGACCAATCCTCCAACCTGACGTCCAATTTCTGACATGATATTTTTTTAGCTCAATGTTTGATTCTCCTATTTCGATAATTTATCATTTAATGGTTCGAGTCCATGATTAAAGTATTTCTTATATTACTTATCTCAAAAGCATCTTAGTCCATAAACTCATCACTCGATAAATTCTTAACAACAAAGATAAATAGTTGTGAGCCAATGCCAATAAGCTTTCAAATGGATATTTTTACTTTAGTAGTGTATTGAGAGCCCACATTACCTTCCCACCAATCCATATGCTGTAAATAAGGATTTTGTTGTCTTTCAAAAACTTATAATCCACCTATCAACATTAACCAATATTTTTGAAAGGGATTTTAATATAAAAAACATGCTAGCTTGCTCATATCAAAAGAGAAGCAAAGATTGCTAACTTGTATATTTCAAGAAGCAAAAGTTGATTAGTTGAACATTTCAAATATTGCTCGCTTACATTTTTTAAAATGATATAAAAAATTTGCTAGCTTGCATGATGTAGAACTTACTATCTTAAACATCACTAAAAATTGTTAGCTTGCAATCTCAAGAGAAGCAAAAGTATTATCTTGCCTATCTCAAGAAGCAAAACATGCTAACTTACATATTTAGCAAAAATTTACAAACTTGCAAAACTCAAAATTGTTACTAGCTTGCATGATGATTTGGTGATTTTGCATGTTGTAAAGTATGAAAAAATTTGCTAACTTATATATTGTAAAACTTGCATATCTAAAAATAATAATAAGTTGCTTAGATGATACACTTCTCCTTTTTGTTGATGACAAACGGGGAGAAGTATGATGATATTATGCATGATTTGATTTTATGTTGATATATTGCTTGGATGTTTGAATCCAAGGGTTCTATCATTAAGGCATATTGATAGGAGGAGTTAAGATTAACTCCGTCATCAATTGGTTGTTATCATCAAAAAGGGGAAGATTGTTGAATCTTGGATTTTGATGATGAAACCAATTAATAGTGTTGATCTAATGTGCGTTGAGTGACACAGGGCTAACATTGATCAAGAGAGGCAAATTGATTAAAACAGAAAAAATTATATTGGGCCGGAGTGAACATGTCAGAATATTGGACATCGGGCCGAAGGAATGGTCAACATGTCAGCAGAAGGCTTCGTGCCAAGAATTCATGCATCGGGCCTAGAAGAACGGACATTGCACTAAGAAGATCGAAGTTACGGAGGTCAACATGCTGATTAGGTAAAGGCTGTAAAAAAGGACGATGCACCGAATGATTGGATAAAGCACTAGAAGAACCAATGACATGTCGGACAACACATGATTAGTGCTTGTAATAATTTGCCTAGATCGAGTTAGTTTAAGTCTAATTGAGTCGGTATTGAGGTGAAACGATGCCAACTCAATTAGGGGCCAATTGGACCTAAATTGGAAGTGATTTGGGCTCATTGGGAGGCCCATTCAATGACACAAATGTTGGGCTAGGCGGTGGCACTGCTAGAATAGGCGGTAGAACCGCCTATGAGTTGGAAAACTCAAAAAACTCATTCTTCAGGCTATCAGGCAGTGTGGTACTGCCCAGTGCTGGCGATGGTATCGCCTGTACCCTAAAATCTCATGGGTTTAAATTTTAGGCTCCAAATTTGAATCCATTTGGGACCAATAAGTACCCCAACTATTCCTATATGGAATAGTAAGAAAGGTGATCAAAAACTCTATGTTTCTAAGTTGAAAACCATTGTAAAGTGTAAAGTCCCTCCTCCTAAAGTTTAGAGATCATTGTAAGGGAGGGTGTGAGGGAAGTTTTATAAAAAGGGATTGTAAAGGTTCTCTCCTGAGCCTGCAAAAGGAGAATAAAGTTGTAAGAAGGTGGTTGGTCTTTGCCTATTGAAGGAAGACCTTTAGTGAATGCTAGTGGTCTCGACGGAAGAGGAATCGGTAAAGTGGATGTAGGTCACTACGACCGAATCACTATAAAATGGTTTATATTTCTGTTTTGCTATTTATCTTTATTGCAAATCTCTTTTACTTCCTTATTATTTTTGCTGCACATCCTACCGAATGTATTTCAAGTTAACATCGATTTCAAAATCGATTTTAATCGAACAAAATATATTTGAACCAACGTTTTTAATCTGCTGCACTAATTCACCCCCCTCTCTTAGTGTCGATTCGTTCTTAACAAACATCATACATAATTAATAATAATTAAAAAATTATTAATCAATATTTTTTGAAAGGAATTTTAATATTAATCAACGTTTCAGGTTATTATAGTAATGATCAAATGATGAAAATTAAATACAGTGACATATCTGTCAGTTTATCACAAAAAAAGATTTTTAATTAGGAATATACTAATCATTAGATATAGCAAGAGAATGATACAAAATTGATAGATGGAATTTGCAGAACAGCTGATTGTTTCAATTGATCCATATAAATTAATTATAGAGTTAACAATTAAACCACATAGGAAAATACCATAATCCTTATCAAGATTAGATCCTTTATTGATTCAAGCACCATGTTTCCAAGAATCGAAGAATTTGAAGGAACAATTGAGTTTAGATTCCATCGATCTCGAGTAGAAGCTTATAAAGAAAATATGAGAAACTAAATCCTAAAATAGATAGTAGATATGGTATGAAAATATTTAAGAATGATAAATTCTTGACAGAAGGATAAAGTTGATAGCCGATGCTAATAAACTTTCAAATGTATATTTTTTCACTTTAGTAGTATATTGAGGGCCCACATCACCTTCTAATCAATCCATATGATGTGTCGATAAGGATTCTATTGTCTTTCAAAAAACTTGTAAGCATTTTTAGTCTTTTAATTTTTCAATATTTTTGAAAAGGATATTAATATTAATCTACTTATTATATTAATGATCAACTGATGAAAATTAAATACAAGGGCGTATCAGTAAGTTTATCACCAAAAAGCTTTTTAATTAGGAGTATACTATCACAAATGATCGAGGTCTTACACAATTCAAAAGAAAATAATCTATTACTTAATATTGTTAAAATACATGAAAGTTTTTTACTTTTCAGGAGGATTGGACCCAATAAAAGGTGGTCTGATATTGCACATCATCATTCGGCTATTGAAATTATTATTTTTTTCTTTATGGATAGTCATGGTCACCTCAACATTCCCTTTTAAAACTAACGCTAAGTTTTTTAACTCAAGAAAATGGGAAATTGGAACTGCAGGAGTAGAAGCTTGTGAATGGGCAAACCTATACATCCTGCAATCAGGATTTCTTTGTAAACAACATATTTAACAATACAAATATTACTATAATTAACCACTTCTAGTTATGATTGCACTATATATATGCATTCACGGAGTAGCTGAATTATTTAATAATTACTATCATTATAATTATATAATTGGATACAAACATCAGTAAGATTGATATCCATGCAATTTTGCCCAGTTCTTATTATACTTGAAATTTGTGGTGCACCGGTGGCTGACTCGTCTTCTCATCCTTTACTTTTATGGATCTTGCGACTTCTGCTGCGGTAGTTGTCTTCCTCCTGTTGTGCTGATCAATTGCATTATCGCATTCAACAATATATATATATATATATGATAGTAAAAAAAAAGACAACAACAATATATATATATATATATATATATATATATATATATATATATATATATATATATATATATATAATTGACAATAAAATAAAGACAACTTCAACATCGTGTATAGTTTGATTAGTTCTCAGTGTATCTTCCTAAGATACCTTCCACGAATGAAGTACTAGTAACTTTGAAATGTTATGGATCAAGAGAGCCTCTTTACATCTTTCTCATAAATATTACTTTATATTATCGCTCACATATTAATTAGTGATGATATACATAATCTGATGGTAATTAAAGTTATTCTTAGAGGGAATATGAAGACTACCTGCTTCTTTTATCATGAGGGACCGGGGCACTTATAGGATCTGGTTTTGTTAGTACTAGCTTTGGGGGATAATCTTTAAAGGTTTTAAAGACTTGTTATCCTAAACTATGTTTCCTTTAACTATCTTCTAAATATTTAAAATGATAAAGAAAAATATATAGTCTATTTTACTGTACATCATAATGATAACATATATTTATGTATACAACAAGTATGCCTTCCAAAGATACCTTCAACAAATGAAACATTAGTAACCTTGGAATGTTGGGGATTAAGAGATTCTTTTTAATCTTCCTCGTAGACATTACTTCATATTATCGCTTGTACAATTGCCTATTAATTAATGTCAATGTATAGTTCCTGATAGCAATTAAAGTTGTTCTTAGAGGGAATATGAAGACTATCTCCTTTTGTCATAAAGGACTAGGGCACTTACAAGATTTGGTATTGCTAGTACTGGGTTTGGGGGATAATCTATAATAGATTTGAGGACTTATTATCATAAACTATATTTTCTCTAACTATCTTCTGAAAATTTGAAATGATGAAGAAAAATGTATAGTCAATTTTACTATGCATTATAATGTTATCATAACAGATATTTATGTGTATAATAAGTATGTCTTCCTAAGATACCTTCAACAAGTGAAACACTAGTAATCTTGGAATGTCGGGAATCAAGAGATCCTCTTTGCATTTTCCTTATAGACATTACTTCATATTATTGTTTGTGCAGTTGCATGTTAATTAATGTCGATGTACAAATCTTGATTGTAATTAAAATTATTCTAAGAAGGAATATGAATACTATCTGCTTTTTTTACCATGAGGGATTGGGGCACTTTTAGGATCTGGTGTTGTTAGTACTGCATTTGGAAGATAATTTGTAATAGTTTTGTGGATTTGTTATCATAAACTATATTTCCTCTAACTATCTTCTGAAAATTTGAAATGATGAAAAAAAATGTATAGTCTATTTTACTATGCATTATAATATTAACAAATGTTTATGTCTATAACAAGTGTCTCTTCAAAAGATACCTTTAACAAATGAAGCACTAGTAACCTTGGAATGCTGGATATCAAGAGAGCCTCTTTGCATCTTCCTCGTAGAAGTTACTTCATATTGTTGCCTTTGCAATTGCATATTAATTAGTGTCAATGTATAGATACTGATGACAATTAATGTTATTCTTAGAGGGAACATAAATACTACCTGCTAGGGACTGGTGCCTTTGCAATTGCATATTAATTAGTGTCAATGTATAGATACTGATGACAATTAATGTTATTCTTAGAGGGAACATAAATACTACCTGCTAGGGACTGGGGCACCTACAGGATCTGGTGTTACTGGTAACGGGTCTGGGGGATCATAATCTGTAAAGATTTGAGGACTTGTTATCATAAACTACGTTTTCTCTGACTATCTTTTAAAATTTTAAAATGATAAAAAAAGACCTATTTTATCATGCATTTTAATATTATGATTACAGGCATTTATGTATACAATTTTGAAAAGTGAACTTGTAAATTCTAACGTATCATATGCTATCATCTTATAGTTATCATCTTAAAAGAACGAGGGGATACTTGTAGACATGTGGTATATGCACTAGTAGATATGTGGTAAGTTAGTTTTAGGGTGACCAAGGATGAGTCATGCTTTGTGATAAAAGAAAATAATAATGAATCAACTACATTAACAAAATATATAAATAAGAAAGAGTTATGTGTTATATATATATATATATATATATATATATATATATATATATATATATATATACATTGTTGAGAAAAATTAGATATTCAAATTTTGATTAAGAAAATAATAAAAATAAAATAATATTATAGACTAATCTAATCTCTTGATGATATAAGGACACTAGTCTTTTTATATATACCTTTGTTAAGGTAATTATGACAAGTCATATATTCATTAAAAGAATAAATATATAATTATTCATGTAGTTAAATATCATTTATGTGGATGTCAATATGCAACTACAATTTATCATTGTAAAAGACTGTAAATTATTTCATATGTTAAACTAACTTATATATACAAACATGATGCTAATATCACTACTTATGCAGACATTCACATTTCTAAGAAAATTTATCATAATATTTTACAAGATAAAACTTGTTAGAAATTTCAAAAATGCATAACATTATATTTTATGATTTCACATTATTATTTAAAAATAGACTATCCTAATTTTCATGAATAAAAAACCCCACATTTCAAAGGGTTATTAAGATCTTAAAAATATAACTCAACATCATACATAATTAATAATAATTAAATAATTAAGGTAGTAGCAAGATATATATGAGTTGAATATGTTGCGATTAAGTAATTACTGTTATGTAAGAATCCATCATGTCTATTTAAAAAATATATACAATAAGCCTATAACAATCATAGTTTGAAAGCTCACATTGATAAGTTATATTTTACTATTGTTTAGAGGTGGAATCTTATCTAATTGTACAAAAAGTTACATGCATGACTTTAGAGGTTGGCCGCATTTTTGAATAAATATCCGTCGTCACAATTAAAACTATAGTAATCACATTACTAAACAAAAGCAACCATTCATTAAAAAAAAGGCATAATTTTTGGAAAATTAATTCGAGTGATAATTAAAAATGTTGACAATCTTATGGCATTTTCATACCATCTTGACAAAGCATCAATATGCATCATAAAGATAAAATCGCACATAGGACTCAAATTCATGATGCTACACTACCTAAGGAAAAAAAAAAAAAAAAGAAATGTCACAGTTTTTTTCTTTTTGTTTTTCTCACCCAAACATCTGCTTAATTTGAATTCCAACATGCAATGAATGATTCCACTTATTCAAAAAGAAAGAAAAAAAATCCAGAACTTATATTGAAACGAGTAAAATTTGATATATATGCTATCACCAGCACATTAAACTCAAATCTACTCAACAATTAATTTAACAAACTTGAAACATGTTGGCATTTACTTTTAACAATATCTTGTGAAACACTCCTACCCCTATCAGTAGTATGTATAGGCACCTAAAAAATTTTAGATGTCAAGAGTTATTCTTTCATTTTTGCTAATATTATCTATCAGTAGTATATGCACCAAATTAAAAGGTTTATATGTCATGAATAGTAGTACCATGAGTTGTTCTTTCAATATTTTTTCTTCTAAATATTAGGATTAAAGATTGTGTCCATGCCAAACTTGTCATACAAAAAATAGGTACCAGTATGTGCCACAACAACTTATGCTAAGGATGCAAACATATTACTAGGCTTTTCGTTTTGGCATTTGCATATGGCTCAAGGGATGCCAACCAACAGTGCAATATGGAATCGTTCCATTGTATTTGCAACCCTTATGACTCAAATATACCCGTTGATAAGAGATGATGTTCTTGTTGACAGAAAATGATGCATAAAAATCAACAAACTCCATCGAACCATTGAGAAGGTTGAAAAGGTGTGTATGTAAAATTCCTATCTTTCGCCTTTTGCAAAAATGTGTAGGTCAAATAGATAGCTTGAAACCGGACGGACGGTGCATTCTCATAATAAAATTAGAATAAAAAAA
>CM017188.1:40028122-40035622 GCA_004837865.1 Musa balbisiana
CCCAAACTGGTAGTACCACCGCCTCGGAGGCTGTGTTGGGTGGTACCACTACCTAACACAATCTCGGAGATTGTGCCATGATGGTGCTACCTGTTGGGTTATTGTTTGGGCCTCTAATTGGGCTCAACACAGTCCTTACATGGGCCCAATTAGCCCTTAATTGGGTTGGCCTAATTATATTCTAAATCGACTCAACCTAACTCGATCTAGGCAAATTATTTTAAGCACTAAACATGTGTTATCCGATATATCATTGGTTCTTTCGGCGCTTCATCCATCCTTCGATGCATCGTCCTCTTTTGTGACTTTTGCCCAATCGGTATGTTGACCTCCGTAACTCCGATCTCCTTAGTGCAATGTCTGCTCTTCTAGGTCCGATGCCCGAATTCTGAACCCGAAACCTTCTGCTGACACGTCGACCGTTCCTCCGGCCCGACATCCAATATTCTGACATGTTCACTCCGGCCCAACATCCGATTCCTCCTGCTTTAATCAATTTGCCTCTCCTAATCGATGTTAGCCTTATGTCACTCAAACACATATTAGTTCAACATTACAATTGGTTTCATTATCAAAATCCGAGATTCAAAAATAAGTAGTAATATTCAACTGGGTATCCTACAAATAAAAGAACTCCTTCTAGAAGGTACTAGTAAAATCTTTATCTTGATCACTATTAAAAGAATGTGGAATTCCATGCTAACTTCACAATATTCTCAACAAAAGTGTGAGCAACACTTGTAGCAATATAAGGATGTTGTATAATACAAAAATGAGCATAATTTGTAATACAATCCGCAACCACAAATATCGCATATTCTATATTATAAATATCCATTCCTTAATAATGAGGCATTAAAGTTTTGTAATGTTTTTATTTATTTTACTTAGGGAAACAAACATTGAACGATAATATTAAATCAAATATTTTTTTATTTTTCAACCTAAGAACTTATTATTATTTTTTGTATAAAATATTCATCATTTAATTCTCCTTTACTTATGCCACCTCTTCTGATGTGCTCGATACTTGGGAAAAAAAATTAATCATAAAGTTGCATCGAGGGATAGAATCGTTCTTTCCTTATATAATTTAAGATTATGTTTAGATCTTACTCTTTTCAGAAAGAAATTATTTTATGCGGCTTGATTCAATAATTTTGTTGACGTGTGAATCGTTTACTCATGTGTATACATTGGAACTTTCTTCATCATGTTATCATGCCTATACAGTTAGATTCATGGAAGCTGAAATCTCATGTACATACTTTCTATTGAGAATTGATTTATAGTAGTTATCTAGATATGTTCTAGGTAGTTACCATATTTTGGGTAGTTATAGGCATGTGTTAAGAAGTGACCCATGATCTAGAAGTTATAAGATAGTTCCTACACTTAACTCAATCATGGGTGACATGATGGAGTGAGATAGTTATCACTAAGTCCTATAAATAGGACCATTGTTCATAAAGCAAGATAACGAGAATACACATGGGAATATCTTATAAGTGTTCTATATCAATCCTCTTTTTTTAAATACTATATCGGTTTTCTTGATCGAAAGGATTCTTTTTACTTGCATCGTAGTATTATGTTTTTATCATTTCCTTTCTCCTCCATCCCCAATATTTGTGGTATCAGAGCCAAGTTTCAATCTGAACTAGGCATTATGACTTTCAATGGCAATTCCATATCTCAACCCCTTATTCACATCTTCTCGAACAAATGCTATGAATTTTGGAGTATCAAGATGAAGACTCTATTCAAGTCTCAAGATTTTTGAAACTTAATGGAGAATAGATATGCTAATCCAGATGAAGAAATCAAGTTGAGGGAGAATAGAAAGGACTCAAAGATATTGTTCTTCATTCAACGAGTTGTACATGAGATAATCTTCTCGAGAATTGTAGTAGCGACAACCTCAAAGTAAACTTGGTTGATACTTCAAAATAAATTTCAAGGCTCATCAAGGGTGATTACAGTAAAACTTCAAACCCTTCGTCGTGAATTTGAAATTTTGTTCATAAAAAGCAATGAATCGGTGCAAGATTTTCTTTTTCTAGTAACTGAAATTATTAGTCAAATGAAATCTTATGGTGAACATCTTCCTAATCATATAATTATTGCAAAAGTTTTGAGAAGTTTAACTCCAAAATTTGATCTTCTTGTTACCACAATTAAGAAGCCAAAAGATTTATCTACATTTTTATTTGATAAACTAATGGGTTTCTTGCAAGCACATGAAGCAACGTTGAACAGGTTACTTAAAAAAAGTGAAGAAAAAGTATTTCAGGTTAAGGAAGAGTCTTCTACTTCAAAAGAAAATAAAAAATCAATAGGAAGAGGACGTGGGAGAGGAGGATTTCATAGTAGATGAAATGGAAGAGAAAGAGGAAGAGGATAATTTGATGGGCATGATGAACAAAAGCAATCAAATTATGATCAAAAAAATTACAAGAGTGGAATTTAATGTCACTATTGTAAAAAGTTTAGTCACATGTGATGGGATATAAAGAGAAATAACTTTTATATATAAACAAATACTAGTAGGTTGTAACACGCAGTGGAATTAAATGAAATCATAATCAAATAGAACATCAAGATTTACGTGGAAACCCCTCCAATGTGAAGGGTAAAAATCATGGGGCAAACTAGAGATAATCTACTATAAGAATAATGAATATATAAATCTCAATCTCTTACCCAAAACTCTAGTAACAATCACAAGAGAATAACTAAGATACAAAGGATCACATCACTATGCATAATATCTAAATTTTCCCTAAGTAATCACAGTAAGAATATATTGTAGATCTGATCTAACTTGAGATTAAACACTACTGGATGATAAGAACAGTCTCACTATATTGTCCTTGTCTTCTTCCCTTTCTTTTTCTTATTTTACTGCCTTGTTCTCCTCCTTTTCTTTGGTATCATATGGCTACAATGTTCTCCTCGTTACTGCAGTTTTTTTCCTCCAAAATCATAGCCACCCACACCCTGCTAATATGATTTAAGGTTAGGTTAAGAGGGGAGGTGGGCTGTGTGCTGTGGGTTGTTCAAGGCCACTATGGGCTGAACCACGGGTTGTCAGCCCAACAAGTTCACATGAAGGCAGACTACTAGAAAAGAGAAAAGCAAGTAAGTTATGTGGAGGAAAATAAAGAAAATAGTAAGTTATTTATGACTCATTTACATGTTAATGATATCTCAAATGATATTTGGTTTCTAGATAATAGATGTTCTAATCATATGTCAGGCGTAAGATCAATGTTTAGAGATATTGATGAAACTCATAAGTTGAAAGTTATACTTGGAGATAACAAGTAAATTCAAGTGGAAGGGAAAGGAACAATTGAGGTGAAGACAAATCAAGAGAATGTAAAATACCTTGATAATATTTTCTTTGTTCTTACTTTATCACATAACTTGTTGAGTATTAGCCAATTGATAGATGATGAATATTTAGTTATATTTGATGATGGTTCATGTACTATTAAAGATAAAAATCTAGTTTGATTACGGTAAATGTTTGCATGATGCAAACAAAGATGTTTCCACTTGATGTTTCAAATATTGAAAAGTATGCTCTTGTCATAACTCAAAAGAATGAGTCTAATTTATGGTATTTAAGATATGAACACCTTAACAGTAAGGGTTTAAGGTTGATAAATAAAAAAGGATTGGTTTTCGGATTGCCTAAAATTAATACACTTGATGTATGTGAATGATGCATTTATGGCAAACAAAGTAAAAAACCATTTCTTGTTGGAAAAGCATGGAGAGTATCTAATTATCTTGAATTAATTCATGTTGACTTATGTGGACCTATGAATACAAAAGCATTTAGTGGAAGTCAATATTTTCTATTATTTACTGATAATTATAGCCGCATGAGTTGAGTATATTTTTTGAAACTGAAATCTGAAACATTTGATAATTTTCAAAAATTCAAGGCACTTGTAGAAAGGTAAAGTGGTAGATACATAAAGACACTTCAGACAGATAGAGGTGGTGAATTTTTATCTAATGAGTTTAATTCTTTTTGTAAAGAAAATAGTATTCACGGAGAATTGATAGCACCATATACACCAGAGCAAAATAGTATAGCTAAACATAAGAATCAACTGTTGTTGAAATGGCAAGAAGTTTGCTTAAAGGAAAACATCTTCCAAATCAGTTTTGGATAGAAGCAATTGCAATAGCAGTTTATTTGTTGAATATTTCACCAATAAAAGCTGTTATAAATCAAACTCCTTTTGAGGCTTGGTATGGTATGAAACTAAGTGTATGCAATCTAAGAATTTTTTGTTGTATTGCTTATGCTTTGGTAAATTCATAAAATTATCATAAGCTTAATAAAAAATCTGAAAAATACATCTTAATTAGTTATTCCTTACAATCCAAAGTATATTGATTATATAATCCTGTTAGTGACAAATTTATTATTAATAAAAATGTTGTGTTTGATGAAAGGGCAAGTTGGAATATGGAGACCAATAAAGATGGAACACAAATTCAGATTCCAACAGAACTAGACACTCCACAGAATCAAATGACAGATCCTGCTACAACAAGTTCATCATCAATCTCACCCAGTAGCAGTTTAAATTCTGATTCCTTGGATGAAACCCCTCTAAGAAATTTCAGATCACTAACATAAATTTATGACTTAACATTTGCTTTGTTCATTTCAGATCCTATAACTCTGAGGAAGCAATTGAAAATGAGGAATGATGAAAAGCAATGGAGGAAATCAAATCAATTGAGAAAACTAAAACTTAGGAGCTAATGGATCTACCGAAAGAAAAGAAAGTTATTGGATTAAAATAGGTGTTCAAAACAAGGTTTAATGTAAATGCTAGTATCTAAAAGTGTGAGGCTCAACTTATAGCAAAAGAATATTCACAGCAACAAGGTATTGATTTTGATGATACTTTTTCTCTAGTTGTTAGATTCGAAACCATGAGAACTTTCTTGGTTTTAATTGCTCACATGAGTTAGCCTATTTATCAATTTGATATGAAATCTACGTTTTTAAATGCTGATTTACACGAAGAGGTTTTTGTTACAAGGTTTTTTAGTTAAAGGATATAAAGAAAAATTATATAAGCTAAAGAAAGCTCTTTATGGGCTTAAACAAGCTCCAAGAGCATGGTATAGTAAAATTGATTACTATTTTCATCAAAATGGATTTAAGAAGAGCAATAATGAATCTACTCTTTATCTAAAAAAGGAAGATAAACATAATATTCTAATGGTTTATATGTTGATAATATTATATATATTGGTTCATCTAACTCTTTTGTAGTAGAATTTACAAAATGCATAATGAATAAGTTTGAAATGTCAGATCAAAGCCTACTATACTATTTTCTTGGGTTGGAAGTGAAGTAAGGATCAAATGGAAATTTTATTTCACAAAGAAAGTATGCAATGGATCTACTCAAAAAATCTATAGATTATCGAGCACTTAATAATATTACATAATATTACAGTGAAAGATAAGTATCCTATTCTAGTGATGGATGAGGTACTTGACGAATTGGGAGGTGCATAATTTTCACTAAACTTGATTTATGGTTTGGCTATTACCAAATTTGTATACATAAATATGAAATTAAGAAAAATACTTTTAGAATGCATGATGGTCACTATAAATTTTTGATAATACTTTTTGAGTTAACCAATACATCATCTATTTTTCAGAATTTAATAAATGATATTTTTCGAGTTCATCTTCACAAGTTTGTTTTGATTTTCTTTAATAATATTTTGATATATAGTCAATCTTTAGAAAATCATTTATTATATTTATGGGTTATCTTTACCCTTCTTCGTGAGCATTATCTTTTTGTCAAGAAATCAAATATAGCTTTGCGTAATTTGAAGTGGATTATCTTAGCCATGTTATTTCTCGAGAGGGTTTTATAGTTGATCCTTCTAAAATCCAACCAATGAAAGATTGGCCAATTTCAAAATCAATTAAGGCTATGAAGGGATTCTTAGGACTCACTGGTTATTATTTGAAAGTTTGTGAAGAACTATAAAAAAATTAGTGCTCCTTTGATATCACTTTTGAAGAAAGATATCTTTAAGTGGACAAAAGAAGTTACTTAAGCTTTTATTTCTAAGTATGTAATGACTACTATGCCAATTCTTGCTTTACCAAATTTTAACAAATTATTCATGATTGAATATGATGCTTTTGGAGTGGGTTTTGGAGTTATATTAATGTAAGAAGGTCATCCAATTACTTATACTAGTAAGGTACTTTCCCTATCTTATTTGAGTTTATCTGTTTATGACAAAAAGATGTTAGCCATTGTTTATGCAGTCACTAAGTGGAGGCCTTACTTAATTGGTCGATGATTTCAAATATATATCGATCACAGAAACCCAAAAAATTTTATTGAGCAAAGGGTTTTTCTTTAAAGCAGCAAAAATAGGTCACTAAGCTATTCTATTTTAATTACAAGATTATTTATAAGAAGGGAAGTGAGAATTTAGTTGCAGATGTACTTTCTTGCCTTCCAAAGAAAGCTGAACTAGTAGTTATTTCTATTTCTTGCCTTACAAAATGCTAGAATTTATTATGAGTGAATGGTTGGATGATCATAAAATTTAAGATGTTATTAAAAAGCTAGAAGAAGATTCTAACTTCTAATCTTAATTACAATTGAAATCTCATAGATTTACATTATAAGAGTAGAATTATCTTGGAACCAAATTCTTCTTACCATAATATAATTTTGAAGAAGTTTCAATTATCACCAACTGCGGGTCATTCTAGATTTTTTTGTATATACAAACACATCTATCAACTTTTTTATTGGAAGGGTATAAAAAAAACTATATAGAAGTTTGTTGTAGAATGTGATGTTTGCTAACGCTACAAATGTAAGATGGTTGCTACCCTTAGTTTGCTTCAACCTCTTCTTTTACCCGATGATGTTTGGATTGATATATATGAATTTTATCAATGAATTTTCATCATCTCAAGGTAAAACCATCATCTTTGTGGTTGTGGGTCATCTTACAAAATATGCTCATTTTTATATTATACAATATCCTTATACTACTGCAAGTGTTGCTCACATTATTGTCGAGAATATTGTGAAGTTAGCATGGAATTACACATTCTATTATTAATGATCAAGAAAAAGATTTTACTAGGACCTTCTGGAAGGAGTTCTTTCATTTGTAGGATACTCAGTTGAATATAAGTACTGTTTATCACCCACAAATGGATAGACAGACTAAAGTGATGAAGAGATGTCTAGAAATCTATCTTTGGTATTTTACTAGTGATAAACTAAAAGAGTGGATGAAATGACTTTATTGGGTAGAATGGTGGTACAATACCACTTATTACACTTCTACTAAAATAACTCATTTTGAAGCAGTTTATGGTCGACCTCTTCCCATGATTACAAAATACATAAATGGTTTTTCTAAAGTTGATCAAGTAGACAAGGAATTGCTTGATAGGGATAAGAT